>OZ024825.1:123484856-123555259 GCA_964016985.1 Anodontia alba
CGCTGCTTTTCGAGTCTATTCTCGAAGACTTAGATTAAACTATGCAACCGTATAGTGTATTTTGTTGAAAAGGAAGCCGACCGCAGTGACAATGATGACGGCACAACCAAAGCATCCGCAGATGGAAACAGTGGCGCGTTGAATGACAGCATAACCATCCTGGAGCAAACAATAGCATCTGCTTCAGCAATAAGTCAGACTGCTGTATCAAGGCAAATACAACTTCGAAATATTGTGAGGCGTACACTGTTAAACCCAAACCTAGAAAGTCATATCCCATAACAAGATGTTTTCTGTGTATGTTGTGGTACCATGATCTATTAAAAGATGTTGGTACTGGCTACACTTTCTTCTGGAGTGGACACAAGAAAGAAGAGCGACGTGAAGCAGGAGTAGGTTTCGCCATCAAATCACACCTTGTCAGCAAGCTCTCTGGACTCCCAAAAGGCATAAATGGTCGCCTTATGACACTGGGACTTCCCTTATCTGGTAAGAGGCATGCAACTATTGTAAGTGCCTATGCACCCACAATGACCAACCCAGATGAGGTCAAAGACAAGTTCTATGATGATCTGGACTCTGTGATTTCTTCTACACCCTGGACAGACAAACTCATCCTCCTGGGAGACTTCAATGCTAGAGTGGGCACAGACCACCAAACTTGGGAAGGAGTGATTGGGACTGAAGGATTAGGAAAGTGCAACTGCAATGGCCTCCTCCTTTTGAAGAAGTGTGCAGAGCATGAACTGCTGATCACTAACACAGTCATCCGTCTGCCAACTCACAACGACGTCATGGATGCATCCTCGCTCAAAACAATGGCATCTCATTGATTATGTTATATTACGAAGAAAGGACAAGTTCTATGATGATCTGGATTCAGTGATTTCTTCTACACCCTGGACAGACAAACTCACCCTCCTGGGAGACTTCAATGCTAGAGTGGGCACAGGCTACCAAACCTGGGAAGGAGTGATTTGGACTGAAGGAATAGGAAAGTCTAACTGCAATGGCCTCCTCCTTTTGAAGAAGTGTGCAGAGCATGAACTGCTGATTACTAACACAGTCTTCCGTCTGCCAACTCACAACAAGACGTCATGGATGCATCCTCGCTCCAAACACTGATATCTCATTGAATTTGTCATAGTACGAAGGAAGGACAGAGAGAGCTAATCTTAGTGCTTTTCGTATGTCTTATCGATTTGTACTTGTTTTGATTTGTCGGTTTCCTTTTCCTCTTGATGTTTAGGAAGGGCTGCTGTTTGTGATCGTGGCACTCCCTGGACTTTTCTCTTACTTTTCTGGCCCCAGCTATTGAATGAAATAGATGCTGACCTTTTTGCTGGTAATGCGACAGTCCATACAAGTAACCCGAATATAGATGTAATAAATGAGGAGATGCTAACTGATTTCCTTTCCATTGTGGCGTCTGATCTGGGTCTACACTTTTTGCATTAAATACAGGAATTTCTATAAAAGATTGTTATAATAAAATTAAGCCAGATACCCTTTTGAGTCAAAGTGGTGGGTGATTTACAGAACATTTCGAACCTGATCTGGATCCGCACGTGCACAGAAGCAAGTTAATTTAACTATACACTACAATCAAACTTTGAAACAAGTTCAGTCCACCAAAAACCCTGATATCAAAATAACGGATATATGACACGAGACTACACGGGCACCTGGGTTGAAACAAACTCAGGCATGCCATGTCCTACAGTGACGCCATGAACTCTTCATTCTTTCCCCGGTCTTTTTCCCCGGACCCAATATTGTTTTCCTTTTGCTAAATTCTTAACTTCTAGAGTAAAATATGACCTGAAATTGATTGTCTCAGTGTCTAGAGATAAACGCATGCCCTTTGAACATCGCCTTCCGTAGTTGTTACATTTTCAGCCAGCATTACGAAAACACGCCTATTCAAATATATAGAAAATTTCACCTCCAAAAATTGAAAATTTTCAGATAAAAAACGCTGATATTTTTCATATTTCTGCTCAAAACATAGATTGTGGGTACTCGTTAGAACCGCCTTGCCGAGGCGGTCCTAACGAGTACCCACAATCTATGTTTCTGAGCAGAAATCAGAAAAATAACGTATACTTCTGTAAACCCCAGTTTTTCTATATAAAAGTGGGGTTTAAGGGGGTCAAAATTATATAGGTATGTTTTCGTGATCAGAAATATAGGACTTCGTAAAAATTGTACTTGTTTATATGCCTTTGAACCTTTCAAATGAAAGTAAACATATATCAATGTCATTCATACTTACCAGGAAAAGACGCTTACATTTTGTTATAAAAGTCAAGTCCGCTTTTATTGCTAAAATATATGAAAGAAAGCGTACCTTCGGACATGTGCGCCCAGCGAAGATAAGATCAGCCTGCACATTTGCGCAGTCTGATCAGAATCTTCACTGGGCACTTCTTGGATAGCCAATGATGCAACCTTTCTTCATGCGGAGAACAAAGATTCTGATCAGACTGCGCGGATGTGCATGCTTATTTGAGTCTTCGTTGGGCACACATGTCCCAAGGTACGTCCTCTCACGTTGCGGCTCAGGTAGTAAAAACAAACTAGTGCGCTTTCAACATCTTTCAGAAAGTCTTTTTTGCTGGGCACTTTACACAGAAGAGTGAATTTGCAAACTTTTGTCATGATATAATGCAATGCCATCTGTCGTCACTACCTATGTACTATGTTTTATTCTACTCATTGTTTTTTTAAAAAATCAAATATTTTCCTTTTTCCCCATAGTAAATCAAAGGGCTGAATAGCCCTTAAATGACAGATTCTATGAGAAACTAATACATTCCAGAAAATCATTTGCCCTTCATTTAAGCTTGTGAAGCTTCTCCATCGAAACAGAAGAGAAAAAAAAGAGCTTCAGCGAACAACAAAGACGCTGATCAGTCTGCGCGGACGCGCACTGATCTTCGCCTTTGTTGTTCGCACATGTATTAAAGCGAGTTTTTTTTTTTTTTCAGAAGCTCATATGGAGACTTGAACCATAGATCAAGCTCAAATCGCACTACTTTTTGTTTGGTATCTATTTAATGGCGTACTAATATACACACATGGTCTACTTTTTTCAATAGAAGTCAAAGCCACTGTCTCTCAAACCGCGCGTCGCAACGAAGAATGACAGATAGAATCTGTCATTAAAAATGATTGCAGATCCTGTAGAATCTGTAGGGTAGGTAACTTGGAAGCAGATTTTCAGCATGTTCCACTTGTTCAAATATTCTGAAATATTCACAATATTGTTGCTAAATATAAATAATTCAAATTAGCAAAGAAAAGAAAAAAAAATATTTTCTTAGACAAAAATTCCCAAAAATCACTTTACTATAGAAATTGCATGGGTCAGGCCAATGGTTGGTCGTAAATTTAATTTAATAGTAAATATTTGAGAACGAATCTCATAAACTGAAAAGACAAATGGTACGGATCTGATAAGATATGGTCAATCAGAACAAAAAATAAACAATTCTTTCCGAGTGATGTCGAAAGGACAGTAGTGAACTAATCGTTGCAAAAGTGAAGCTCCTGTTGAGAAGACTATAACCATCACTTTTACAACGATCATTTGGCGGTTATGAACGCATGAGCCTAATTAAGGTCAATCATAATACTTGAACTATCCAAAGCGGTTCTTCTTTGTTTGTGCGTCGGTGGTTTCCTCATTTCGTCTTCTATTTGTTGCCTCGGGACATCCATTACGTTACACTTCATTCGATGAATGAAGTGTAACGTGAAGGGTCACACCTGGGTAACCGAGATTGGCCTCGGGAAGGCTGTGCATCGTCATTGTGGCATTTCTTGGGTATCTTCACTTATCTTTTTAAGCTGTTCCTCATAGATATTATTATAGTAAAAATCAAAAGCAAACGTTTGACATTCGTCGCCCTGTATACCGAATTAGCATACCTACCGTAAACTTCCGTGTCATACTTACCATAATTTTTTAACAAGTCCAATGAATTACATATTGACGTGTCAAAACACTGCTTGACGAGATATGTATCAAACAGGGTAGGATATACTCTGATCAGACTCCAATCCAATGGGAAAAAATTCGCATGAAATGTCAAATTCTGTTTCCTGGGATTTTTAAAAGAAATATCACAAATGTCTCGTCTGCTTAATTATTAAGAGAGTGATAACGGTTCACACAGCTAAGATCGATGTTTAAGAAACTATTACGAAAACATTTTAACAAAAGTTCTCAGTCAGTGGCCGTAACCACAAGGTCATTAAGGGTTAGCTGGACTGGATAAAACTCTAGACCAATACCAAACTACACACTAAATATCATGCAAAAGATACAAACGTGTAGAAAACTATAACCAAACACTAAAACATTAAATTTTAAGTCTTTGACTTTAGATTTAAGACTATTGTGTGAGACTGGGTTAGCACTGGATAAAAATTTCGACCATTCTCTCATACATCAGTATAAGACCATGGTTTCAGGTATTTAAGATAGATATCTCTTTGGAAAATTGAATCGTAAGTAAATGACATTGACCTCAGTTATAAACGGAAATGGGGCTTGTAGTAATCAAAGAAAATGACCCAGTATCAAACAGCAGTCAAAGTAACTTATACATGCAGACTTTCTGGACTTACAGAAGTTTATTTACTTTATTTTTATTTTATTTATTTACTTTTATCTATTTATTTATTTATTTATTTTCAGTTTAGACTTTTTTGTATTGTTTTGTTATGGGTTTTTTTTCATTTCCGGGTTCAGTAATATGATGAAACATCTGCCATCTACCGTGATAGCAGTATCATTGACAGTAGCCTTAGATATTATGATAGACACATGTACAATGTTTACAAGTAACAGTTTGTTTGTTTGTTTTTTTTAGGGGGTGGGGGTTTTGTTGTTTGTTTGTTTTTGTTGTTTTTTTTTGTTTGTTTGTTTTTTGTTGTTGTTGTTTGTTTTGTTTTGTTTTTTGTTGTTGTTGTTGTTTTTTTGTTGTTGTTTTTTGTTTTTGTTGTTTTTTTTTTTTTTGTTTTTTTTGCTGTTGTTGTTTTTGTTTTTTGTTTCGGCGCGAAAACCCATGATAGTGTTTATTCTCTTATAAAGGCGTATTATCTGTTAAAAGTATTATGTGTATTTCCCTCATAACCAATTAAGCTCCACTGAATAATAAAGAAACAATAATTATTTTCTAGGGGTTTTATATTACAGGTGTGCTCCATTCACTCCTTCCACAATGGACACAATCATGTCATGGTTGTTTGCGTTTTGGGGCGTTGCGTCCACACTTATGTTTCTACCTTACGGACATATACTTATTCCTTTCGGAATACCTTCTCTGCAACACATGTCTATGCCATTCAGTCCATTGGAGGCACCGCTCGGATCCGGACTTCTTTTCCACCAACTCCGTAAAGCCGGAATCATGTGAGTAAATATATTCTAAACGGAATGAACTTTGAGAGCAAGGCACATACAGTCGACTCTCTTTATCTCGGCATCGCTTATCTCGAATGACCGCTTATCTCGAAGTGAAAATATGGTCCCTATTTTAATGTGAAAATCTAAAAACAGGTAATAACCTATTGTAAAAAAGAGGAGAAATTCCTCCTTAGGAGCAATTTCTCCTCTTTTCCACAGTATTTTCAATATATCTCTAACTTCAGGAGTCATATTACATATTCATTTGTAAAATGTGTTTGTTCCTCAATTCTGCAAATCTGATATGTCGAGGTACGGGTATCTCGAATTATTTCAGCGAGTCCTTTGGACTTCGAGATAACGAGAGTCGACTGTACTCACCAACATGAAAATTGCTGAATTGTTAAGTTTTCAGGACAAGACTAGCCATTTCCGGTAAATTACGCCTCATCAGTGACCCTCATATATTTTTTTCGATATTTCTCGGAATGGACTCAGTGATCGTAAAGAACCAGAAAATGTTAATCCTTGTCATGCTGAATAAATTAAGATACCACGCCCACTTCTAATTTCCAGCCAATCAGATTACTTCATCCGGGTTTTTGATAGAAATTCGCATATTTAATGACAAACAGTGCAGATCCAGATCAGTTGATCTAAATCTACACTGTTTGCTAAGACAGGACATGTCGTGTTCAGCAAGAGAAGGATTAACCACACTACAGTGAGGAACGGGGAAACGCATTGCGGCCGCCTTACATCAGTTGTAGTGATGATGAATAATTATGATAGGAACGACCCTTGAGAGCAATGAACGCACTCACGCTTCACCAAGTAAGTGAGCGAAAAAAAATGACTAACATAAGAACTCGGAGGCTGATTAGTTTAGTCGGTCAGAGAGCAAGTCACCGTGTTCATTAAACTAATATAAATCCAACAAAAGTAGAACTTGACATGGTTTACTCAAAATATCAGATCTGTTTCGACGAAATATGACAATGTCTGATTTTAACAATATCATGTCATACCAATACTAAGATGCCTTGATCTGGGACTGGTGTTCATAAAGGACAAGTTTTACGTGCATAGATGACTACTGCTTTTTTATCATTACAGTGACGGTCATGGCGTGGGCCATAGAAGGGGATTTTCTGTGCGGTCTGGAAGAGGACCAGGTGCCGTATATCAAAGGGTATACACCGATATCTATGGTGTCGGTCCAGGAGGCGGCTCCAGACCGGGGTATGATGTATACATCATTCCTACAGCTGGTGCACCAAGGTTAGAATATACTTTCGTAATTGCCCGTTTACGTGATTGTAAGTGTTGCTGAAATCAAACACGTGTTTCTTGCTTGTTGTCCCTTAGAAAGGGGGAAAGGATACACGGTCATTGTAAATGAGCCGCAACGTCAGAAAACGTACCTTAGGAATGATTTCTCAACGAATATTCAGATTAGCCTGTGCGTTCACACAGTCTGATCAGAATCTCCAATGGGCGCATTTTGGATAGTCAAAGATGTACAGTTGAACCTCGATGGCTCGAACACGGATGGCTCGTTTACCGTGGATGATTCGAACTAGTTTTTTAGTCCCAACGAAATTCTTCTGATAACTCAAGAAAACAAATATTTAAGAAAATTTTCTTACTTTATCATGAAATTGTATGTTGTGCGTACTCATTAGAATCGCCTCATCAAGGCGATTCTAATGAGTACACACAACAAACAATCATTGTGTAGAAAATCGAAAAGGTTTCCCCTTAATTATCGCTATTTGCTTCCTGAACTGGTGCCATGATTAACCCTCAGTGGCTCGAACTATCCATGTCTCGAACACTTTTCCTTGGTCCCAACGGTGTTCGAGCCACAGACGTTTGACTGTAGTTTCTTCATGCGGACAACCAAAACTTTTATCAGACTGCGCGGACGTGCAGATTTGATCTTCGTTGGGCGTAGATGCCAGACAGTATGTTTTTCTGACGTTGTGGCTCAAATAATTCTGATTTGGAATTACAGTTGACTATCGTTATCTCAAACTCGGTTATCTCGAATAAACGCTTATCTCGAAGTGAAAATCTGATCCCTGCCGAAACCTGAACATCTAACAACAGGCAAAAAAATATTGTGGAAAAGAGAAGAAATTGCTCCTAAGGAGCAATTTCTCCTCTTTTCCACAATATTTTCAAAATATCTCTAACTTCAAGAGTCCAATTACATATATATTTGTTAAATGTGGTTGTTAGAATAATTTTATCCTCAATTCTGCAAATCTTATATGTCGAGGTACGGATATTTCGAAGTATTTAACAGAGTCCCTTGGAATTCGAGATAACGAGAGTCGACTGTATTAACTCTTTCCCCGCTAGTGGCGACTTTTGTCGTCTGCTGATAACCTTTGCAAACAGTTTGGGTCCAGATCAGGCCCGACAAAGCATTAAAGGAAAGCATTTGCTTCCAGAGGGAACAAATTATTTTCTTTAACCAATTTTAGTCGGTAACCCCTAAATAGGAAATTGACGAACAGAGCAGAGACCCAAATCAGACGCCACAGAACGCGGCGTCTGATCAGGGTCTACACTTTTTCCATTAAAAATGGCAATTTCTTTAAAAGATAGTATTAATAAAAACCAACCAGACACCTACTATAGGAAATAGTCCGGTTCAAAGAATTGTAGTAGGAGCGCCCACTCAACTCAAACGAGTTAAGATGAAAGGCATTATCTACTAGGAAAGCTGCTGACCATACTGAACAATCAATGCAGCGCCCACAAAACAATCATTCACCATGCTTGTCTGGACATTTGATAATAATGTTTTTTGTTGTTGTTGTTTTTTTTGTTTTTTTTGTTGCTGTTTATTTGTTTTTGTTTTTTTGTTGTTGTTTTTTTTTTTTTTTTTTTTTTTTTTTTTGTTTTGTTTGTTTTGTTTTGTTGTGTTTTTTTTTTTTTTTTTTTTTTTTTTTTGTTTGTTGTTGTTGTTGTTGTTTTTTGTTTTGTTTTGTTTTTTGTTTTTTGGGTTTTTTTTGTGTTTTGTTTTGTTTTGTTTTTTGTTGGTATTATCTACTTTTCAGTAGCATTAGGAAGGCTATAGTTTCTGCCTGTGGCCATTCTTGGGCGCCTTTAGTTCTGTTTGTCTGCTTATTAGTCATGTCCTGGGAATACCTTACTCTTCACCTGCAAACATATTGTCGCTCGTGTTGGTATTAGAAAGTGATAACGAGTTTGATCGATTGGCAGCAAACAGATGGTGTTTAATATATACGTGTTTTGTGTCTTTATTATATTCTTAATATGTTTATGCAAGCAGACAACCATTATTTACATATTAACTTACTTAAGTGAAGTCGTTTAGGATTACTGAGTTCATCGGGATGTATTTGAAAATAGAATATCGTTCGAACATGGCTAGGATGCGTGAATAGAGATGCACGTTACATTACTATCCATGGCCCTACTCAGTAAAACCGGGTCAGAATTTTCAGAATGTATTTGCTACACAACATGTATTCTATAACGGTATTGTAGTTACATTGAATGACACCTCAGTGCTGAAACAATAGTCATAAATGAAAACAAAAACGAATAAACCAGTACATAAGACAATCTGAACATTTGGACATCAGCTTTATTTATGTAACACGTTTTACATTCTTTAGACAGCATTTCGACGCTGCAAATAAAGTCAGGCACGGCACTTGAAGAAATTATAATATCCTAAAGATTGTAAGTAATAAAACTGTTTGGAAGAATAGTAAAACTGACTGTGGTCGGTCAAAACCATTAATCAAAATTTGTAAATTGGTTCAAAGTGGTAACAATAACAGAGTTAAATGCATAATCGTTTTGGTACAGTGGCGTAGCCAGAAGGGAATTATTTTTACGCACACCTAGAAAAAATCTTGAAAACTATGCCTGGAATCGCTTTCTAAATAGAGGCTACTCTTATAGGAAAGAATTTGCTCCCACAGGGAGCAAATTCTTTCCTTTAAGAGCAGCCCCTATGGTAAAGAAGCAAAATATTTTATGTTATTTTTTTATCTTACGCATGTTCCGCACATGCGTGATTTGCCTAAGGAGCGCTACGCCTATAATGGTAGCCCCAGCTATATGCCGTTTTGACCGGAATAAATTGTCAAACTGTCTCCGCACTCCATATTATACGCTCCCAGAGCTATACTGATCAAATAACACCTATTGTAAGCACTGTATTTTTCTTCAGTTCACCTGTATGATTATTTATGCATTATTTAAAGGAAAACTGGATACACTTGGCAGTTTTTATGACATTTTGGCAAGGGAGACAACTTCCGTTACATCCTGTTTGCGTTAACGCACGCCAAGTCCCTTCTGAAAACGGGTCTGTTCTAAAAGAGCAATTTGTTGTTTTTTTTTGTTTTTTTTTTTTTGTTTTTTTTTTCCTTTTTAATAGACCTCTTTTCAGAAGGAAGGCAAACCAGTGTTGACAAAGTTACCTCCCTCCCTCTGATTCCAGTGTATCTATTCCCCTTAAATTATATCTCTATTACAGGTCTCGTTTATCTTTTATGGACAGAAGGACTTCGACTCAGGGAATGAGAAGCTTCTTACAACCTTCAACACCTCCACATCAGGGCGGGCTTTACCTGGGACCAGGCCAACTAAGTCCAGCTTCACAATCATTCCATTCTAGATCCCCCGGCGCAGGATATAGTTCATCTGTCGGTGGTTTATATCAAATGGCAGACGGACCTATGGGTAGGGGAGGCGGTGGATCACAAACGATTGACTCATATATCAGTAACCAAGGAAGTCAAGGACTAAGCGGACCGAGTTACATAGACGCAGGCGGTTTTAGCCTTGTAAGAGGAAGTCGTGGTATTGTCAGGTCTAGTTATTCAGGATCAGGACGCATGGACCCTGTTAGAGGTGGTTCATCGTTGAATGCCAATGATAGGCATGCTGGTGGTCATGGTGTTGGCGGTCCCAGTTACTCTGCACCAGGAAGTATTGGCCCTATTGGAGGTGTTTCATTGCCAACTACCTATAACAGCTACACTGGTAATCAAGGATTGAGCAGTTACCCAGGACCTGGCAATGTGGGCCCCTCAGGTGGACCAGGAGGCATGGACCTAACAACTGGACCAGGTGGTATGGGTCCCGCAGTTGGACAAGGAGCAATGAGACCTGCAGGTGAACCAGGAGGGATGAGACCTGCAGGTGGACGAGGCGTTATGGGCCCCGCAGATGGACCTAGAGGAATGGGCCGCGCAGGTGTACTAAGAGACATGGGCCCCGCAGATGGACATGGAGTGATGGACCCCGCAGGTGGACCAGGAGGCATTGGCTTAGCAATAGAGCAAGGCGGTATGGGCCCCGCAGCTGAACCACGAGGGATAAAACCTGCAGGTGGACCAGGCGGTATGGACCCCGCAGGGGGACCAGGAGGCATGGGCCCCGCAGGTGGACTAAGAGATATGGGCCACGCAGATGGACTTGGACAGATGGACCCCGCAGGTGGACCTGGACGGATTGACCCCGCAGGTGGACCAGGAGGCATGGGCCCCGCAAGTGGACTAAGAGACATTGGCCTAGCAGGTGGACCTGGAGGAATGGACCACGCAGGTGGGCCACGAGGCGTGGGCCCCAAAAGTGGACCTGGTGGCATGGACCCTGCATCCCAGATTGCTTATAACAGTCATTCAGGAAATGGTGGTCGCAATTACCCAAGACAAAGAGGCTTTGATCCTATAGGTGGAAGTGCGTCACTAAACAACTATAATAGCAATTCAGGCGGGCGAGGATTTAACGGACCTAGATACCCAGCACCGGTAGGGCTTTCACAGGGAGGCTCTCAACCAGTGAGATATGTTTTCAATAGGCAAAGTAACCTAAATAATTATAACAGAAACACAGGCAGTCATCGACTGAAAAACACTGGTCCTGGAGGACGAATGCGTATACCAGATGCCTACAACGCGGGTAGTTCAAGACTGGGCGATCCAGGATATCAAGCTGTGCCAGAACTTCGTCCTATGAGAAGAGGTGGAAGTACTGCAGGAGGTCCACCGGGAGCTAACATGTATCCACCTACTGCAGGTCCAGCGGCAGTAGGAGGTCCACCGGGAGTTGACATGTACGCCGCAAGTGCAGGTCCATCAGCAAACGGTCTTGCAGCAGGTGGCTTGTCCCAGTCTTATCCTGGAAGTGGACCTGGTGCTGGAAGAGACATGGCAGCGGGAGGTTTACCTCAGCCACCCACTGACATCCCTCCTATAGGCGGAAGTGGAGGACAGAATGGAGTTGGCCCGGTAGCAGAACCCTTTTATCAGATACCACCAGGTACTGGTTCAGCAGGTAGTGCGTCTGCAGGTGGCAGCACAAGTCAGCCAGCAGATTTATACCAACCAGGGTCCTTTGTTCCCAACTATAATTATGATCAAAATCTTAACGCTGCAGTATACTACAACAACCCGGCTGGTCAAAGCTCGGGTGAGTCGAATTATATGAGCCACAACGGGAGGAAATATACTTTATGACCTGTGTGTTCAGCGAATATGCAGATCAGCCTGGGCCCAATTGTTCAAAGCTAACGACATCGTTAGTTAACGATTCGTTAAAATTTACATCGAGTGATACGCAAATATGCTGAAAAGTTTTGCTGAAAAAATGTGAGTAGCTTTTGCAGTGCAAAAGCTACTCACATTTTTTCAGCAAAAAAAATCAGAATATTGTATATTGAATCCGCTAAAACAGTTAACGAAATGACCCTTAATGAGCTCGTTAAGCTAACGACGCTTTGAACAACTGGACCCAGATTATTTTGTGTAGTCTAAAAATGCATTTTCTATTTAATACTACTGTGCTTTCGACATCACGTAGAAATATAAGTTTTGCTTAGCGTTTTATTCTAAATGCAGACATTTAATTGAGGTAGACAATGTCTTGGTCTGACTTTTGCCATTGCAAAAATATAAGATGACTTTTGGAACATTTCATAAGCAAATATGTACCTTTTGATATCGGTCTATTAATATTTTATAACTACCTGAGAAAGTTTGAACAAGTGGAACTTCATGCAAAATGCCACCAAGCTACCTACCCTTTAGTTTTATCTTTACCTACAACCATTTTACTAGAGGAACAATTAAAATTTTCCGAGATTTAATTAAACAATAAAATACACTTGTTAATATCTAGATGCTTACGGCAAAAGGTTCTG
Source organism: Anodontia alba (assembly GCA_964016985.1). NCBI lineage: Eukaryota > Metazoa > Mollusca > Bivalvia > Lucinida > Lucinidae > Anodontia > Anodontia alba. Next base: position 123,497,471 of record OZ024825.1, read on the forward strand.
TATTATATCACGTCAAACAAGTGCAGATATACTTGTTCTTAGTAAAGCGCCCGGCAAAACAAACGACTTTCTGAGGATGTCAAAAGCATAATAATGTATGATTATATTATACTTTTCTTATTTCACGTCTTCAAAGAAAGCCACCTAGAAAACAAAATCCATGCTGTGATAACTTATTTGTGTTACAGTAAAAAGGCTCCCCGTCCTTTTACAAAATAGTTATTTAGCTATAAAGGAAACAACGGAGACTGCAGCCTCCCTCTCATACTTGGATTGTTATCTCTACATTGACAACGGAAACTTACTACTAGGCTTTATGACAAACGGGAATACTTCAATTTTCCCATTGTGAACTTTCCATTCCTGAGAAATTGTATCCCTTCTGCACCAGCATACGGCATTTACGTATCACAGTTAATCCGTTATGCCTAAGCCTGTTGAAATTATCAGGACTTCATGGAGCGTGGGAAAGTGCTCACTACAAAGTTGTTGAGCCAGGGGTATCAAAAACCCAAACTGGTAGCAACACTTAAGAAGTTCTATGGTAGACATCATCATCTGGTCAATCCTTATAATGTGGCAGTTTCCAGAATTGTTTCTGATGTTTTTGCCAATGACAGACCATAAGTAGACTTCCCAAATCCCGGACATACGCTTCTACCTACATTTCCTTCGTTCAGGCCTGTGGGCATGGTGGGCGAAGCTTGCTGACCAAGTAATGCTTACTATCCGCGGACGCCTGATTACACCCTTTATTCTGGGGTCCATGTCTGTTGGTCTGAACATTCTGATTCGTCATTCGTTTACGGATCTATGAGTTTGGATTATGGCTCGGGTACCATGACCACAACTACTTATTCAAACATTTTGATCACTCGCTATACGGTTACTCACTCTGCTTTCTTGTTGTTACGCTAGCATTGTGACCACCTTTTTCAACAACTGCCCGTTTTGTTGTCTGTTTTCTTTTCGTTTGTATTGTTTTAATGTTTGGTGCTGCATCTAGAAAAAAATGCGAGGTTTCGGGCGAGTTAAACTAGTTTAAGCTATTCCTTTTTTTGTGTTAATTCTGCGCCATGTACTAACGGTTCTGTCCAGATTGTGTAACATGTGCAAGGATAATTTAATGTTACTGTTACAGCTGATAAATAATGTACAATATGTTTTTGACAACCACTCTAAATTTATAGACTCCCGCTAGGAGTCAAAAGTCCCAGCAGTTCTAAAATTAGAAGTATACTTTTTTCCAGTGGCTCTGTAAAAGGACAGCGGAGGCCTTGGACAGCCTGTGCAAATGTATTGACTGTCCAGGGCCTTCGTCTATGCTATAAGGACTATTTTCTAATGTTGCGGCTCATATATTTACAAATATATAAAATATATAATACCCATATATATTTATATAGAGGCTCTTAACAATACGCTTTTATATCTATATAGAGAACGTTCATAATAGGCATATACACAAGGAGTTTTCAAACTTTTTCGACCGTAGCACACTTAACACTGATGATATGTGTATTTTATTAAGCATTAGTTTTCTACGAAGCTCCTTTGTAAGTCAATACGTACTGTCCACCGATTCACCAGGTCACTAATACAATTTCTATAGAAAAAAAAGTAAAAGAAAAGTCCAGGGAGTGCCACAATCACAAACCGCAGCCCTTCCCAGACACCAAGAGGAAGAGGAAACCGACAACTCCAAACAAGCAGAAATCGAACAAACGTACGAAAAGCACTAAGATTAGCTCTCTCTTCCTCAAGCGAGGTAATCACAATGCTGAAAGAACTGAAAAAAACAAGAACAAAATGACACAAGGTAAGACATAAAACAAATAGCCTGGTAGAATAAACCACAAAGCAACAAAGAGTAAGACTAACACCGGGACCACCGCCTTAGAACGGTCAGTACAGTAAACCACCGGGGGAGGGGGGGGGGGGAGAGTTTAAAGCACTTTTACAGCTAGCCAACTTTTTCCTGGGTCCGGATGCTACTCTTAATACAGAAATACATAAATAATCGGTTCGCATAAAGGCTCCCAACTCAGTCACTGCATCAAAGCGAAAACATAAAAATCAAATTAATCACTATAATAAACAAAGACAAGTACTCATGGTTAATTCTACTGTATGCCAGAGTAAATGAAAACCAATAGTTGAACCACGGCGGGCCAAGCCAAAGACATATCGTCAAGCCCCAACCCGCTGGTCAAAGTTTTACGAAGAGACCGTCATTGAGTCTGAGACCCGAACCGCCGTCGTGCAATTAAAGAGTGAAGCATAGCCATCAACAATGATTGAGAATCTGAATTTGGGCCCTTACTATAAAACCCTAAACAAGTTCGTCATCATCGCTCTACCGTTTTCCAGGCAGATACTTCTTCCGTTTTGGGAGCAGGTGATAGTCACTTGGGGCAAGGTTAGATGAATAAGGCAGATGTGGCAACACTTCGAAAAGGTAAGAGAAAAGCCCAGGGAGTGCCACAATCACAAACCGCAGCCATTCCCAGACCCAAAGAGGAACCCACATTTTTTACAGCATCCATTGTAATTTGGCTATTGTAAACTGGAGCATTGCCCTGTACGAGAACACATGCCTAAATTTGCACGGCCCTTATCTTTGACTGACGCATCATTTTCAACAAGCTGACATAACATCTATTATTTATTGTTGTGTCATGTGATAAACAGTCTATCTGGATTATAATTTTGCTATCTGGCCATAATCTTCTTAGAAGATCTAGACGCATTGAACATTTTGGTTCTTGGTGACCACATGTGCTTTTACTCCACTGACTCTTGTTTTCTTTCTAGTAAAACAAAGTTTCATCATATTTTAAAATGAAGTCTTCAGTATCACGATTATACCTAGTTAACAGAGTATAGGTGTTGATGAACCGATTTTCCTGCATATCAGCTGTGAACATTTTGGACAATCATCTTGGAGAGAACTTTTACATGTGTTTATATTCTTAAAGTGTACTCTCTATGGAACTATGCGAAATACCTGTTGTCTCTTCCAACTTAGGAAAACTAACACGACTGTTAAGAATGAGCTGATTCACAGTCTCAATATGTTCTTTTGTTATACTGGTCAAATGGGCGTCTGGAAAAGGCGTCGTCGTGCAGACCCAACCACTTTTTCCACCATTTCACAGTAACATAACATGAAAAAAAATCTCCCATAAACTGCAATCGAACTTTTATTGACCCAGTGTGACGTTAGCTAGTTGCAACAGTGCTTTAAACCCCCCGGTGGTTTACTCTGCTGACCGTTCTAGGGCGGTGGTCCCGGTGTTAGTCTTACTCTTTGTTGCTTTGTGATTTATTCTGCGGGGCCATTTGTTGTATGTCTTTCCGTGTGTCATTTTGTTCTTGTGTTTTTCGGTCCTTTTGGTGTTGCGGTTGCCTCGCTTGGGGCGGCGAGGGGGGGGGGGGGCCGGGGGCTAATCTTAGTGCTTTTCGTACGTTTGTTCGATTTGTGCTTGTTTGGATTTGCCGGTTTCCTCTTCCTCTTGGGGTCTGGGAAGGGCTGCGGTTCGGGAGAATACCCAATATTTGGCTTGCAAAGAAGAATGTACTTTTTTCACTTCTGATGTATATAATAATCACAATTTATGGTCGTGTCAAAAAGTCTGTGATGCCCTTGTTTATCTTTTGGATAATATTTTTATTAGATTTGGAACTAAACTTTATAGGCAAGCTATTCGTATTCCGATGGGAACTAATTGTGCTCCTCTTGTTGCATACTTGTTTCTTTTTTGTTTTAAGAGAGATTTCATGAAGTCTCTCTCACGTGAAAATCAGGCTGACATTATTGAGGCTTTCAATTCAACTTCAAAATACCTTGAAGATTTATTAAATATTGACAATATTTACTTTGACCAAATTGTGGACCGGATTTACCCTACAGAACTCCAATTAAATAGAGCAAATTCTTCCGATACCGAGGCACCTTTTTTGGATTTGAATCTATGTATTTCTAATGGTACGGTTTCCAACAAAATTTATGATAAACGGGACGATTTTGATTTTGATATAGTCAATTTCCCTTTTTTGGATGGCGATGTCCCCCGGCGTACCTCATATGGGGTATACATATCCCATTAGATTCGCCAGAGCTTCTTCAAATCTTAATGACTTTAACTACCGTAATAAAGCCCTTACTGCCAAACTTCTTAGGCAGGGCTATCGTTATTTTAAACTTCGTAAGGCGTTTTCGAAATTTTATCGCAGACACAGTGCCTTGTTAGAAAAATATAGCGTCAGTCTGAAAACACTTCTGCAACAAGGTATATCGGAACCAGAATTTTACGGTGACTTAGTGTACAGATTTAGAAATATTGTAGGTAAGTCTAACTTTTCGGAGCAATTCAGTAAACTTATTAACCGTTATAAAAGAATTGGCTATAGCCTGGATATTATGCGGCAGACTGCATGCCTAGTTGTCAACCCAATCATTGTTTGATGGCTATGCTTCACTCTTTAATTGCACGACGGCGGTTCGGGCCTCAGACCCAATGACGGCATCTTCGTAAAACTGTAACCAGTGGGTTTGGGCTTGACGATATGTCTTTGGCTTGGGCCGCCGTGGTTCAACTATTGTTTTCATTTACTCTGGCATACAGTAGAATTAGCCATGAGTACTCGTCTTTGTTTATTATAGTGATTTAAAGTTGAAGTATGAACAATATTGGGTCGCGAGCAAAGTTTACATGAACCTTTTTAGGATTCAATTACTTTGTTTGTGACCCGATGTTTTCCATTCTTCAATGAACGTTAAAAGATACCTTCGTTTCTTAATAATACATCCAGCGGTCGTATCAACATCGATGCAATGTCATGTCTCGACGTTGCTTGCCCGCTGGTATCTATACAGAGGACCTGAATGAGTGCCTATTTCATATGAAAATTACAGAATAAGCTGAAGTTTTGTTCAGGGCCCAGTTGTTCAAAGCGTCGTTAGTTTATCGAGCACGTTAAGGGTCATTTCGTTAACTGTTTTAGCAGATTCAGTACAAAATGTATACAATATTCTGATATTTTTGCTGAAAAAATGTGAGTAGCTTTTGCACTGCAAAAGCTACTCACATTTTTTCAGCAAAAAATTTCAGCATATTTGCTTATCACTCGATGTAAATTTTAACAAATTGTTAACGAACGATGTCGTTAGCTTTGAACAACTGGGCCCAGAACTTTAGCAGCTTAAAGAAGCCTTATCATCGCTTGAAGATTTTCTGTGATTATAATATTTTGGAAATTTATGAACATATTGTTTATATATTTTTCATGCTAACCTCAAAATCAATGTCAATTTTTGAGCTGCCTTATATCATATGAAATAAACACTCCTATAGGGAACAACGTTTTGGCACTGTCAGACTGTTGCCTGGCGCGTGTTTTCTTGCGTTGATGTTAGATTCAAAGTATATTCGATGACATGGACCAAAACCTTTGAAATACATTATTTGGTTTCTTGTTCTTTATAAATATTATAAATTTATTAACAATTCCATTAAGTTCAGTGATAAGAGTTTGATAATGTTTGCTTCTTTGCAGGTCATAAAAATTCGGCCACTGTTGCTGGTGGTGGTGGTCGTGGATCAGACGCTTTTGTTGTAAATTTAAGCATCGCAGGACAACCGGATGCTACGATAAGTATTTCTGAATCTAAACCATCAGCAATTATCGGTCCACGGGCTAGGAAAGGAGCACAGTCAAGTTCTACAGGCGGTGGGAAAGGCACAAAATCAAGTTCTTCAGGCGGGAGAAAAGGAAACAAACCAAGTGCTCCCGGAAAAGGAAGCACCAAGCCACCAGGCGGCGCGAGTGGGGCAAAATCAAAGTCAAAACCGTCAAAGACTGCTAAACCTCGTGCTTAGATTATATCATCCATTTCTTCTCTTGTATTGTATATTTGTGTTTGTCAGTGGTTACAGTGGTTATAAAGTGTATGTGTGTTTAATTTATTGGGACAATTGAGTGTGTGGTTGTAATGATTGGTTACACTGAGAAGTGCATTTAAATATTTTTTTTTTCTATTTATTTAGAACATTTGTGTGTTTGTTCGTAATGATTGTTTTCACTGAGAAGTGCAATTCAATAGTTATTTCTATTTATGCTGTAGTGTATGCAATCAAGACATTGAATCAACATCAACGTTGAATCGACGTCGTCTTAATGTTGTGTGTCCGATGGGTTATTGTACGATACCTCAGTAGTCAGGAAATGCGACAAGCCATCTCATCTTCTCTTTGCAAATGATTTGTTTTGATCTGCGGAGATACAAGTGTAAACATATGTCACGTGATCGGACGAGCGTTGGGCACGGTGACGATGGACTAGACGCAATCACAAGCAATCAGAGGATAAACACAACACTTTGTAAAATAAAAACAAGCATGTATTTAAAAAGTTCGAAAAAAAAAACTATAATTAAAAGTTCAAATTTCCATGTTCTAATTTCTATGTTCCGAAGATTCCATAATCCATAGGTACTGTTAAACTTCATATTCTGAAAAATCTAATTAATTATATTTACATAATTAAATATAATATAAATTTACGTAACTTGAAGAAACTTGTCCACTGATGTATCCTTCATGATATTTCCGGTTATCACTAACACTTTTTCCCATAGCACTTTGAACAAAGCTTGCCGGAAAACATTTGATGGTCAATCATAGTGACGATAACAGTGGTGAAACAGATACATGATACGGATATGGATATGGATACGGATACAGATACGGATACGGGACCTGAAAATAAGTATCATGTCCTAGAACTCTCGATATCAAACATGACAAGATATTTCCTTATCAATTTCCACTAGATATACAGAGTGTGTACGCCAAATGTTATAAATGCGACAAGTCCGTTGCAATTGATTATTATATAGCAAAATCAGATCCTAAAACCACATGGACGCTGTTAATGACATATAATATTGTAAAAACAATTAAACACAGGCAGACACACAGTCAGAATATATCTGACATTCATATTAATCGGAGGAATGGCATCTCGACGATTACACATTCTTACAGGAAGAACCCATGCGCCTTCCACTGTAAGAATCCCTTTAGAACGCTAAAGGCTAAAATATATTATAACTGCCATTATACCACAATGATTACACGATCACACATCGTCCCCACGTAATCATTGAGTACAATATCAACATGCCATCGTCATAGCCTCAAACATGACTCCTCGCTGCTTGAGCCATTTCACCGTAAAATATTCTAGTAAACAGACTTGTGATTAAAATAAAAAGGACCTCTGTATATGTATTCAAGGTGAATATAGTCTTTCATTTGTGTAAATCGCGCTAACTAATGAATGTGTATGCAGTTAACATAACGCCTAACGGTAGCGTACTTTTACGCGTATATGTACGGTGTGTGCGGTTAACATAACAACATAACGCCTAACTGTGTCTTACATTTAAGCGTGTATGTCTGGTATGTACATGTCAGATGAGAATATGTAATATCCATTTATCTTATTCAAATAAAAATATTAATGACTGCATTCTGATCAGGGTCTACAGAACCTATCAGACTCACCAGACTGATCAGGATCCATAGAATCGATCAAACTTAACCTCCCTATTGGGTTTATAGTTTACACACCCGACACGGCTTATTCGTCTGATCAGGGTCTACACATATAACCAAAGTATACACATCTGATCAGGGTCTATCTACTTATCATGCCGGGTTTGTAAGTACGAGTGATACATAAAATCGCAACGTAGTAAAGCAATAAATTTACCTACTCGAATTTTAGCTGCGGTAAAGACGAGCAAGAATATTGCAAGAATAAAATTAAAATAAATTATTGACTTACCATGGTCAGATTCCCCAGATACAACACAACATGAAGATTAATAAAAGGAAGACAAGGATCAGTCTTCGATGAAATGAATTTGTAGTGTGTATCGTTCTATTCAACTAGGGAACTTTTATAGTAATGTGGCACGTTTTGAAACATTGTGTCCACAAGTAATCCGTGAAATTCAAGATCTAAAAATAATATTCACAAGAATACCGTGATAGTCAAGATTTAAAATAACCTGTTCGATTGTCCGAACGGTGCAAAGTTTCATACAGCACTTGCTAAAACTATGAAGCAAAAAACATTTTTCTCTCGGAACGCTACAAAACTGCAAAATTACGACAGAAAATTGTCTCCCCTTTCAAAAGATAGCCTTGAGACGAAAATCAATCCCAGAACAGTGAAGATATTGATCACCAAACCTAGGTTCACTCGGAATATATAGTGTTCTGGTAACCGCTCAAGTATATAGACGTGAATAATCAAATACACCCTCAGCATAACTATCTCGTGATTACCGTAATACCGTAACCTGAAAGCTGAAGTGTACCTACTTGCTTAAAAAGTAAAACTGTCATCATAATCAGCGCTCCAGTTACAAATGCATTAATCTAACCTGGTTAATAAAAATCGATACAAACTTCTTTTTATACTATGTACATGTAAAATATATTCAAGATAAAATAGGGACGTGACATATCTCCCCTCTTACAGAAGTGCGTAGCACTAGAGTATAACGTCACTTTATATCGCCGAATATATTACGTCACACACGGCTTAAATAATCTGCGCCCACATTTTCTGCACCACGTATTGCCACTATATGAAATCTATATGGCTGTAATGCCAAAGCCCATCGCATCAGTCTAGAATTTGTAAGCTTTGCTTTATTTAAATAGCTTAATGGCTGATGATCGGTTTCTATCGTAAATGCTGTGCCATACAAATATCTATGGAACTTTTGTACTGCCCATACTAGCGCAAGACATTCTTTCTCTATTACTGCATATGATTTTTCACTAGGTTTCAGTTTTCTACTTGCATATGCAATAGGACTTTTCTTACCTTCTTCGTCTTGCAAAAGGACAGCTCCTAATCCCTCATTAGAGGCATCTACTTGTAAAGTAAATGGTTTTGACAGATCGGCCATTTTAAGAATAGGTTGAACTGTCAACGCCTTCTTCAATGAATGAAATGCTCTCTGTTGTGGTTCATCCCAGTGTACTTTATTGGACTCACCTTTTTTTGTAAGTTCCGTCAAAGGTGCGGCAATATGAGAAAAATTAGGAATAAAAGATCTATAAAATCCTACAAGTCCCAAGAATGAACGTACTTGTTTCTTGGTAACAGGTCTTTCTGCTTTTTCAATTGCTAGAATCTTATCAGGGCAGGGCCTAATAAGTGTACCACCAACCAAATGACCAAGACATTCTAAATTTTGAAAACCCACGAAACATTTACTTGGTTTCACAGTCAAATTGGCATCTCTTAGTCGCTTCAATAATTCCTCGAATACTTGCATATGATGTTCCCAAGTAGATGTGAATATGATGATATCATCAACAAAATTGTCTATATTAGACATACCTTTCAGCAGTTTCCTCATCAGTTTACTACAGGAAGCTTGAGCTGTTACTAAACCGAAAGGTAGAACTTTAAATTGTAACAGTCCTAATGGTGTTTGAAAAGCTGTGTATTGCTTAGCATTCTTAGTTAAAGGTATCTGCCAATAACCTTTGGTAAGGTCAAGCTTGGATATGTACTTATGACCTGCTATTTTCGTAAATATTTCCTCCATATTTGGCATCGGCTCTGCATCGAAAACCGTAATCTTATTCAGTGTACGAAAATCTATGCAAAATCTGTTCGTATTGTCTTTCTTTTTGACTATAAGAACAGGGGAACAGTAAGGACTTTCTGATGGTTCTACAATGTCTAAATTGATCATGTCTCTTACCTCATCCTTTACTGCTTCCATCATATTGAAAGGAAGTGGATATTGCTTAACTCTTACCGGCGTATCTGTTGTCAACTTAATGTCATGTTCCAACAGAGTGGTACAGCCGGGTATTGCTGTAAATGTACTAGCAAAATTTGTTACAAGTTGCCTTACCTGACTTTGTTCCTCTTTTGTCAAGTCTGGATTAATGTTTAACAGTTCAACTGACTCATTGTCACAAATTGATGGTGATTCTACTAATCCTTCTATATTATCTTCGTTATCTTCCGAAGTACAGTCTAATACTGCTATGGAACATACCTGAACATCTGTAGTCTGTTGATCATCCTCTCTCTCAATGTATTGCCTAAGCATATTGATATGGAAAGTTTTTACTTTCTTTCCCATTTTAATTCTATAATCTAAGACACTTAATTTCTCCACTACTTCGTACGGGCCTTTCCAACTCATCAACAACTTATTTGTCTTAGTCGGAAGAAGTACGAGAACTTTGTTACCTACCTTTAAATGTCGGCGCCTCGACTTCCGATTGTAGTATTTTTTATACTTCTTTGACATATTCTGCAAGTTTTGCTGTGCTAAACTTACCGTTGACTCTAATCTTTCCCTCAAATCTAAGACATACTGGTAAGTAGTACGTACCCGAGGATCCTCGATATCCTTCGTCCACAATTCTCTTAAAACTTGCATAGGTCCACGCACAGGCCATCCATATATTAATTCAAACGGAGAAAACCCCAGACTTTCCTGTGGAACTTCTCTGTATGCAAATAATAATGGATCTATATACTTGTCCCAGTCTTTCGGACGTTCTGCGCACATTCTAGTCAACATTTTCTTTAATGTACCGTTAAAGCGCTCTACTAAGCCATTACAGATGGGATGATAAGGGGAAGTAACTAACTGTTTGAATGACAAAAGTCTACTTACCTCTTTCATCAGTGCTGACGTGAATTGACTTCCCATGTCAGTTAATATTTCTTTCGGTACTCCGACTCTACTGAATATACTAACTAAAGCTTCTGCAACTGCTTCGGTCTCAATTGAAGACAGAGCTACTGCTTCTGGATACCTAGTTGTATAATCAACTAACGTCAAAATAAACTTATTCCTATTCTCAGTACGGGGTTCAAGTGGACCAACCAAGTCAATTGCTACTCTTTGAAATGGGGTATCTATAACTGGCATACTGCCTAAGGGCGCTCTTGTATTCCTACCTTTGGCTATAGTGCGCTGACATATGTCACAAGACTGACAGAACCTCTTTATATCACTTGCTATCCCTGGCCAAAAGAATTCTGATAGTACCTTTTGAATAGTCCGCTTCACTGCAAGATGTCCAGACAGGATTGACTCATGGGCTAATTTCATTACCATCTTGCGATATTGCTGTGGAACTACAAGTTGAATAAAAATCTTACCAAATTCCACATTAGGTGAACTAAATTGTCTGTATATCAAGTCATTTTTGCGAAAAAACTTAGCATTACCTTTAACTTCTGATTCATCGCAAGCTTTTCGAATTCTTGCCAGAGTAGGATCATTAACTTGAGCTTCCTTAATTTGTTGAGGTGAAATATCCCTATCGATAATATTGGGGGTTTTGAGTGATGTTTTGGTTTGTTTAGGTAGTTTGGCTTGGGACCGGGTTTGTACTGCTAAAGCTGGCACCCAATTTATATTCGGGTCATAAGCATCCCTCGCCCCTGGAATATTACCTATAATAACATCAACCAAAGGGTTCTCCATACAAAGGGCAAGTGTGTCTCCCTTAAAATAAGGAGTGTCTAATGATACTTTAGCTTCAGGAAGCTGTAATGTAGTCCTATCTACCATCATGCATGAATGCATCTTGCCAGTCAAATTCTCTGAGGAAACTAATGATTGTTTGACAATCACCCCAGTACACCCAGTGTCGCGCAAGACACTAACAATTTGGTTCCCCATTATACCCTGTACGGTCTTCATATCATTACAAATGGGTGAAGGTTGAGCTGTAGTACTCACCTTCAATGTATCTTCCATCCCTGGACAGACCTTAGTGCTAACATTGCTTGCTTGGACATAACTAACTGTATCAGTATGAATAAAACACGCTCCACATACCTGGTTGTCATCCGATTTCCCGTTATCGCTCAGTTCCTGTCCTTGTCTCTGATCCTGAAAACGCACATGTTTCGAGGGGGATCTACTTCTACCTCTACCATATGTTCGTGTTGCAGCTACCTTCATATTACCTTTTGCTCTATCAGGACAAAATCTAGCTATGTGTTTTTTATCACCACAAATAAAACATGACCCTCTAAAAGGCTGTGGGCCTTGATGATTATACCTTCGAACAGAAGGTGAAGGTGATCTCGACCTTGACCTAGATCTTGGTCTTTCATTGATCTTAAATGTCAAATTAAGAATATCAGTATATCTGGCTTCTTTGTACTGATCTGCTAATTTACTAGCCTGTTCAAGTGACTTGGGTTCCCTTTCTCTAAGGAAAAGTTCAAGGTCTCTATTACAAATAAATGCAAGCTGATCTCTAAGTATTAAATCTGCTAATCCATCATAAGTCTTATTAATGCCAGACATATCTACCCACCTTGTAAAATAACTTTTCATACGGCTGGTGAATTGCTGAAAAGTTTCACCTGAATCTGGCCTACACTTCTTATACCTTCTCTTAAATCCTTCTTCAGTTAACTCATATCTTTTGAGTAAAGCTGCCTTTAACATATCATAATTTAATGCCTCTTCTATAGGCATTAATGCATATACATCAAGTGCCTTACCTTTGAGAAGTGCGCTCAAATTAGTAGCCCAATCTTCTTTCTTCCATTTTTGAGCTGTAGCATACCTTTCAAACCTAAGCAAATAAGAATCCATTTCATCTTTACCTTCATCAAATACTGGTATTTTTGGGGTCTTAGCAGTGACATAAGTTTTATCTTCCTTATGCTGCACTGCCGGCTTTATATTTTGCTCTGCGGCTAACCTTTCCATTTCAAATATATGTTTCTTTTGCTCAATGTCTTGTTGTAACTGCATTCTTTGTATCTCGCGTTCATGTGCTGCCTTAGCCTCGGCCTTAGCCTCCGCGAGTTCGCGCTCTTTTAATTCACGCGCTGCCGCCGTTTCTGCTAATTCACGCTCGCGTGCTTCCTTAGCCTCCGCGAGTTCACGTACGCGTGCTTCCTTAGCCTCCGCGAGTTCGCGCTCTTTTAATTCACGCGCTGCCGCCGTTTCTGCTAATTCACGCTCGCGTGCTTCCTTAGCCTCCGCGAGTTCGCGTTCGCGTGCTTGCGCCTCACGCTGTGCCTTTCTCTCGTCGCGTAACCTATCTTGCTGATCCTTAATAAAAGCTCGAAGTGCATCGCCTTCGTACCCTAAAGTCTCCCCTTGAGCTTTTAAATTTTCTAAGGTCTCCATTTGTCTAAGTCTCAGTGAAACAATTATAGTAAGAAGTTTGTTTCAATTATGCACAAGTTTCATAGGATAAGTCTCAGAAAAATCACTATTAAATGCCCTAAAACTAAAATTAACTCTTAGTTTACACTGAAGTCTAACACGAAATAAAGCATTCCACTAATATGAATACAATATCCACTAACTCTAGAAGAGGACAATAACAATGCTCAAAAATGATCATAGGCCAACGGCATCCATACTACAAAATAAACCCATACATCACTCCTCGTTGCCTATATCATAATATATCCACACAAAATTACTCTTAACTATGTTAATATCACACCTCTCCGAGTTATCAATGGAACATACACAATCCTGCGCGTTAGCTTATCCACAATATAAAGGGCATTCACGGTCAGATAAAAAGTGACCACTGGAAAATAAACAAAGCTTTTCCGACCTTATCCTTTCTTCACGCCTGCTGTGCTGTATCTGTTTTATCTCACCATGTGACACACTACACAACATGATTGACCATGGTCCCGCTTGTCATTACCTTCTGGAATATACATAATTTGACAGTAACTAATTCCACATAACTACATATAACTACATAAACAACAAACTGTATTTAACACAATACATCCGATCCTCTGTTTGCTAGAATAACGTGTCCAAAGTCACCATGATCCCACTCCTGACACCATTGTCACGTGATCGGACGAGCGTTGGGCACGGTGACGATGGACTAGACGCAATCACAAGCAATCAGAGGATAAACACAACACTTTGTAAAATAAAAACAAGCATGTATTTAAAAAGTTCGAAAAAAAAAACTATAATTAAAAGTTCAAATTTCCATGTTCTAATTTCTATGTTCCGAAGATTCCATAATCCATAGGTACTGTTAAACTTCATATTCTGAAAAATCTAATTAATTATATTTACATAATTAAATATAATATAAATTTACGTAACTTGAAGAAACTTGTCCACTGATGTATCCTTCATGATATTTCCGGTTATCACTAACACTTTTTCCCATAGCACTTTGAACAAAGCTTGCCGGAAAACATTTGATGGTCAATCATAGTGACGATAACAGTGGTGAAACAGATACATGATACGGATATGGATATGGATACGGATACAGATACGGATACGGGACCTGAAAATAAGTATCATGTCCTAGAACTCTCGATATCAAACATGACAAGATATTTCCTTATCAATTTCCACTAGATATACAGAGTGTGTACGCCAAATGTTATAAATGCGACAAGTCCGTTGCAATTGATTATTATATAGCAAAATCAGATCCTAAAACCACATGGACGCTGTTAATGACATATAATATTGTAAAAACAATTAAACACAGGCAGACACACAGTCAGAATATATCTGACATTCATATTAATCGGAGGAATGGCATCTCGACGATTACACATTCTTACAGGAAGAACCCATGCGCCTTCCACTGTAAGAATCCCTTTAGAACGCTAAAGGCTAAAATATATTATAACTGCCATTATACCACAATGATTACACGATCACACATCGTCCCCACGTAATCATTGAGTACAATATCAACATGCCATCGTCATAGCCTCAAACATGACTCCTCGCTGCTTGAGCCATTTCACCGTAAAATATTCTAGTAAACAGACTTGTGATTAAAATAAAAAGGACCTCTGTATATGTATTCAAGGTGAATATAGTCTTTCATTTGTGTAAATCGCGCTAACTAATGAATGTGTATGCAGTTAACATAACGCCTAACGGTAGCGTACTTTTACGCGTATATGTACGGTGTGTGCGGTTAACATAACAACATAACGCCTAACTGTGTCTTACATTTAAGCGTGTATGTCTGGTATGTACATGTCAGATGAGAATATGTAATATCCATTTATCTTATTCAAATAAAAATATTAATGACTGCATTCTGATCAGGGTCTACAGAACCTATCAGACTCACCAGACTGATCAGGATCCATAGAATCGATCAAACTTAACCTCCCTATTGGGTTTATAGTTTACACACCCGACACGGCTTATTCGTCTGATCAGGGTCTACACATATAACCAAAGTATACACATCTGATCAGGGTCTATCTACTTATCATGCCGGGTTTGTAAGTACGAGTGATACATAAAATCGCAACGTAGTAAAGCAATAAATTTACCTACTCGAATTTTAGCTGCGGTAAAGACGAGCAAGAATATTGCAAGAATAAAATTAAAATAAATTATTGACTTACCATGGTCAGATTCCCCAGATACAACACAACATGAAGATTAATAAAAGGAAGACAAGGATCAGTCTTCGATGAAATGAATTTGTAGTGTGTATCGTTCTATTCAACTAGGGAACTTTTATAGTAATGTGGCACGTTTTGAAACATTGTGTCCACAAGTAATCCGTGAAATTCAAGATCTAAAAATAATATTCACAAGAATACCGTGATAGTCAAGATTTAAAATAACCTGTTCGATTGTCCGAACGGTGCAAAGTTTCATACAGCACTTGCTAAAACTATGAAGCAAAAAACATTTTTCTCTCGGAACGCTACAAAACTGCAAAATTACGACAGAAAATTGTCTCCCCTTTCAAAAGATAGCCTTGAGACGAAAATCAATCCCAGAACAGTGAAGATATTGATCACCAAACCTAGGTTCACTCGGAATATATAGTGTTCTGGTAACCGCTCAAGTATATAGACGTGAATAATCAAATACACCCTCAGCATAACTATCTCGTGATTACCGTAATACCGTAACCTGAAAGCTGAAGTGTACCTACTTGCTTAAAAAGTAAAACTGTCATCATAATCAGCGCTCCAGTTACAAATGCATTAATCTAACCTGGTTAATAAAAATCGATACAAACTTCTTTTTATACTATGTACATGTAAAATATATTCAAGATAAAATAGGGACGTGACAACATATTACATGACAGTGTATGAAGAATATTTAAAGATGACGACTCACTTAATTTTAGAATATTTCAAATTAAAGATATTTCTGCACTGATAAAAACGTTTAGAATCGCGTAACCACATTTCTTTTGGTTAAGAACAACATTTATATGCATTCAAAGTCATAGTAAATAGAATACTATTCTTAGACTACTAATGAACACTCCCACAACGCACTAGTCTGCGATGCTTGTGGTTATTTTAAATTTAAACTGAAATTGCACTGGTAATCACTGAGAATTTAAAAATAATTCCTCATTCTATAACTCGAAATTTTATTTCTAAAAGACCGACATACCGATTTCCTTCTAATATTGTTTTCAATAAATATAGGAAAGCAATTGCTGCTGCTTTGAATGAATTTGGTAATCGATGGTGTAAGCAAGAGTCTGCTGAACACAGTTCTTAAAGAGTTTGAAACTGAGTATTTTGAGAATAGTTAATAAATGTATTTCTTTCTACTGTCAAAATACTTACTTATTACCGCCTAAAAATGTCAATAAGCAGCGCTTATTCGATACCCCTCCTACCCCCACAACCCGCATAAAGCATAAAACTTTATTCTAACAAAATTAAAGTTTCAAAGTGCCGTGTGACCTGATAAATAATGTCAAGGTCACCAAAATCTAATAAAACTAAACAAAAAGTGTTCATACATTTTTTTCACTGAATTCAGAAATTTTACAAAAGGGCAATAACTCCAAAATAATTGGCCCCTAACCCTTACTTTTTCTTATATAGGCACATCTTATTGATTATCAATGTGTCTGCAGAAATTGATGAATATCCACCGCTGCATTTTCAGGATATTAGGAAAAAACAAAATGTCGCGGACAGACGCAAAATTTTACAAAGGGCAATAACTCCAAGAATATTGGCCTCTTTTCTTATGTAGGTATACATTATTGATATCAATGTGTCTGCAGAAATTGATGAATATCCATCGTTGCGTTTTCAAGATATTAGGAAAAAAGATAAAGTGCGCACAAGGCTCAGTTTTAGAGTCTTGATAATGTAGTGACCTTGAAAATGAGATCAAGGTCACAAAAATCTAATCACTTCTTTCCCATGTCCTAACAATGTATCTGTGCTAGTTCGTTCAAATTCTAGCCATTGGTTCAAGATATAGTGAGCACACAAGCTTTTTTCTATCAAAATTTGAGTTTCAAAGTGCCGGTGTGACCTTGAAAAAGAGACAACGGTCACCAAAATCTAATCACTTCTTTTCCCCATCCTAATGATGCATCTGTGCTATTTTGGTTAAATTCCATCTATTGATTTATGAGATAGAGTGCACACAAGGCTGACTTTTTTAATCGTTTTAATGTAGTGACCTTGAAAATAAGGTCAAAGTTTCCAAAATCTAATGAAAATGAGGTCAAGGTCACAAAAATCTAATCACTGCTTTCCATGACCTAACGATGTATCTGTGCTAGTTTGATAAAATTCCAGCCATCGGTTCAAGATATAGTGTGCACACAAACTTTTTTTCTATCAAAATTTGAGTTTCAAAGTGCTGGTGCGATCTTGAAAATGAGATAAAGGTCACCAAAATCTAATCACTTCTTTCCCAAGTGATATATCTGTGTCAGTTTGGTCCAATTCCATTTATTGATTCATGAGATATAGTGCACACAAGACTCACTTACTGAGTATTTATAAGGTAGTGACCTTGAAAATAAGGTCAATGTCACCAAAATCTAATCACTTCTTTCCCCCCATCCTGTTGATGTATCTGTGCTAGTTTGGTCAAATTCCAGTCATTAGTTAAAGAGATAGAGTGCATACACACACTTTACAAGGTTCATTTTTGGAGTCTTTATAATGTAGAGACCTTGAAAATGAGGTCAAGGTCACAAAAATCTAATCACTTCTTTCTCGTGTCCTAACAATGTACCTGTGCTAGTATGTTGAAATTCCAGCCTTTGGTTCAAGATGTAGTAAGCACACAAGCTTTTTTCTATCAAAATTTGAGTTTCAAAGTGCCGGTGTAAACTTCACACAAGGTTTAAGGAACATTTGCTTAAAATCAAAAAAGTAGTTGCGGTCATGGTACCAAAGCCGTAATCAAAGAAAATTGATACGTTTCTTTATCAACATTTCCGGAGTACTGGTCATTCATGATCATCTAGTAAAGTTTTGGTTCAACCTGTTGAAAAAATTATAGATTC
The DNA here is from genome assembly GCA_964016985.1 of Anodontia alba. Classification (NCBI taxonomy): domain Eukaryota; kingdom Metazoa; phylum Mollusca; class Bivalvia; order Lucinida; family Lucinidae; genus Anodontia; species Anodontia alba. The sequence goes on from OZ024825.1 coordinate 123,515,827, forward strand.
AAAAATATTTTAAGACATGAACTTGAACTTAAATGGATTAAACGTTTACAAACCCCTTTTCCACTTGGATTTAATGATAATATTTTCCATGAAGAAAATATTTATAAAATGCCGGATTTCGATGCTTTTTCTCTTTTAGATATTAAAAAACGTAATAAACGATCCCATGGTAAGCGCAAAAATGGCAATTTTAAACGAAAACATAAAACTGTTTTATCTCTTTTTGATTTAAATATTCTCTTAAATTCTGGACGTCATCAAATGATTTCTAAACTAGCTTCACTGTCTGTTTCTTCATTACGTAAGTTAGATGATGAGGCGAATAAATTTTATGATAGAAAACATAATTTGTATGAAGCAGCTCTCCTTACTAGATGTTATACTCAACATGCTCTTCGTCCTTACATTGATTCTGAAATTAACCACATTATACACTTCATCAAAATTCCATTCATTAATAAAGGTATTGAATTCATAGATTTACCTAGCATATTTCGAGATAATAATGTTATATCAGCTATACCTTCATATTTCGAAAACACGAAATCTCCTATTATTTGTTATAAATATAACAAACCTATCCGTAATACTATACTTAATTTTAAAAAATTAGTTTCTGATCTTGATCTTGAAACTAGTTCCCCTGATTCTTGAGATTGTAAAGACTCTAAATTTTGTAATCAACCAGCAGGTCATATTGTGTCTGGTAACTTGAAGATTATAACTGATTCACGAATCCGTTCAGTTATTTCAAAAGGACCTAAATATAGATTGCCAGCCCACATTGATTTCAATAAATGTCGGGAAAAAATTGCTAGTGCTTTAAATGATTATTGTACGCGTTGGTGTAAACGAGAGCATGTGGAGTCTAATGCTTTAAATAATTGGAAATTAAAGATTTTAAGATCATTGATGAACGTGTGTTATTTTACTCTAATAACCTTGATATTCTCCCTCCTAACCCTAAATTATCTTTTCGATATTTGAAACAAGGTATCCAAGAATTTCATAGGAAGTATGTTTTGGCTCCAGCTGATAAAGCTGCTTATAATGTTGTTGTTGTGTGACGACTTTATTATATCAATACTCTAAAACAAGAACTTGGTAGTACAAAAACATATGAACGGATTTCTACTGACGAGAGATCTATTGTCAATACCCATTCTATCGATATTACTGCTAAGTTTGCAGTGAGTATTAAAGAAAACCAAGACAGACTTCCTACGTTATATTGGTAACCGAAACTTCATAAACGACCTTATAAAGCACGTTTCGTTGCTAATTCTAGTTCTTGTACGACTACTGTTTTGTCCAAACTGCTAACTTCATGCTTTACTGCAGTTAAAAAACATTGGATTAGATACTATGATACTGTTTACGAAAGGGACGGAATTAACTATTCCTGGTCAATTAAAAATTCTAATGATGTTCTAAAAATCTAAAAACTTTCAGGCTTCTAAATTGTCTACATATGATTTTTCTACACTGTATACTACGCTACCTCATCATCTTATAAAAGATAAACTTATTGATTTAATTAACCGAACGTTTATTCGGAACCCGAATTTTACGGTGGCCCGCCGTGGTTCTACTATTGGTTTTCATTTACTCTGGCATACAGTAGAATTAGCCATGAGTACTCGTCTTTGTTTATTATAGTGATTAATTTGATTTTTATGTTTTCGCTTTGATGCATTGACTGAGTTGGGAGCCTTTATGCGAACCGAATTTTTATGTATTTCTGTATTAACAGTAGCATCGGGACCCAGGGTGAAGTTAGTTAGCTGTAAAAGTGCTTTAAATCCTGGTGGTTTGCTCTACCGACCGTTCTAAGGCGGTGGTCCCGGTGTTAGTCTTATTCTTTGTTGCTTTGTGGTTTATTCTACGAGGCGATTTGTTGTATGTCTTTCCGTGTGTCATTTTGTTCTTGTGTTTTTCAGTCCTTTTAGTATTGCGATTACCTCGCTTGGGGAAGAGAGAGCTACTCTTAGTGCTTTTCGTACGTTTGTTCGGGTTGTGCTTGTTTAGATTTGTCGGTTTCCTCTTCCTCTTGGGGTCTGGGAAGGGCTGCGGTTTGTGATTGTGGCACTCCCTGGATTTTTTTCTTACATTTTCTGTTTTTCAAAACAAGATAAAGGTCACCAAAATCTAATCACTTCTTTCCCCAATCCCAGTGATGTGTCTGTGTTAATTTGGTCAAATTCCATCTATTGATTCATGAGATAGAGTGCACACAAGGCTCACATTTTGAGTATCTATAATGTAGTGGCCTTGAAAATACGGTCAAGATCACCGAAATCTAATCACTTCTTTCTTCTTTCCCTCATCCTGATGATGTATCTGTGCTAGTTCGGTCAAATTCCAGCCATTGATTAAAGAGATAGTGTGCACACAAATATTTTACTGCATTACCAAGGCTCATATTTTGAGTATTTATAATGTAATGACCTTGAAAATAAGATCAATGTCACCAAAATCTAATCACTTCTTTCCACTATCTTGGTGGTATGTCTGTGATAGTTTGGTCAAATTCCATTCATTGGTTAAAAGCTAGTGTGCTAAAAAACTTTTTACTGCATTTATAAAATTATAAAAAAGGGCAATAACTCCGACAGAATTGACCCCTAGCCCTTACTTTCTTTTATGTAGGTACATCTTATTGATACCAATGTGTCTGCAGAAATTGATAAATATCCATCACTGTGTTTTCAAGATATTCGGGAAAAGCAGCGTCGCGGACGGACACGAGGACGGACGGACGGACAACGTGAAAACATTATACCCCCCCTCCCCACAAACAAAGTCTGTGGGCTCCCCACAAACAAAGTTTGCGGGGTATAAAGACGTCTTTACGTCACCTTAAACCAGGTATTCAAAATCTCCATAGGAAGTATGACTCCGGTAGACAAGACAGCATACAATGTCGTCATTGTTTGACAGCTCCATTATGTAAATATTCTTAAGCAAGAGCTGGGTGGTACAAAGGTCTGTGAACTACAACCCGTGATTGAAGAAAGGTCTGTGGTTAATGATCATACCTAGAATTCAGCCACCGAGTTTGCTGTAAGTGTTAAAGAAGGACAAGATAAGCTTCCTACGTTATATCCCAGTCAGCATTCTACGTAAATCTATATCGGGCCGTCATCGGCCCGTCAGGGTAGCTGACGGGCCGATGACGGCCCGATGTAGATTTACGTAGAATGCTAGCTGGGATATTGGTTGTCTAAACTTTACAAAAGAACATACAAAGCACGGTTTATTGCAATTTCAAGCTGTTGTACCACTACTGAACTTTCTTAATTGTTGACGTCTTGTCCTACTGCCATCCGAAAACATGTGATTAAATATTGCGACAAGGTCTGTGAAAGATCAGGTTAGGATCCTTTTTGGTTCATTAAACATTCGAATGAAGTTTTCAATAAACTAAAATCCAAAAGTTTTCGTGCATCAAGTCTGTATACGTATGACCTTTTTCACGCTTTACACTACACTACCTCATAATCTTATAAAAAGAAAAACTGAATGATTTAACTGAATCGACATTTCATAGGGAAGGTTCCCTCTATCTTGCATCTAACGGACGAAATGTTGTTTTTTTTCACTTCTGAAAAAAGATTTGCTACTAAGCTATTTAGAAAAATTGCGGGTATTCTGATGGGTACAAATTGCGCCCATTTGTGGCTGACTTGCTCTTGTTCTGTTATGAAAGAGACTTCATAATGTATCTTTATTGAAGCTTTCAGCTCGACGTCTAGATATTTAAACAATTTATTAAATATTGATAATAAGTACTTCGATTGTTTAATTAACCAAATTTATCCTTCAGGGCTTCAAGCAAATAAAGCAAATTCTTCTGAAACTAAAGCCCAGTTTTTGGATTTTCATTTGTCTATTATAGATGGGTTTGTTTCATGTAAAATTTATGAGATTTACGAGATGATTTTGATTTTAAGATTGTAAATTTTCCTTACTTGGATGGGGATGTTCCTCGTCGAGCATCCTACGGTGTTCATATCTCACAACTAATTCAATTCTCCAGAGTGTCTAGTCATTCTACCGACTTCAACACACGAAATAAATTGTTAAGTGCTTAACTTCTAAAACAGGGTATTCTAAATTTTATAACAGCCTATTCTAAATTTTATAAATGTCATTTCGATTTAGTTTCAAAATTCAATGTTGGATTTAAATCGCTTCTGCAACAAGGCTTATCGGAATCAGAATTTTATGGTGACTTAGTGTTAGTCTTACTCTTTGTTGCTTTATGGCTTATTCTATGAGGCGACTTGTTTAATGTCTTACCTTGTATTATTTTGTTCTTGTGTTTTTCAGTCCTTTTACGAAAAGCACTAAGATAGCTCTCGCTTCCCCAAGCGAGGTAATCGCAATGCTAAAAGGACTGAAAAACACAAGAACAAAATAACACAAGGTAAGACATAAAACAAATAGCCTCGTAGAATAAACCACAAAGCAACAAAGAGTAAGACTAACACCGGGACCACTAACACCGGAACCACCGCCTTAGAACGGTCAGTAGAATAAATCACCGGGGGTGGAGGGGGGGGGGTTAAAGCACTTTTACGGCCAGCCAACTTCACCCTGGGTCCCGATGTCACTCTTAATCACAACTAGTAAAAAAGGCAAGAGAAAAGCCCAGGGAGTGCCACAACCACAACCCGCAGACCCCCCCCCCCCCCGACCCCAAGAGGAAGAGGAAACCGACAAATCTAAACAAGCACAAACCAAACAAACGCACGAAAAGCACCAAGACCAGCCCACCCCGCCCCCCTCCCCAAGCGAGGCAACCGCAACACCAAAAGGACCGAAAAACACAAGAACAAAATGACACATGGAAAGACATACAACAAATCGCCGCGTAGATTAAACCACAAAACAATAAAGGAGCAAGACCAACACCGGGACCACCGCCTGAGAACGGTCGGTAGAGCAAACCACCAGGGGTTTTAAAGCACTTTTACAGCTGGCTAACTTCACCCTGGGTCACGATGCTATTCTTAATACATAAATACATAAAAATTCAACAGAAACAAAATAAGCAGCTGTTGAAGGGGATCAAAATGCTAGCATCACAACACAACTACTAAAACAGAAATCTGCAACAAGGTATATAGGAACAATAATTTTACGGTAACTTAGTGTACAGATTTAGAAAAGTTGTTGGAAAATCTAACCTTTCGGAGCAATTTATAAAACTAATAAACCGTTATAAAAGAATTGGCTATAGGATGGATATTATGTGGCAGACTGCATGCTATCAACCCAATCATTGCTGATGGAGACTCAATGACGGCCTCTTTGTAAAACTTTAAACAGTGGGTTGGGCTTAATGATATGTCTTTGGCTTGGACCGCCGTGGTTCAACTATTTGTTTTTATTTACTCTGACACACAGTAGAATTAGCCATGAACACTCGTCTGTGTTTATCATAGTGATTAATTTGATTTCTACGTTTTCACTTTGATGCATTGACTGTTGGGAGCCTATATACGATATAAATATATTTTTTTTATGTATTGCTGTATTAAGAGTAGAATCGGGGCACCTGGGTGAAGTAGGCCAGCTGTAAAAGTGTTTTAGCTCCCCTCCCCTTCCGCCCATCCCCTCCCCAACACATACACGCAAACACACACACACCATGTGGTTTATTCTACTGACCGTTCTTTGGCGATGGTCTCAGTGTTAGTCTTACTCTTTCTTGCTTTGTAATTTATTCTACGAGACGATTTGTATTAAGTCTTGCCCTGTGTTTTTTTGTTCTTATGTTTTTCAGTCCTTTTGGCATTGCGATTACCTCGCTTGGGGAAGAGAGAGCTTATCTTAGTAAAGTATCCTAGCTGAGTTAATTGTGTCTAATTTTAGTTTATAACCTTGGAGATTTTTTGGTAACTCAGAATAATTCCAATTATATATAAAAGGATAGGTGTCACATATATTCTAAAAGGAATAATCATCGAGAGCAATGAACACACTCCCATGTTACACTTCCGGACTAAGTTTCTGCAAAAAGAAACAGCAGAATACCAAATAATAATATATGGAAATATGAATCGGAGGGGCCTTGATTAACGCTACAACCTAAATCTTCCTAAGATGAACGCGACCTGCCAAGAACGTGAAGTCTTGCAAAAGAAGAGACACAGTTTCATGTAAGAGTTATTTCCCTTGTGTGAAAATGAAGCTATTGAGGCCAAACCTACAAATTTAAAAGAGAAACGATTGAAACATTTTGAATTGCTGAGAGACATGGCCAAATATTGGTTCTGCTACGTGCATCCGGATCATCAATTTTAACTTCTACAAAATAAAGTGAAAAAAGAAGAGAATTTACGATTATCAAAACTGTACTTGTATGTATGTATGTATGTATGTATGTATGTATGTTGAACATTTCTAAACAGTTATATGATAGCACTATGACTCAAAGGACATAACATAATAAAAATAACGTTACACAATAGCGTCGACTGTAGAGACAAGGGTACGTAGGGGAAACAAAGGAAATGAGGCGCAACGTTAGGAAACGTACCCTCCGACATGTGCGCTCAACGTAAATTCAAATCAGCCTGCGCATCGGCGCATTCTGATCGAAGTGTTTATTGTCCGCGGCATGAAGACAGTGCGCTCAGTGAAGATTCAGATTATTTGCGCAGTCTGATCTGAATTTTCGCTTGGCGCATATGTCCAAAAGTATGTTTGTTTGTTGTTGTTGTTTTTTTTTTGTTGTTGTTGTTTTTTTGTTTTTTTTTTGTTTTATTTTTATTTTTACTTTGGGGTTCAAATTAGCAAATTAACAGATTTTTGGTTAATTAGATCAATATTAATGAACAACGACTTATAAATGCGTCGTGAGGCGGTTTGAATTTGCTTCAAGAAAGGTATAGTACGGGTTTTGATCTAAATTTGGCTAACCCTACAATTGGAAAGAAATACGATTTATTTTGATATAGTAAGACAGTTTGGACATGCCTGTATATAAAACAAATACAGCAGATATGCATACATTGCATACATTGCAGTTCGCAGAAACTGGCATGTTTCTACTTAACAAATTCCAAGTATACACACTTTTGCGTGTTCATATTAACACCATAGAAAAGAAAGAAAATAATGTTCGGAAAAAAAAAAACAGAATATTTATATTTTCATGTGCGTATGCATCTATGTAGCCAAAAGTGACACAGAGGCTGATTTCTGCATTCAAGGGAGCGTATCCTGGTTTACCTCCTGAATCCAATTTTAAAAGTTAGCATGCAAACTGCAATTCAAATACACCTTCTACCCTTTTTCAAAGTTCATAGAAATGGATTGACACCAAAACATGTCTGATTTCTGATCAAATATGGCCGCTACGATAAACTTGAAAGAGAACACTTCTTTTTGAAATTTTACAATATCATTTTGTAAGACAATTGTTTTTATTATTTTACCAGACAATTCGGGCGTTCGTTCTTATGATTTTTCTTTTAGATTAATTCATATACAATACAATTTTATACTTACGTAAGTCTTTAAAATACATGCCGAGGGAGCTCTCTACAAATTTTTTCATGTCCACAATTTTTAAGCATTTGTTAACGGACTACATTCGTTAAGAATGTATTAAGACAAAACAAAATAAGTTAAGTAATTTCTGCAGGCAAACATATTCATCAAAATTCTTTAAAGTACGAGGGTGAGTCAATAAGTAACCCGCCTAACTTATTTCCGGTTGAGATCCACCTCTTCTTTTTATATATAATTGCCCTCTAGTGTGATGCACTTAGACCAACGGTGTTCAAGTGCCATCAGCCTAGGACTGAAAAAGTTAAGGTCCTTTCCATTGACCCACTCCTCAACTGCCGTCACGACTTCTTCATCAGACCGGAAATGAAGTCCACGGATATCCTTTTTCAAGTTTGGGAATAGGAAGAAGTCGCTAGCAGCTAGGTCAGGCGAAAAGGCAGGATGTGGTATTAATTCATACCCGTTTCGCTTTACAGCATTCATTGCAACTTTGCAAGTGTGGACTCTCGCGTTGTCCTGTTGCAGCAAAACACGTTTAGAGAGTTTACCTCGGCGTTTTTCACGGATGGCGGTTCTCAGCTGGTCTAACAAGTTTGCAACACTCCAGTTATTGTACTTCTCTTGGGTCCAACATAATAACGCCTTTTGCGTCCCAAAATACTGTGGCCATCACCTTGCCAGCAAATGTTTGTGTCTTGAACTTTGGCCTCGGGGACCCAAGCCCTACCCACTGACGATTCTGAGCTTTATTCTCTGGCTCAAAATAATGAACCCAAGTCTCATCTGCAGTCACCAGACGCAAAAGAAAATCATCTTTTGACCTAAAACGCTTAACACCTTAGATTTCATTTTGAGTGTTTATGGAAGAAAACTGTCTACGTCTAGATCGCTTTTTCAGAGATATAAAACATTATGTATGTCTCTATTCCCTATCATACATAGTTACCCCTACCGCTAAAACGAGACCACAAAATTTGCACCTGTGACGTGATCGATTTCATCGCATATCTTGAAACAGAAAAATCCACGTAAATCCACTACCAGAGGCCATAATCAGTTTCTGTGCTTGTTTTGATAAGGTTGTACGTCTCCGTCAAGACATTTTAGAGGAAAACTCAACTGTTACAGCACACAATAGATGTCCAAAGATCAGAAGAGACAAACGTTGCTGCAAGGCTTCAATACTCGCAACTGGACAGAGGCTGTCTTTTATAATAATAGTTCTGCAAACATTAGCCCTCAGCTATCAGAGCCGACCGATATATTCAGAGCCACCCTTTACCATCGGGGCCATTGTTTATTTGCCCTCCACTTCCATTAGTTTGTTGTCAATTTTTATTTTTTCGGTAAGTGAGACAGGTCAAACAATCATTTCACACATAAAAAATACCAAACAGCCCTGGCGTATATGCATTTTATGAAAAAATAACCGGGAATAGCGTCGCTGAACCTTCGACGATTAGTTTATTCAGCATCGATCAGCCCATGCCACAAGTAATTCAGACGAGATCGTACACATTTAAAAACCATCTATTAGGTGAGAAAACTGTTAGAAGAATTGAGAGCAGCATGTAATTCTCCTTTTTGAGAAAAACTATCCCATAAAAACAGATTCTTTCGACGAGTGACTGACTTACCTCTTTTGTTTACTTTTTTCAGCCGCTATATTCAGAGCCGCACGTGCTCCGGAAGACGCACACAACATTTGCTTATCAGAGCCACTGGCTCCGATAATGAAGTTTCCTACCCGTGAAGGGATATGATATGTGTAGAATAATAGTCAAGGAGGAGTATTGTAGTTTTGTTAGATTAGAAATGTAAAACTTGTAGCATGGTGCCAGGCATATAGACACTTTTTACGGATGAGTGAAAAACTAATTATTATTCATCTCTAAGACATAAGAAAGAATTATCTTTCTGTGCATGTTTTAGGGGTTATATAGACTTTTTGACATAATGGCTACATTAATCCACTAATTAATAGAAGAAAAAGAAGAGCATGGTAATAATGAGATCATGAAGTATGACAATGCTGTTACATCGTCTGTAGAAATATCGATCCAGATAAGCAGCATTTTTTCCAACAGAAAATGTTGATATTTTTTTTTATTTCTCCACAAAAAACACGTGTTTTTGTGGAGAAATAAGACAAAATGTCAACACTTTCTGTTTGAAGAAATAAGAAAATATATACTTGTATACTCCACTTATCTGGAGCTATGTTAAAACGATATTATGAAGTCCAATGACAAAACAAGTAAGTAAAAGAAATACAAATACAAAGGAAATTACAAATTTAAGCAAAACAAGATAAATTAAGCATTCGAAAGTCAAAGACAGGACAAAACAAATCATATTTATCTAAGTTGTACGTATATCTATAGGCGAAACTGAAACTTTATATACTTATATTTACATTTTCGATTTAAGACTCTTAGAGAAATCTATAGAACCCAGTATAGTTCGGTCCTCCATGAACGCAATGGACCACGCGAAGTGACGTGACGTCAAAACAACTGACGCTTTCGGAGATTTGACTAGACGCTGCTACTGTTGTGATGACGTCGCCGCTCTTAAGCTATCCAAATATAATCCGCTTCGGGGTTCATTCACTTTGCACGCGACCCACTGCGGTCATACCTCACTAAATTTCGGAAAAAATCAAGTTCATTACTTATATACTGAAAGGAAAAAGAAACGCAGGGTAGAGTTTTTTCCTTCTTATTTTAACCATTTTTTACGGTGTTTACTATAGCCATACACTTTTACAGATTGTCCTGTGAATGTGAACCGCGAGTATACGAGTCTTTGGTCGATGTGCTATCTACCCAGTGTGTGAAATCATTCAACCGTGCACTACACAGTGCATTGCACGGACAATACGGAATACCAAAATTTCGTGCAAAACAAGCATGTTTAAACCTTCAGCACAAGATTTCCTCACACCATTTGGAACACTTCAACGATACACAACGCTCTTCGATTCTTTTACCGATTTTTCTTTTCATTTTTACGCTACTTTGAACTTTTCTTCAATCATGGTACGATTGACTGATGTTCAGAGGGGTAGGGCAATTGCGTTGCTGATGCAGGGTCAGAGGCAACAGCAAGTTGCCAATCATTTTGGGGTTAACGTCTCAACAATTGAACGTCTTGTTAGACGTTTAAGGGAGACAGGGCATTTAGCAGACCGACCGCGGTCTGGGCGTCCCCGCGTGACGTCGCGACGTCAAGACAGGACAATCCGTCTGGCACATTTGCGGAATCGTCATCTCACTGCTACCGAAACTGCCCTTAATACAGTAGGTACGCATAATCGACAAATTTCTCCGAAGACTGTTGGAAGTCGATTGCGTGAGATTGGTCTTCGAGCTCGTCGTCCATACGTTGGTCTGCCTCTGACCCAGGCACGTAGGTTGCGTCGTATGGCGTGGTTGACGGCGCATGCGCCCAGGCTATTTCCGATGAGGCAGTGGAGACGAGTTCTTTTTACGAGTCTAGGTTCACTCTCTATCGCGCAGACGATCGACGTCGTGTGTACCGACATCGCGGAGAACGCTTTGCCGACGCCTGTGTTGTCGAACGGGATCGGTTTGGGGGTGGCTCCGTTATGGTCTGGGGAGGCATTGCTCACGGGATAAAATCACAGTTGGTTATTGCTGCGGGCAATATGACCGCAGTAAGGTATAGGGATGAGATCTTGCGTCCTGTTGCAGTCCCGCTTGTGCAACAACGTAATCTGATTCTGCAGCAGGACAATGCTCGACCACATGTTGCCCGAGTTTGTCAGGATTTCCTGGCAAACAATAACATCGCACCACTAGCATGGCCACCGTACAGTCCAGATTTTACCCCAATAGAGCACGTGTGGGATGAGCTGGTCAGAAGGGTTAGGAAGCGCCGAAATCCCCCCGCAACTCTCGCACAACTAAGGAATGCGTTGATCGATGAATGGAATAACATCCCGATGCGAACTGTCAATGCTTTGGTTAACTCTATCCAAAGGGCAACTAGGGCAGCAACGGCAGCAAGAGGGGGGCACACCCGATATTGATTTTCAGTTTGATTTTGATTTCAAGATTTGGGGGGTAGCTACCAATGAACTCCAATAACTCGAGACTTGTTGATCACAAACCAATGAAATTTGGAACTTTTGTTCCATACATGTACCGTTTTGTAATCATAGTAAAATATTTAACAAACTTTTTCAAACTTGAATGAAATTTAGGAATAAAATTTACCCTGCGTTTCTTTTTCCTTTCAGTATATTTACAACGAAATATATGAACTTCGAAAAAAAAATCATTTCTTAAGTACATGAAAGGAGGTATGGAGATGCCCAGGAAAGGCCGAAGTCACGGAACACAACTCAACCCACCCATGGCACTGGACAAAGATGGAATGAAAAATCCCAATACAAAACATTCTTTCATCAAAGCAAAACAAACAAAACAGAAGTATAGCATAAAATGACAACAGAAAGATGTCTGGTGTAGTCTGTCTTTATTTGTTAGTTTTGTATCCGATTTATCGGAAACAAAACTAACAAATAAAGACAGACTACACCAGACATACCGCTTTCCATCGGTCAACAGCAAGACTGCTGGGAACTGATGATGGCAATAGTTTCTGAACGAATTCGGCCTCATACAGTTATAGGAGAAGAGACCTGCTGGAAAAAAAAATGGCTTAGATTATCTACACTGACAGAAAAAAATGTTCCCGTTGGAGCAAATTTGTTTGTATAGAGTAGATCCCTTTTCTGAAAGGACATGAAAAAAGGACACAAAAGTCTCCACCTCACCTTTCGTCCCCCCGCCCGCGCTCCTTCACCCCCCCCCCCCCCCCCACACACACACACACACACTCCCCACAAACATACACACACATACATACACCCTCCACTCTTTTAAAATGATGGTACAACTATTACTCTTAAACTGGGAACTTTTCCGTATTACTGATTAACGCTTTAGGCATTAAGGGTTTTAATTCCAGCAAATGTCATTTTCCAAATTTTAGTCCTGCACACCGTAGGGACAGCTGTCTGATTCGGACTTTCGCTGTTTAGATAAGCGCTACCGACATTTTAGAAAGGAGACAATCTGAATGAAATGTCAAGTCTTATTGTTTGAAAAAAAAGGAAAATAACATTTACATTCAGCAAATTAAAGGTTAGTATCGCAGCCAGCAAAGATTTTATATAATTACCTTCCAACATTCCTCAGTATATTAGGATATCACATTTTAAAAATCTTACGGCACTTTCACGCAAAGTGTTTCTTCTGAGTCATATCCTTTATACCATGCAGATTTCTGTGTTATTGATTAAAAACAGGTTTGTTTCGATGTATTAATCAGACCTTGGGACCAATCACTGACCCTCCATATAACTCCAACTTCCTTATAGATATGGTGACTACTACATTTGTAACTGCATATGACTTCTCTCTCGGAAGTTGAACTGAAAAATAATCATTAAATCGATCTCATAAAATTAAAACCAAAATAAGATTTTAACTGAGCCGTGTCATGATAAAAACTATCTTTGAGGCATGTGGAAACGTAAAGATACAGATCAGCCAACAAACCCATATAGTCAGATCAGAGACTTTTCAACATGTCGCTATATTCTACACTATGCAATAATACTTTGAGCGGACAGCGAAGGCCCAGATCAGACTGCGCAAATGCGCAATCTGATCAGGGCCTTCACCGTCCGCACATGCCCGAATATATCATTTCCCAGGCTGCGGCTTATGTAGATTTGTCATTGTAACTGGGATAGGATATGATCTATAAAAGTGAAAGTAGTTTCTGAGAGATCATTTTCGCTGAAGACAGAATACAAAGGTAAGCAATTAACATAAGCCTTGTTTATTGGGACAATAGATATAGCCGGGAAACGGTAGTCGGGAAACGGTAAAACCAAGAATTCTTCTATGCAAATAACGGAGACTCAGAGTGATCAGTCTTAGTCGTTCGCTCTATTGCTTTACTCTGTTCGCGGATGCCCACATTGTTGGTTGTGCTATGAACAAGCGTATTATAAAGACTATCGCGCAATAGAAGGATTAACAGAATTATTTTTAAAGTCAATAAGAGAACTCAGGAGCAGATAATGTCAGAACCATATAAAGCCCCTTACGCCTAAGGGAAAGACAGACAAATATATTTAAGCAGTCACAAAATGAACAGATGGCAAGCAGTTGGCAACTATGTCCCAAAAAAAAGGAGCACTGTTACCTAATCTTAACTGAATATATCATAAACTTACATAATTGTTAAAAGATAAATATTAGAAATACTACATAACACATCACGAAAACATGCCTATATAATTTTGACCCCCTTAAACCCCAATTTTATATAGTAAAACTGGGGTTTACAGGGGTATACATTATTTTTCTTATTTCTGCTCTAAAACATAGATTGTGGGTACTCGTTAGAACCGCCTTGACGAGGCGGTTCTAACGAGTACCCACAATCTATGTTTTGAGCAGAAATACGAAAAATGTCAGAATTTTTTATCTGGAAATTTTTCCGTTTTTGGTTGCAAAAATTTTCAATATATTTGAATAGGCGTGTTTTCGTAATGAATTTACACAAGTACAAAATGAAAGTACTGCCTTGGAACGGTCAGCAATGAATTACTGGGAGTAATTACTGGGGTCAGTAATGAATTGCTAGTTGTTTAGTTTCAAACCAAATTTATGTAAATTTTGCCCTATCACGTATACCCGATTGTTAGGTTTGTTGATTAAAAAGTATTTAGCATTTAAAGTAAGGGGAAATAATACACAATCAGGAAAGGCAACTATGTCAAACTTATTCCGCTCTTCTGAAAAAAGGGTCTACTATAAAAGAAGAGAATATGGTCCTCGTGGGAGCAAATTCTTTCCTTTTTGAGGAGATTCCTTTCAGAAGGGTCAGTATGTGCATGAAAGTAAACAGGTCCCAAAACGTAACTCCCTTGTAAAATGGTGGACGATTTACCAAGTGTATCAAGTCCCTTTAACCCATTGAAGACTACAGACCCCTAAACGGGTAACTGACAAACAGTGCAGACCCAAATCAGACGCCGCAAAATGCGGCGTCTGATCAGGGTTTCAATTGTTTGCAAATAGTTCAACCATTTTTCTTTAAGAATATCTACATCATTTACCCTGGCATACCTAAAATCGAAAATGGACTCTTCCAATATATAGTGTGGGAGAATTAATTCAGTCTTTCATGGGTTAAGTAATAAACAATACGAGAGTGCTGCAATGTGCATAAACGCGCATTTACCTTTTAATCCATATTTACCTTACCGATGTTACTTTGTATGTTTGTAATCAATGTACAGTATCAGACTGTACGAATTCGATACCTAGTTTGGAACTTTAAGCATATGACCAAAGGACATGGTTAAAAATGTGCAGCCTTTCCTCATCCACGCGCTCCGGGAGGTCTGCCTTTTCTTCTTTTTAAATTGTTATCATCGTACTTCGATACAAACAAAATACAATGTCAAACACGTACTGAAGAATCAAACAGTGTACGTGCAAACAGCGAATGACCAGATAGTGGAAAGTGGCGTTTGTTATTATTATTATTATTATTATTATTATTATCATTATCATTATTATTGTTTGTTTATTCCTCATCTCTTCTTCCTTTGGTACCTCGGGAAGGCTGGCTCCGTCCTGGTGGCATTTCATGGATGTTTTTACTTATACTCTAGAAGGAATAGAACTCAAACAGTTTTGGCATTGAAAATGTATCTATATTCTATTTTATATTCTATTTTAGACAATGAAATACCAACACAGTTTCTTCACCGTTGTAGTGCTGTGCCTGTTGCCGAGCCTACTAATGGCTCACCGATTCGGAGGAATAAGGCCGAGTGGTATACATGATTTCTCGATGGGTTTGAGGTCTTCGAACAGATGGGACAATCCATTTTCTCCAGCGTTTTACAACTCGTGGCAGTTCGGACCAGGTAGGAATCAAGGCAATCTGAAATTAAGTTTACCGTAATTCGCCTAAATACTATACATCATTTTACGTTTTTTGTTATTTACTAAATTCAGCTTCAGCATAGCAAAGGTCCAGTTCATATGGGCCGCACCAAGCGAAAAGGTGTCTTCGATCATGCGCAAAATGCCCCGATTCAGTCATCCCGCGCTGGTGCAAAGTCTCATCCGGGCATTTGCTCAACATTGGTACATTATATTGTATCTAATGATTCTGTTAGCGGACAATAAAGGTCGTGATCAAACTGTGTGGATGCGCAGGCTGATCTGGGCCTTCGCTGTCCGCATACGCTCGGAGACACTTTTTCTCATGGCCCGGCCAGGTAACAATCCTGTTATCTGCTAACCTCCTTGAGCGAAACTAATGGCCCAGTCTGCTGATTTTTAAAATCAATCCCTTCTGAAGAGGAATCTACCCTAAAAGGAAAGAATTTGCTTCCCTGGGGAGCAAATTCTTTCCTTTTAGATTAAACTCATTTTCAGAAACAAACTCTTTCCTGTTAGAGTAAAGTTTCTTTCAACAAACAATTTTGACAGTTACCTCATGGCTTGATAGTGTATCAATCTCTCTTAATATTCGCAACATACGAAAATATATGTTATTACGTCATATGGGAATAGTGGGGGCTAGAACTGCCTACATGTCCATGCAATAAGATAATAATAATTATCCATAGATCTGTCTTGCAACATTCAAACACTCCCCAGCGGGCTCGCAACGTTGAGACAACGTCATATCAACGTCAATGCAACGTCATGACGTTGCAATGACGTTGATACGACGTTGTATAAATGTCATGTGGCCACTTGGTGGTAGACTACAATGAAATATCCGTTCCTATTTTCTAGGGAAAATAACATTTATGTCATATTAAACTTTTAACATCTGCTAAATTCATCTCCAGCATGAAAAAAAAAAAAAAAAAAAAAAAAAAAAAAAACAGGTTATTGTCTGCTAAAGTGTAAATTAAGTATACAAAGATTTAAAAATAAATGGTCTAGATATTTTCAGTAAAACTTTTCATAGTGAGTACATAGCGTTTATACAACGTCGCATCAACGTCAGTGCAACGCCATAACGTTGCACTGAAGTTCATGCTACGTTGTTTAGACGACATGTGCCGGCTGGAAATAGACGTATTTGACTCAAGTAAATTTACGTTTTTGATCGGTCCAGTTTTGTAGCTTGAATTATTGTTTTATTTGTTCATGCCTGGCAACACAATTATAAATATATTACGAACATTGTTATCACAGATACGTCGGTCATAGAAGTTGGCTTTACTTATAAGTATGTAGATTTAGATCATGTTTTCGATCTGGTGACACATTACATACAATGGAGACTGTTTGCCGATGCGGAGGCTGATCTGATCCTTGGCTGTTCACAGGCACTCTTTTTGCGTGACGTGAACTCAACTCAAACAACAAGCTAAGGGTGCGACTGGAGTAGCATATGAACAACGAAGCTGTAGAAGATGCATGGCTCTTTGCTAGTCATATATCTCGTGTAAATTGCTGTTGTCTGTAGTCGAAATATAGAGTTATGTTTATACTTGTAATATTATATAAATATATATTCCAGGTTTTGGAAACACTTTTGGCATGTTTAACAGATTAGGTTCGTCCTTGAACCGTTTTAATGGATTTGGAATGCCAGGTCTTGGAAGCCAGTGGCCTAATACTGTACGTATATACAGTCGACTCTCGTTATCTCGAATTCCAAGGGACTCTATTAAGTACTTCGAGATATCCGTACCTCGACATATAAGATTTGCAGATTCAGGAAAAAAATATTCGAACAACCACATTTAATAAATATATATGTAACTGGACTCTTAAAGTTAGAGATATATTAAAAAATATTGTGGAAAAAAGGAGAAATTGCTTCTTTGGAGCAATTTCTCCTTTTTTCCACAATATTTTCTTTGCCTGTTATTAGATGTTCATGTTTCGGCAGGGACCTGATTTTCACTACGAGATAAGTGGTTATTCGAGATAAGCGAGTTCGAGATAACGTGAGTCAACAGTACATAACGTCTGCTTTATTCTGACTGTAAATAATACTGAATGTACTTTATACAATAAGCTTAGCATTTTTGTCATACTGGTAAAGGAGCCAAAGTACACGTGTTAGAGTTTGATCTTGGACCTAGAGTAAAACCTGTCTAAGACAGCCACCTTTGAAATTGACCTTAGTGGTTGATGTGGAAAAGTGGCTGTCTTATAAAGGCACATGTCATGTAATTTTGCTAGCAAAATTACATGACATGTACCTTTATAAGACAGACAACTTTTTTCCACATTAACCACTATTTAAAGTCAGTCTTGAAGGTGGCTCTCTTACACAGGTTTTACTGTACACAGAAAATGAAACTGAACCGCAAAATATAAGACTAGCATGGGAACTATTCACATCCTAAGTACACATATTTAGAAAAGTCTGTTCACTAATGTGTGCAATAATGTTCAGACAATATTTCAGAAGAATTAGCGTATAACCAACCATTTTGTGCTCTTCTCCGGAATCTGTAAGGAAACTCTTATTTCGCCAAATTAGTGAATGCACTTCACTGGCTGTTTTGATGTAGATGTGTGTTTCACACCGAGACCAAAGCATTATTTCTTATGTCAGAAAACAAGACATTGTGACGGCGGTAGGGTTCTCCATTTCTTGATGCTGCGAAACGATGATTTTAATGCTAAAGCACTGTGCAAATATTGGGGCTGTATAGTAAGTTCCGACGCGATACATGTTTTGCAAAACGTAATGCATTGATTGGCTATCTTTAACAATTTAATTGTTAAAATGAGTCCTTATCTTGAAATCAGCACAAGTCTACCACTGAAAAATCACAAACAGAATTGAAATCACTGTGGATACAAAAGATCGTATAATGAGCTGTCTCATCTGCACAGGCGCTTGAAGTTCTGTCCATCATTCCTTAAACTAATTTGGT
Source organism: Anodontia alba (assembly GCA_964016985.1). Lineage (NCBI taxonomy): Eukaryota > Metazoa > Mollusca > Bivalvia > Lucinida > Lucinidae > Anodontia > Anodontia alba. Next base: position 123,534,329 of record OZ024825.1, read on the forward strand.
ATAGAAGATATCCAGATATATCTAAACAGGATTGTTGAGTAGGAACATCAAGCTCCTATGTCTGGACTTACACTGTTTATAAAAGTTTGGTTATCTGTGATTAGATCTTATTGATGCGTGTTCATGGCCAGGACAATGTGCAAGCTCATTTGTGGATTGGCTAGTCGGAAATCGCCTAAGAAATTGTTCTTTGTTTCTTTGCATGTGCGCTGTTTAAAGTTTGTTTAGCCCTTCTCTTGCTGAACACGACATGCCCTGTCTTAGCAAACAGTGTATATTCAGATCAGTTGGCTTCTGATCTGAAGAAGCCAACTGATCTGGATCTGCACTGTTTGTCATTAAACATGTGAATTTCTATCAAAGACCCGAATCAAGGAATCTGATTGGCTGGAAATTAGAAGTGGGCGTGGCATCTTAATTTATTCAGCAAGGCAAGGGTTAATTTTACTCTTGGTGTCTTGGTTAAATTAACAGGCTATGTGCTATGATTATGATCCTTCATGGACATCTTTACGTAAATACTTTTTTTTTTTTTTTTTTTTTTTTGCATTCTCTGAAGTTGTGTTTGCTATTCTTTTACTTCAGTGGACAATGAACTTCCCATTCAATGACGTTAGACCTCTTCGGACTCCAAGCAGCTTTAACCAGTTCAATCCCCTGCTTGAGCCGAACAGTCGTATTCAAGGAGGCGTCGTCCCCACGACAGGTGCGCTCAATACAGATATTGGCACATTTAACCAGTTCAATCCTCTGCTTCAACCAAACATTCGTCTTCAGAGAGGCGTCGAACCCATTTCGACCGCGCTCAATACAGATATTGGCACATTTAATTAGTTGGGTAATACTGGCATGCGTGGCTTAGGACTTCCTGGCACCAATTAGGAAAATTACTAATGGATGTGATAGACACGTGTTTGGAATTCCTTGACAAATGAACAACAAAGATCAGCAATTGAGCAACGGTCACAGAAAAACGGCCTTCCGGGCATATGCGGACAGCGCAGGCCCAGTCAGGGCCTACGCCGACCGCTTGCAGAATCATTGGAAACTGTGAAATATATCTATGTGTAGCAGATGTCCTTATCCTTACCAGATAGTGAAAATTCGTTGGATAATCTGGATCTTTGCTGTTCACATATATCCCCAAATACCCCTTTTTTCACCGCTAGGCTCGATCATATCCGAACACTGAGTAATGTTAACATTTGTCCTGCTGAACCAGGATATGCCGTGCCTTTGCAAATAGTGTAGATCCAGATCAGTTGGCTTCTAAACTGATCTGGATCTGCACTATTTGCCATTCAGTATTTGAATTTGTATCAACAACCTGGATCAAGAAAAGTGATTGCCTGAAAATAAGAAGTGGGCGCGGCATCTTAATCTATTCAGCATGCCAAGGGTTAATGTTTACAATATTGGATAAAACTTCCAGCAGACGACATTTTGATTTTTTTTATTATATTATTTTATCTATTTTATTTTTATTTTATTTTTAATATACCTAGATAATAAACATTGGCGTTTCATGCAAATTGTCTCAGAAGACAATTTGCATGAAATGCCAAAGCCTGCTATTTGGGAAAAATATATCATTAATTTGTCGTCTGCTTTATTTATCTCAAGAGTGGATTAAACTTGCCTTAGGCAATATATGGATAGCACATAAGAAAAGGGTCATAATCGCAGGTCAAGGATAGCCCTTTCTTCAGAGTAATCTGACCAGAGCATTCATCACGAAAACATACCTATATAATTTTGACCCCCTTAAACCCCACTTGTATATAGTAAAACCTGAGTTTATAAGGGTATGCATATTTTTCTATTTTTTGCTTAAACATATATTGTGGGTACTCGTTAGAGCGGCCTCGCCGAGACGGTTCTAACGAGTACCAACAATCTATGTTTTGAGCAGAAATATGAAAAATATCAGAGTTTTTTATTCGAAAATTTTCAATTTTAGGAGGTGAAATATTCTATTATTTGAATAGGCGTGTTTTTGTAATGAATTTATTGTACGGTTACAGAATTAGTGAATACTGGATACTGCAGGATATATATCCATGGACATCAAGGGTCCAGGACCAGACCTGACTGTCCAAAGACTGTGCATAAATGCAATTTCCTCATGTATGCATAGTTTACTAGGCATAACTAAAAACTTTTTAAATTGAACATGCGCATGCCCTGGCCAGACTTCTTCTACAGAAATTCATGAATCGCAACGTGAATAAACGTACCTTTTGACATATGCGCCCAACGGAGACTCAAATCAGCCTGCGCATCCGCACAGTCTGATTAGAGTCTTCATTGTCCGCATGAAAAAAAATTCGCATCCTTGACTATCCAAGACATGCTCTGTGAAGATTCTGATCAGTCTGCACAAATGCGCAAGCTGATCTGAATCTTCGCTTGACGCACATGTCCAAAAGTATGTTTTCTGGCGTTGCGGCTTATATGTTTAATACAAACAGTGTAGATCCTGATCAGGAGCCGAATTCTGGATCTACACTGTTTACCTACCCAGTCAGCATTCTATATAAATCATCAGCCAGTCAGGATAGCTGAGGAGCTGATAACAGCCCGCTATAGATTTATAAAGAATGCTAGCTGGGTAGTCAGTTATGAGACGCTAGATATCAATGGGTTATATGTTTGTTATATGCTTGTTTCTACTATATTTTTACTTTTGTAAGTTGTCTAATGTATATAGTTTGTCCTCTATATATTTTAATAATATTTATACTTTCTAAAATAAAAAGTATTTTGTTGATGATAGTTTGTTAATCCTTGACGCCATCCTTCATATACTAGTCGTCATCTGATGACATTGCACAAATTATACTTCCGTGAATATTTTGTTCTCGCTTCTACTCCTCTCTTCTCATCACGAAAACATGCCTATATAATTTTTACCCCCTTAAACCTCATTTTTATATAGTAAAACTGGGGTTTACAGGGGTATACATTATTTTTCTTATTCCTGCTCAAAAACATAGATTGTGGGTACTCGTTAGAACCGCCTCGCCGAGGCGGTTCTAACGAGTACCACAATCTATGTTTTGAGCAGAAATATGAAAAAAATAGAATTTTTATCTGAAAACTTCCAGTTTTTGGTGGTGAAATTTTCAGTATATTTAAAAGGCGTGTTTTCGTAATGACTGAGTTAATTAGTTCTCGTTTTTCTAAACGCGCTTCTCCCGATGCGTCCCCGAAATCGCCCGGAATCAAAACACTTTTGCACTTACATTTGTCCTTAACATTAGAAAGCAGATTTCCTTTAATGGGGTCTGCGGAAAGTGTGCCCTTATCAGAGCAGTCGCATGTTGCTTCCCTTTTTTACATTTACCTTCGGAGATCTGCGCCAAGCATAAATTCATATCAGTCTACGCTTTCACACAGTCTGATCAGAATCTTCACTAAGCGTATTTTGGATAGTCAATGATGCAAAGTGTCCTTATGTGGACAATCAAGACTCTGATGAGACTGCGCGGATGATTTGAGTCTTCTATAGGCGCACGTGTCAGAAGGTACGTTTTCTTACGTTGCGGCTGTTATTTAAAAACCTTTTCACCGGGTATTTCACCACCGGCCTGATGTCCAACGGAAGGTTAGACCGAAAAGGCTGACAATGATGTGAAGTGAAATGATCCAAGAAAGACATTTATTCTGCTTTTGACTATTTCAGAAGGTCCTTTTTAGCATGGCGCTTTACTGTGCAAAAGTAAATGCAAACTTTTGTCAGTTTTGGCGTATCTATACACTAGTTTTATTCTAATCTTTATTGTTTTAGAAATGACCTAATGATTTTATTTTTGTTCCGAAGTAGTAATGATTGCTAATTATTTAACTAGAAAAAGTGTCCATAGGACACGGATGCCCCCGCGAAAATGCCATTCAGAAAAAGGTTACAAATGTAATTGTGACAGGTACAGCATGAAGTTATTATTAAGGTTGATATCCTTTTTTATAGAACTATATGGAACTTAGACAAGGGCAGATAATTCATAAACCAAATAAGCAAGAATTGTCTTCTATGTTCATTACACATCGTCTCGATGCCATGCATGCATCTGTAAATTTTCATAAATATACTCCATATGGTTTAGGAGTTATGACCCACGCACGGTTTACTATATGGAACTAAGCCAAGGGCAGATAATCCATAACCAAACAAGCAAGAGTTGTCTTCCTTTTTCACGACACATCGTCTCAATGCCATGCATGCACCTGTAAAGTTTCATAAATATATTCCATACGGTTAAGGAGTTATGGCCCGGACACGGTTTACTATATGGAACTAAGTCAAGGGCAGATAATTCAAAAACCAAACAAGCAAGAGTTGTCTTACTTTTTCATGACACATCGTCTCAATGTTATGCATGCACCTGTAAAGTTTCATAAATATATACCATACTGTTAAGGTGTTATGACCCGGACACGGTTTACTATATGGAACTAAGTCAAGGGCAGATAATTCAAAAACCAAACAAGCAAGAGTTGTCATCCTTTTTCATGACACATAGTCTCAATGTCATGCATGCACCTGTAAAGTTTCATAAATATATTCCATACGGTTTAGGAGTTATTGCCCAGACACGAATTGGGACGGACGTACGTACGGACGGGACGGACGGACAGGGGTAACACTTAATGCCGCTATTCTTCGAATAGGCGGGGACATAAAAACAAATGTGTGATAATAAAATGGGTGTTACATTATTGTAGCAAATATCGAAAACCTGAACAGCTCTCTCTCTCTCTCTCTCTCTCTCTCTCTCTCTCTCTCTCTCTCTCTCTCTCTCTCTCTCTATTTGTTTGCATGCGTGCGTGTGCGTGCGTGCTTGCGTGCGAGCGCTTTAGAGAGAGAGAAAGTTCTTTCAACATTGCAGCTAATCATTATTCATGTAATGATTAGAGAAGTGCATACACATTAATGTCATTACCAGTCGGGATACCATGTTTTTTCGAGTCATTAACTGTCCGTAAATTTCCGAATGATATATATCACTGGTTAAGGCGAGGAAGACACGTACATTAATGTAATAGCCTTTCTGATGTTGTAATGTACCATGTAAATCTAAGTTAATTCACGTTCACGTCTTTTTCGTCGTTGAACCGTATATTCGTAAAACAAGATCTCTTCTGAAATCCCCATGTCGATGTGACCAGTTTCATGCACAGTAGTAAAGGAAAAATAGGAAGTCACTTAGCTTAAGAGTCGCCGCAGTGCGACTTACAAGAGGTCATGTACTGATAAACAGGAGAGACTTACATAGTATAAAAGCGAAAACATACTTTTAAATGGTACTTTTAGAACAGTAAATGCTATATACGAAATGGTCTACTGAGCATGAAATCATTATGAAAACACACCTATTCAAATATATAGAAAATTTCACCTCCAAAAACTGAAAATTTTCAGATAAAAAAAAAAATGATATTTTTCATATTTCTGCTTGAAACATAGATTGTGGGTACTCGTTAGAACTGCCTCAGCAAGGCTGTTCTAACGAGTACACACAATCTATGTTTTTGAACAAAAATAAGAAAATAATGTAAACCCCTGTAAAACCCAGTTTTACTGTATAAAAAGGAGGTTTAAGGGGGTCAAAATTATATAGGTATGTTTTCGTGATGTAACCGAAACTTGAGTATGTGCAAAGTATATTTAGCCTACCGTATTAACCCTAGATAATTAATTATTCATTAGCTCAATATTATAGTTGTCCTTAAATTTAAATATGTCCATTTTACTTCCAGCTAAGGTGTCAAAAAAACGTCTGAATGAGTGGCAACATTTTCTGCGGCGTTTGATCTGGGTCTTCACTGTTTGCTCAGGCATGCTTGTCCGAACATTTAGGGTAAGTACGGTAAATCCGCCAACAGTCTTGCTGGGACAGTTACTTATCGTTTGTTTGTTTTGTTTTATAGGCAATGTTGTTTTGTGGTGTAGAGTTTTTTATTAAGATATAACAAACCTCAACAGAGCAATTGATACTCAGAATAAGGAAGAAATATGAAAACTATTCATAATTGGACAGAGTGATATTTTGAATCCAATGTGGCAACAGCGCATAGTAATGAGAGAAAACCGCCCAAACCACAATTTTATACATTGAATATTCAGTATTTAAATTATTTAAATTAGTCACTTGTTGTTCTAGTAAATTCCGCCTTTTGAATGTCCATAGCTATTTAACTAAATTTAGAGCTCTCCCTATAGCTGCAAAAAAAAAAAAAAAACAGAACATCATATCTCGTGATAAAACAGATAGAATGAACTGAGCATTAAGCAAACAGGGCCCAGTTGTTCAAAGCGTCGTTAGCTTAACGAGCTCGTTAAGGGTCATTTCGTTAACTGTTTTAGCGAATTCAATATACAATATTCTGAAATGTTTTGCTGAAAAAATGTGAGTAGCTTTTGCACTGCAAAAGCTACTCACATTTTTTCAGCAAAAAATTTCAGCATATTTGCGTATCACTCGATGTAAATTTTAACGAATCGTTAACTAACGACGTCGTTAGCTTTGAACAACTGGGCCCAGGAATCGACATCGCATCTGCTGGCAGCGAAGCCTATCTTTTACAATATCACCAGGAGTGTTTTCAGCAATGACCGTTCCAATAGAAAGGAAGGCAATGATCAGGAATCGATAAAAATACCGAATACCTTCCGTCCAAGACACCAAAGGGAAAGAAGGACGCATTTCAAGCAAAGGCACCACAATCAAAACACTACAAGCAGAAAGCCAAAAGGACAATTTCTTTCCAAAAAATTGGCCAAACGGTTGTCCAAAATAAAAACATTCACCAGGACATGCATGCAAAGACATAAAATGACAGAAATAGTAAACCACAGCAGATTCACCGGCTTGGAACGGTCAGTAAAAATGTACAGGGAAGAGGGGGCGGGGTGGGGGTGGGGGGCTTTGATCGATTGTACGTGGCCACAACCCTCGCCCTTAGTTCTGCAGTGATATACACAAGACATTTGTTCAGTCCGCGTGAAGGATTCCTAACTCATCAGTGCAACATCTCTGAGAACATAATCAAACGAATATAGAGATAAAACATAGATGAGGACTCGACAGCAAGAATAACTGAAATGCTGAAAAAAAAACAACAGTTGGACTATGGTGGGGCCGACCAGAACCAGAGCATTAGGCACCAACCGACTTACTTAAAAGTCTTTAGGCCGGAGCCGTCAAAGAGTCAGAATTACATTTATGTTGTACCCAATCTTAATATACCGAAGAATGATTCTACGAAATTGAGTCCTAAAATCATTGCAGGCACATATTTTTCTGAATGTTACAGTTTTTATTTCTTTGTGCATCTATAGCTTCAAATGTGACCTTTATTCTGTTCTTTGTCCTTCACCTCTCCTTCTTTTGATGCCTCGGGAGGGCTGTGCCTCGTGCCACCAAGCCTCCAAGCCTTCGCTGTTCGCATACAAATATGAGTGGTATCGCTGGGGATAATAATAGTTCGTCTGTCATTACTGATGATGACCAATCTTAATCACATGCGAGAAATGCAACTGTTTGTGTGTTATATGATGGCTGATTAGACTAGATTCTAGCTCTAAACTGTCTGTTGTAGATGGAACAACAAAGGTCAGAGCAAGACACCTCTTTTCGTGATGCCTTAGTTCTCGGCTTCGCTGATTCTTTTTGCCTCATATTCACTAGCACCTCTTCTGATGAGGCCTCGCCACCTTGCTCGATCCTGTGCAATTTCTTCCCACGACTCTGTTGGTATGTTGAAGACCTTGAGGAAGGCTTTGAGGGTGTCTTTGTATCCCTACTTCTGACCACCATGGGAGCGTTTGCCCATTTCTAGTTATCAAAAGAGGGTTTTCTTTGGCAAACGTTCCACAAGCATTCTGATAACATGGCCTGCCCATCTTAACTTTGCCAGTTTCAGAAGAGTATGTATACTCTGCATCCCTGCCCTTTTTAAGACTTCTGGGGATAGTACAGAAGCTATCAAAGGCTTTATGAGATTGTTTGAATGTTCAGAATGATTTGAACCTTTTCACTTTGCGTATGTATGCTCGAAGACATATTTTAACTTGAATTACATTACGAAAACATGCCTATTCAAATATACTGAAAATTTTACCACCAAAAAATGAAAATTTTCAGATAAAAAATTCAAATATTTTTCATGTTTCTGCTCAAAATATAGATTGTAGGTACTCGTTAGTACCGCCTCATCGATGCGGTTCTAACGAGTACCCACGATCTATGTTTTCAGCAAAAATAAGAAAAATAATATATACCTCTGTAAACCCCAGTTTTACTATATATGAGTTCAAGTGTAAATACCTGATCAGAAACTTTTCCTTTTTATATTATACGAGATCTAAATATTATAGACAATGGAAAAACTCCCCTACCAGACTCAGAGGATGTCCATGATGAGCTGGGTCTACAATGGTCACGAAATACCTAGTATGCATTGTGTTTTCTTTCGGTCCAATATTGTTCACAATACAATTAATTTCAGCCGCAATGTCAGAAAACGTACCTTCGTACTTGTGCGCCATGTACGAAGATTCAGATCAGCCTGTGCATTTGCAAAGTCTTATCAAATTCTTTACTGGGTGCATTTGGGATAGCCAAGGATGCAAAGTTTCTCCATGCGCACAACGAATACTCTAATCAGACTGCACGAATGCGCAGTCTGATCTGAGTCTTCATTGGGCGCACTAGAAAGTATGTTTTCTCATTCATACGATTATTTTTTGCTTTAAATTGGTTTTGTCTGTGACATTGTTGTACAGAAACGCTTGGTCATCAATAGGTTTGTCACCTATCTGTCAGATCGAACGTGCATAACTTCAGTCCTTGTGATCAGAAAGTTAGAACATGTTTAGATTTATAATAAAAATCACTCCATCGTCATCAGTGATTACGTGAAGGCTGGTAAGGTAAGTAATAATAATTTTATTTCTCTCCTTTGTCTGTTTGTTCGCCTTTTTCTTTGTGCTGTCGTGTCTTCCTTCTAATACAACAAGAATAGGTAATATGTTCTGGAAAGCGGGAGCATTTGACAGCTTGACACTGTACTATTAAAATAATATTTTTTCATGCAACTTCAGGAAAAGCTTCGAAAATATATGCATATGGTAACAACAGGTACGTATAAACTAGTGCAGAAATATATCTAACGAATTACTGAAGGTATTAACTCTCTTTGTGAAATATAAAAACATCGAAGGCACAGTTTACGAATTCCGATGGTATTCGTGGTTAATAAATTTGCAAATGCAAATCATTCTTGAGAAATCACAATGGAACGTTCATGTTTAGCATAAACATTTCAAATTTAATCCATTAAAGGCTGCTCCATATTCATCAAAAATAGACATTTTTATCCGAGATGGTTTTAAAAGATTGATATGTGGTATTAATACGATCATAAAATGTGGCATCTAACAGCGGATGCGCAGTTTGATATAATTCTCCATTTTGCGCACTAGTCCGAAAGTACGTTTCCTTATTCGTATGGTTATTTTTGCTTTTAATGGAAAGCTTACTACTAGGCTTTACGACAAACGGGATGACTTCAATTTTCCCATCGTTAACTTTCCTTTCCTGAGCAGTAATATCCCTTCTGCACCAGCATACGGCGTTTACGTTTCACAGTTAATCCGTTATGCCAGAACTTGTTCAAATTATCAGGACTTCATGGAGCGTGGGAAAGTGCTCACTCAAAAGTTGTTGAGCCAGGGGTATCAAAAAACCAAACTGGTAGCAACACTTAAGAAGTTCTATGGGAGACATCATGATCTAGTCAATCCATACAATGTGGCAGTTTCCAGAATTGTTTCTGATGTTTTTGCCAGTGACGCGCCATAAGTAGACTTCCCAAATCCCGGACATACGCTTCTACCGATATTTCCTTCGTTCAGGCCCATGGGCATGGTGGGCGAAGCTTGCTTACTAAGTAATGCTTACTATCCGCGGACGCCTGATTACACCCTTTGTTCTGGGGTCCATGTCTGTTGGTCTGAACATTCTGATTCGTCATTCGTTTATGGATTTATGATTTTGGATTACGGCTTTGGTACCATGACCGCAACTACTTTAATTGGTTTTGCCTGTGACATTAATGTACAGAAACGCTGGGTCATTAATAGGTACTACCCAGTCAGCATTCTACGTAAATCTATATCGGGCCGTCATCGGCCCGTCAGGGTAGCTGACGGGCCGATGACGGCCCGATGTAGATTTACGTAGAATGCTAACTGGGTAAGACCTACATTCAGACATTAATGAGAAGCAAACACTTATCGATGAGGATAATATTCATATTGCCCAGTTTGCAGTTAATATTAAATACCCAGACCGAAGAGATATAAAATGAGGTTTTTTAGTGAATTCTGATTCATTACGTATTACTGAGATTTCCTTTCCTTTTTTTACCACACCCCCATTTAAACCCAATCAAATACTGTTCCTCTCGCTGCTGATACCTTTCTGTTTTGTAACGAGAGAGACTTAATGCTGTCTCTCTCCGAAAAACACCAAGTTAATGTTATCAAGGCATTTAACGCAACTTCTAGGTACGAGTATTTAGATGACTCTGCAAAAGATTGATAATGTATATTTTGAACAAATGGTTAATAACATTTATCCTAAAGGACTTAAGCTTGATAAAGTAAATCCTTTTGATAAGAAGCTCCTTTTCTGGATTTAATTTTGTCAACATTTAATTGTATAATTACATCGAAAGTTTATGACGAACTAGACATTGTAACGTGTCCTTTTATAGATGAATAGATGATGACATCCAATATGTTACGCCAAATGTGGTATATATATATATATATATATATATATATATATATATATATATATATATATATATATATATATATATATATATATATATATGTATATGTATATATATATGCGCATTCGTTTTGTCATAGTAATAAAATGACTAAATAAAAAAAATAATAAAATTGCTGATTAATTTCTATTGGTGTTTTAAATTTCGTAAAACATGTCTAAGTTTTATTGTGAACACTCTGAACTAATTTCTAAATAAATCATTGGCTTGCGAACTGCTTCAACAAGACCTGACATAGGGTCGGGGTTTATAGTGACTTATTTCTTCCTCATCTCTATATCCGTCCATCCGTCGTCCGTCAGTACCTTTGATAAAATATATCTCCACATTCTGCAAGCTGGTCTCGATTATTTCTCATCTGTAGGAAGCCTCTGGTAGGGCAATTTCAATGAAAAAATCGAATGAAAAAAAGGTAAGAGAAAAGTCCAGGGAGTGCTACAATCACAAACCGCAGCTCTTCCCAGACACCAAGAGGAAGAGGAAACCGACAAATCTAAACAAGCACAAACCGAACAAACGTACAAAAAGCACTAAGATTGGCTCTCTCTTCCCCAAGCGAGGTAATCTCAATACTAAAAGGACTGAAAAACACAAGAACAAAATGACACATGGAAAGACATACAACAAATTGCCACCGTAGAATAAACCACAAGCAACAAAGAGTAAAACTAACACCGGGACCACCTCCTTAGAACGGTCGGTAGAGCAAACCACCGGGGGTTTAAAGCACTTTTACAGCTAACTAACTTCCCCCTGGGTCCCGATGCTACTCTTAATACAGAAATACATAAAACTTCGGTTCGCATGAAGGCTCCCAACTCAGTCAGTGCATCAAAGCGAAAACAAAAAAAAAAACTTGGTTGCTATTGCAACAACAATGTACCGTAGATTTTCATGATTTTGTGAGTTCTTTGTTTCCTAAGGCAATCCTTTTTGACTTTTACTAAAATGGAAAAATACTTGTCATCACATTACTCCCTTAGTTTCAATTGGATATTCCTAAACTTGCAAATAAAGTAGAAGTAGACATGGGTGAAATCTCGGGCGAGTTAAAAACTGGCTAGATCAGATTATTAATAGAGTGACGTCCCCTTGATTGCTGAAAAAGTCTCTGTTTGACTGTCATCAGCATAACTCCATTAGTTTTAATCGGATCTTCCTGAAACTTGCAGATAAGGGGAACACGGATAAAATTTCGGATTAGTTTAAAAACTGGCCAGATCGAATTATTAACTTTAGAGTTACGTCCGCTTTATTCCTGAAAAAAAACATCTGTTTGACTTTGTCATCAGCATTAATCATTCAGTTTTGATGAGATCTTCCTGACACTTGCAGATAAGGGGAGAGGGGTTGGGAGCATGGATAAAATCTCGGATGAGTTCAAAAACTGGCCAGATCGGATCATTAACCTTAGATTTACGATTGCTGAAAAAGCCTGTTTTAATTTTCCATGAGCCTAACTCATTCAGTTTTGATCGAATCTTCCTTAAATTTGCAGATAAGGGTGGATCATGGATAACATCTCGGAGTAAAACCCGGCCGGATAGGATCATTTGTCTTGGAGTTGCATCCTTTCATTATTGGAAAAGCCTATATTTGACCTTATCATCAGCATAACTCTTTAACTTTTGATTGGATCATCCTAAAACCTGCAGGTAAGGTGGATGAAGTCTTGCATAAAATCGAAAACTGTACAATTTAGATTATATATTGTAGAGTTACATTTGGTTGCCGAAAACCCTATTTTCGAACCCGTCATGATCTTCCTAAACCTTATATATTAGATCGGATGGAAACTCGATGGACAGTTAGAATATGAGGTGATACAATGCATATGTTTTGTTGTTAGAGTACACCATATTTTGATAGTTTTATCACTAGCTATTAAAGATGTTTCAGGCATAGCATCGTTTCCAGATAACTCCTCCAGTTATCACCGAATGACATTGAAAGTTGGCGTATAGTTAGACTATGAGGTGGTACAACTTATATCGTTTCAAAGTTCAGTACATGAAATCGTGATAGAGCTTTTACTCTTTAAAGAGCGTTCGGAGCAATTCGGAAAACTTTTCTGAGCAATTCAGAAAACTAATTAACCGTTATAAAAGTATTGTATTGGCTACAGCCTGGATATTATGCGGCAGACTGCATGCTTAGTTGTCAACCCAATCATTGTTGATGGCTATGCTTCACTCTTTAATTGCACGACGGCGGTTCGGGCCTCTTCGTAAAACTTTAACCAGTGGGTTGGGGCTTGACGATATGTCTTTGGCTTGGCCTGCCGTGGTTCAACTATTGGTTTTCATTTACTCTGGCATACAACAGAGTTAGCCATGAGTACTCGTCTGTGTTTATCATAGTGATTAACTTGAGTTTTTTGTTTTCGCTTTAAGTAGACTTCCCAAATCCCGGACATACGCTTCTACCGATATTTCCTTCGTTCAGGCCTATGGGCATGGTGGGCGAAGCTTGCTTACCAAGTAATGCTTACTATCCGCGGACGCCTGATTACACCCTTTGTTCTGGGGTCCATGTCTGTTGGTCTGAACATTCTGATTCGTCATTCGTTTATGGATTTATGAGTTTGAATTGCGGCTTTGGTACCATGACCGCAACTACTTCGATGCATTGACTGAGTTGGGAGCCTTTATGCGAACCGAATTTTTATGTATTTCTGTATTAAGAGTAGCATTGGGACCCAGGGTAAAGTTGGCTAGCTGTCAAAGTGCTTTAAACCGTTCTAAAGCGGTGGTCCCGGTGTTAGTCTTACTCTTTGGTGCTTTGTGGTTTATTCTAAAAGGCGATTTGTTTTATGTCTTACCTTATGTCATTTTGTTCTTGTGTTTTTCAGTCCTTTTAGCATTGCGATTACCTCGCTTGGGGAAGAGAGAGCTAATCTTAGTGCTTTTCGTACGTTTGTTCGATTTGTGCTTGTTTGGATTTGACGGTTTTCTCTTCCTCTTGGTGTCTGGGAAGGGCTGCGGTTTGTAATTGTGGCACTCCCTGGACTTTTCTCTAACCTTTTTTCGGATATGACTTTATTTACGGCAAAATTCTCCTACAATTTCCATCTGTTCAGGTTGAAACTTGGTGGACAATTAGACCATGCTGTGGTATAGTGCATATTATTTTAATGTCACAGTACAACATTTTTTATAGAGTTGTCACTATTTTTGAAGATTTTTCAGAAATGACTTGGTTTCCGAATAACTCTTCCTACAGTTTTTTTATATTAAATGAGATTGAAAAAAAAATTGGTGGGGAGTTAGACTATCAGGTGGCCCAGCGCATAATGTTTCGATATTGCAGTACACCAAGCAGACATTCAAAAGAACATGTTCTTTCAAAAAGAATATTGGCCAAACGACTACAAAGTCGTTTCTTTACAAGCTGATCTGTTGCCAATCTGTTTGATTAAAAGTAAACAAGAGAACTAAGGAGCTCTGACAATCAGCTCCTCATTAAGCCCCCAACATTAAAGGAAAAGACAGATAAATACAATAAAGCAGTAACAAATTGAACAGATGACAAGCAGAACTGTCAACTCTTTCCTAAAAGGTCGGAAATCTATTACCCAAACTTAACTGAAGATATAATCAACTTACATAACTGTTTAAAGAAAAGCGTGAGAAAGTGAAACACTACATAACAATGAACAAAACAGTGAAAGTCCGCCTTGGAACGGTCAATAATGAATTATTGGGGGCGCTTAAGCTAGCTTTATGGGATTGCAACCCTCGCCCTCAGCTTCCATAGTGGGAAATCATATATTTGTTCGGTCCGTGTGGAGGTTTCCATCTCATCGATGAATCATTGGATAGACAGATAAATCACAGATAAAGCGTTTAATGAAGCAAAGATGAGAACTCAACAGAAACAGCGTGTTGAGACATTTGGAGATCCCTGGGTTGTCAAACATCATCACTGGAATACCGGAGCAAAAGAAAACCACCAGTTGAACCCCGATTAGCCGAGAAACAGATATAAAATGTTTAAAAAACATCTAATGAAACGTTTTTAAGTCGGGCCCATCACAGAGTCAGAAACCCGACCCACCGGCGTACAATTAAAGACAAAAGCAAGTTGGTCAACCATGATTGGATTGAAGAAGACTGTTTTATGACATCAATGTTATATCCTTTATAAAATATGCCAATTTTACTAAAATGATCAGAACATTCGGGTCTTCCTACAAATTTTCTAAAAATACACGGTCCGTAAAATTTAGAAAGGTTTAGGTTTAAAATACCAATACCTCTGTTTGAGAAGTGTGGCAATCGAAGTTTTTTACGAGCATTGAAGTCAGCCAAATTACTAGCAAACTGACTAAATTAAGAAATGTAAACACCATAAGAAGGGGCACGAGGAACCTCGCCATTCAAAACGTCAAACTAATAATGTCAAAATCATGCATTGTGTTTGTCATAAATTTTAGATGAAAAAAGGGGGTGGTCGGGTGGTGCAAAGGTGTTGTGTATCTCACGTCACCGGGGCGTCCAACTGATATTGGCTTACAGTTGGGCAAGGCCTGCTATCCTTGTAGCAGGTAAGGGTAGAGGGGGAATGTTTTTATTTCTTCTGTTTCTTCACTTTCACTCTTGTCCCTCTTTCTTCCCTGTCCCTCTCTTTCACCTCTTCTACTAGCTCTTCTATCTCTTTTCTCTCTTTCTCTGGGAGACGACACAAAATGACCCACAAGGGTTGATGTGTCATTAAACCCCAACACAATCAATTAGATGGAAAAAAAAACGTTAGAAATTGATAAATGCAAATCTAAATATGCGGCTTCGGTATCAGTAGAACTAGCTTTGTTCAACTGCAATTCATTAGGGTAAATTTGGGTCCTTCAAAGTAAGTATTGTTGATATTCTAAAGGTCGTCCAAATATCTGAAAGTTGAGTTAAAAGCTTCGATAATACCAGTTTGTGTATCATCAGAAAGAGACATCAGTAAATGGCAAACCGTGTACATCCTGATAAGACAGCTCATTATAAGCCGTCTCATCTGGATCTACACTGTTTGCAAAAGTGTCTGTCTAGGCCTAAAGGGCTGAAAGGGTTTATCTTGCCTAAAATCATTGTCTGCAGGTGACTTTATCCATCATTATGAAAGGACTGTTAATACTCCTGCCGCTCCTGATAGTTCTAGTGTCAGCCCAGTACGAGTATAATGACTACATGGGACCACCTCGCATGTACATGATAGGTGGGCAGCTAGGATACATGGGTCGTCCTCTGCCACATATACGATATGGAGGAATGATGACAGCGCCACCTGAGGTCCAGGCTGTACGAGGAAGAATTTTCACTTGATGAAACAGAGCTGGAAGGATATAACAGTACTAATAGTAAGTTGCTTGTCCTAATATATTGGTCGGACTAGCATTTAGTGTACAACTGATATCCGATAGTGGATTTTTCTGTTTAATGCATCGAATTGTATTTATGAACCTAATTGTTTTATATGTGCAGTTTATTGAACAAACTAGTGTTTACGCCAAGAAGAGTAAGAATTACTTCTTTTATGCAAACGGTTTATATGCAATTGCTTCATTCGATTTGATCTGTACGAAAGTCAATTGTTACTTGTGGTATGCACTTCTTAAGAGCCGTCTAGAAATTCCTTGTATGATATTAATATATTGGTTTTGATTGTATAAGGTCCTGAGTTCTCTATTTACTTTGTACAACACATTTGCTGATTTTTTTCCAGTGTAAGCCTTATTCTGTAGAATTACACTTGCACTTTAGAAGATATATCGATTGAATAAGAGAATAGTATTTCCAGAAAACACCTAATGAAAATAGTTCGTTTTAATTTTGTCAACAACATATTAAAGTGAACATTCGTCTAGCTCAAACGACGTCATCGAACAGCAAATGTTTTAAAGAAACGTGTAGGTTGGATAGACTAGGACAATGTCAGTATATTATTCTAATTCCATGTGATGCTTTCTAAATTATGTATATACCGTGCCTTAAAGAGAATGAATACACCTGCAAATGTTGATGTTTATACCCAGTCAGCATTCTACGTAAATCTATATCGGGCCGTCATCGGCCCGTCAGGGTAGCTGACTGGCCGATGACGGCCCGGTGTAGATTTACGTAGAATGCTAGCTGGGTAGACTAAAAGTTAATCTCAAGGAAATCCAATTGCTCACAGAGGAGACCAATTGTTTCCTCTTAAAGTACCCACTACCTCGTCTCCACACCCCAACCCCCTCCAGTGATACGGGGCATGCATATTTCCACGTCAAAGTTATTGCAGGAGATGTCGAACCAGACTTATATTGAACATTAAGAACCAAATATTGTTCGGCCACATTTGCCTAGAGTCCATGCACTGATCATACACTTCCAAGTATGTGACATACGGATGTCGATGTTGGCACTAAAACTTCGCAAACTGAGCATCCTGTAGTCTGAGCCAATCACCAAAGAAACTTTCGTTGAAGAAAATCTTTTGCCATTTAAAGCTGAATTTGCCATTTCTAGTAATTTGAACAATGACTGTTTTTGTGCACGTAAAAAAAAAAGGTAAGAGAAAAGTCCAGGGAGTGCACAGTCACAAACCGCAGCCCTTCCCAGACACGTAAATTGTTGTCGAACTGGGCAAAAGTGTTGTCACCTAAACAAGTAGAACAGGCAAGTCTGTTTCGTCTGATTGTATGCCAAATAAATTCTATAAAACTTTAATCGAGATTCGTTATATGTAGCATTGTAGATTAGAGGACTGCACACGCCCCCTTGCACCGGCTTTTCCTAGACCAGAATGGGCTCAATGATCCCAGGGAAAATAAAAACAGCACTGTGATGAAGAAGGTGTATAAACTTGAATAGTTTCAAAAGCCAAATACGCGTACTCTAACAAAACTGTATACCGCATTTACCCATAATATTCGGACAAACAAACCTGAAGCAAACAGTAAGGTCAAGGTCTGCATTGTTGGTCACTCAACTAGCACTGTTTTCAGTAGACCAGCAGGAGGTCAAATGTACATGTTCAAACTTGAAGACAATATGGTAAGGCAAAAAGGTGTACCAATATTAAGGGTAAACAATGGTTCATATACATGTCCTTAGACAGACTGGAGTTCGCCCTAATTACCGCACTGTACGCTTAAGTATTTCAAAATTACTGGAAAAATATGGCAAATATCTTCCTAATAAGGGTACACTTGAAAAGAAATATACATAGAGACTTCCTGAAGGGCGTATGTAATGATGCTTTTGTGGTATATGTTCTGATTTTCTTTGAAATTATAAAAGCATATATAGTGAATACTCATTTGAATTACTTCGACAAGTTTATAAAATCATATATGTGTGGTAATTAGGCCGAATACGGTATTTACTTTTTATCTTGATGTAACTCATTTTATAGAACTTACGGAGAATTGATATACTTGGTAAAACAACTTTCGTAACTTCCTCATTACGAAAACATGCCTATTCAAATATACTGAAAGGGTTACCACCAAAAATCGTAATATTTTCAGACAATTTTTTTTTATTTTTCATATTTCTGCTCATAAACATAGATTGTGGGTACTCGTTAGAACCGCATCGAGGAGGTGGTTCTAACGAGTACCCACAATCTATGTTTTTGAACAGAAATAAGAAAAATAATGTATACCCCTGTAAATCCCAGTTTTACTATATAAATGTGGGGTCAACATTATATAGGCATGTTTTCGTGATGGTTTGCTTTCCCGTACACCAATGCTCCTCTAAAAAGAGGTCTACTCTAAAAAGACAGAATTTGCTCCCAAGGGCAACAAATTCCTTCATTTTATGGTAGACCCCATATATATGTATAATGGGGAAAAAAACCCGGGGGGTCTTTTTTTCCCCAAAAAACACCAACTCTACAGCCTCTGTGGACTGTTTTTTTGCATTTTTTCGTCAAAAATTACACTTTTTTTGGCTTCTGGAGCCATTTTTTAGCCCAAAAAGTACTAGTTTTTCCCACTCCAGAGCCCTTGTAGACTGTTATTTTGTGTGTTTTTTTACGCCTTCCAACGGTGGATTTATTTTACGGTTTTACTTAATATTTTTCGGTTTTACTTATTTTTTTTGCGTTTTTCCTGTATTGATAATTTTCTTACCCTTGTGGATTTTTATTTTAAACAAATTAGATCCAAATATAAAACAACATGCCAAAACAACTTCCACTATCCGCATACGAAGAGATAAAGTCTGGGCTCCTCTCCAAAAGACAAGCAATTGAAAAATACAATATCTCCCAATCACGGTTTATGAAAATCCGTGGCCCTTTGAATCCATCCAAAGAAGAAGCAGCTTGGGCTATGTTAGAGAGGCGCTCCTTGACAGACAAAGAAAAAATAATCCTAGAAGAATCTGGGTACAAATTCTATGAAAGACACCAAATACCAAAACAATTCCTTGATATATACACTGTTATTATTACCAAGGCTCCTTTTGAAATATTAGACATTGTGTATCTTTTCCGTCCAGGAAAGCGTGTTGGCTGCGAAGGTCTTTTGAGAATAATAATTCCAGAGTATACAAACCACAACCACACACAGGGAAGTGTGTTGATTGTATAGTGCATGTAAAAGATAATTCTCTGTTTATGGAGGATCCCTCAACCTGCAAATGTGGTTCAAATGACCATTGCCCAAACAGCAGGCAATGTGTACTATGGGAAAAAATAAAGATATTGTTCCAATCGTAGATAGACTTCCATTACAGGCACCAGAACAGATTGAATACAACACTATGGTGCATAATATAGAAAATTTGTATGACAAGGACTGCTTAGGTTGGACTTTGAGATATACCACTATGATTACCCGCCTAGCAGAAAATTGCCAATGCGGTAAAAACACTTGTGTATTTAGAGAGCTAGCAGGGGAAGATATATGTGAGAATTTAAAGCTTGAACCACCAACACATGATTACAAACCAGAAAAGTTTCCACCATTAGTGTACAACAATCCAGCACTTGGCATATTAGAAACAACCACTATACCACCGTTACACACATGTGTACGCATTACATCAATACCAGAAGGCGCTTACAAATGTGAGAAGTTTGCAATTTCTAAACTAGGGAAGAAGACCATAGTGATATTGTTTCTTGCTGGTTTTGGTCCTGTATATAGTTATAACATACAAGAAGCAATAAAAAACATAGGAGGTATAGACGGGTTAAAATTGTGCAAATATGTTACATGTGAACTAGGTGGTCTATGCTACTCCCATACAACTAAGAATAAGGACGGCGATAGAGAGGTTACAATGTACAGGGGAAAAACAAGACCATCTCACCTAGATTGGGAGTTTCCCTGGTCTAACAAAAAAAAGAAGACTCCTCGCAAATAAATCATGGGCCTACCATAATCAGTAAGTGCATTAGTTTAATCTGGGAAACCCCAGATTTTTTTTATACCTACTCCATTTTAAATGGGTCTGGGGTTTTCTTATACAAACTAGGCCTTGTTGGAGTCGGCGCAGGTGCGGTTTGTGCAGCTGCTGTTGGCCCAGCTTGCACAGGAGACGTGCCTTTGTCTGCATGTTTCCAGGTTTTACATAATACTTGCCATACAGTAAACCCAGTAATAGCACAATACAAAAGTGTTTTGGTAAAATCTGTGTATTCTTGTACACTCCTTCCTATGTCCTGCAATGTATAAGATTCTTCATTTTCCTTTTCCAAAATAGATTGCGTGTCTGACTCTATGTTTGACTCAGCAACCAAGGAATCTAATATATTATGCAGCAGTTCTGTTTGTCTCTCCAACTTTGTCTCTATTTGCCCAAGTCTTGCAAAGAAATCTTCCACTACAATTTCTCTTTGTGGTGTTTGCACTTGTGTCACACGCTCTATTTCTCTTTGCAGTTCTTCTTTCTGTTCAATATCTTGTTTTGTGGTAGGCACATCACGTGTGACAGGTTCTTGGTTTGCACCATTCCACAATTTTTGTAGTCTCCCCCAACCAATATTGTATCTTCTCTGTACCTCTGCTGCAGACAACTTTCCCTTGGATTGTTTTATTTGTTCTACGTCCTCCGGAGAAAGACTTGTTTTCGTCATTTTTTT
>OZ024825.1:124155459-124526298 GCA_964016985.1 Anodontia alba
TTGTTTTTAACCTGATTTTATCTATTCTCCTCTATTTTAACGGATACTGGACAACTCGGCCCCTAACAAACTCGGCCCCTAACCAACTCGGCCCCTTACCAAGTCGGCCCCTAATATTTATAAATGATTATTTTAACATGAACATATTATCAGTCTGCATATTTTATATATGTAAATCATGTCTCTATCTAATATCTTCAGTGTTATAATGTTATTTTAAGTTAGAGCTTATTTTTTTTTATAAGGCCATCGTCGGCGGTCCGGCAGGTCCGGCGAGCGCATCACCACTTTTTTGGCCGAGCATGCTTTTTGCCGTACCACTTTCTTTTATTTCAGTCTTTTCTGTTGTGCTTATCTGTGACATTGTTTAATCGCATTATCAAAAAAGTGCCGCTTTAATGCCTGTTTTGTTATGCAATTATCAATAACGCTCGTGGCTTGTTTCACCTGTAAAAAGGGTAAGAGAAAAGTCCAGGGAGTGCCACAATCACAAACCGCAGCCCTTCCCAGACCCCAAGAGGAAGAGGAAACCGACAATCTAAACAAGCACAAACCGAACAAACGTACGAAAAGCACTAAGATTAGCTCTCTCTTCCCCAAGCGAGGTAATCGCAATACTAAAAGGACTGAAAAACACAAGAACAAAATAACACACGGAAAGACATACAACAAATCTCCTCGTAGAATAAACCACAAAGCAACAAAGAGTAAGACCAACACCGGGACCACCGCCTTAGAACGGTCGGTAGAGCAAACCACCAGGAGGGTTAAAGCACTTTTACAGCTAGCTAACTTCACCCTGGGTCCCGATGCTACTCTTAATACAGAAATACATAAAACTTGTAAGCCTATCCAAGGTGTGAAAACAAAACAGTCACACGTCGTGCCAAACACTGCAATCATTATAATGACACCTGTTTGATTTAATTCATTATCTTTAAAGGATTAGTATCAACAGATGATATATCAAAGACATGATAAACTCATTGAGCTTTGATCCAGAATGTATTAAATACAAATAATGCAAATACAAATAATTTTACTTCGGCATTAAACATTACAGAATGTTTCTAGCCTACATCAGCAATTTATGAACAATGAAAACATGAAATGATAGCATGCAATGTATTAAATGTATTGTTGACCTTACCAAAGCATTTGATACAGTCAGTCGTGAGGGTCTTTGGAAAACTATGGCGAAGTTTGGCTGTCCGACCAAGTTCATAGCAATGGTGAGGCAGTTCCACGATGGTATGCTTGCACGGGTCCAAAATGGTGGCGAGTTTTCTTATCCGTTCCCTGTGACAAATGGTGTCAAGCAAGGCTGTGTACTTGCTCCAACTCTGTTCAGCATGATGTTCACAGCTGCTTTTCAGGATGGTGACAATGGTATACCTATTAGGTATATCGCTTTGATGGGAAGCTTTTCAACCTAAGAAAGTTGCAAGCCAAATCCAAGGTGCAGACAGAGGTGCTAGACGAGTTCCTCTTTGCTGATGACATGGCAAAGGGTGCTCCAACAGAAGAAAAGCTGCAAAAGGTGTAGATCAAGTATCTGACTCCTGTGACAGCTATGACCTCACAATCAGCATAAAAAACCCAGATGGTTTATCAACCAGCATCTGGCAAGCTTTACAAGGAGTCCCCAATACAGTGAAAGGTCAAAGATTGCAAGTGGTAGACAAGTTCACCTACATTGGAAGCATATTGTCAAGAGTCGTGCACATTGATGATGAAGTTAATGCCAGGATCGCCAAAGCTAGTGCAGCATTTGGCCGACTACGTGGTAGTGTTTGGGATCGGTGGAATCTCTGTATGCTGGCCTACAGGGACGGAAAGTTGCGCAGTCTAAATCTAGATAAAGCCTACATCATTAATGGATTTTCAAACTGGAAAGAACGCTTGTGTATCTTTAAGAAAACATGAGTCTTCAAAGTGTCACCAGGAGCCAGTGCTTAAAGTAGAGACTTTGCCCAGAACCTGTGGGGACATCGGTGAAAAAGTGTCAAAGAAGCATGCTGTTTAAGTTAAACTGGCTACATTCTTGACTGAAATTGTGCCCCCCCGCCCCCACCCCTACCCCCACCAAAGCTTCCAAAATGTATTAAAACGCACGTACAGTGTCGATAATTCAAACATTTTCTCGCATGTGCTGCAATGTTGGAATAAAGTCATGCTTATTATATTGCTGCTTCCTTTTGTAATAAATCCATTATTCAATACACGGTTTGTTTTCACTTTATACCATTATGGTAAGCACAAAACAAACATAAAATAGATGTGTTTATCCGGAAATCTGAATGATCTCTCAATGAATAATCTGTAATACTAATCCACAGTCTCTGCCAATTAATCTACATATCATCTCTTTACAAGTCTATGATATGGACACCCCTGTAAGACCCACTTTATATTGGAAAAAGTGAGATTTACCTGGGTAAACGGCTTTCTTATTTCTGTTCAAAACATATATTGTGGGTACTTATTAGAACGCTCTTCATCAAATTTTTCATCTGAAAATCGCTATTTTTACAGTCTCAAGAAATAGCATTGCAGTTAACAAGCGTGCTATCGTAATGTACATTAAGCTTTTTTTTTTTTGCGAATGAAACATGGCAACAAATATGTTCATTGCTGTTAATGTACTGGGTAAACGCGCTTATTAAATTTCAAAATTACCGTAGATCACTGTATTAGACCTATGCGCAGACCTATCTGCTATCTAAATGAGCCATCCATTCCAGCTCCGCCCCACTATAGTCAATGAATGGATTGGAAGACACTATATATCTGATCTATAGAAATAATATACCTATTACATAAATTGTTGATGTAAAAAATGAAGTTTCTTAATATAATTTACAGTTGATTACAGACATTTTGGACTATGATCATGGCATGGTTTGGGGACAAGGTCGAATGAAAAATAGACAAAATATTTTGTGTTTGAATACAGTGCAATTATCCGCCAAATGAAACAACATTTTTAGGGGCCGAGTTGGTTGGTGGGGTGCGGGGGCAAGTTTGTAGGGGCCGAGTTGGTCAGGTGCCGAGTTTGCTAGGTGCCGAGTTTGTTAGGCGCCGAGTTTGTTAGGGGCCGAGATGTCCCGGAATCATTTTAACCTATCATCTTTCATTCCCTTCACTACCATACTTTATCACTCACTGACATGCTTTTATCTTTTCTAGTAACACACTTGGATTGCTCGACAGCGCAAATGCCTAGAATGTCCTCGCGGGCGTATGGCAGGGAGGGCATAAAACGCAGCCGCAAAACGCAGCCGTATTAAAAATATAGGAAAAACGCAGCCAATATACAGATAATAGGGAATGCAGCCAATATAGGTAAAGAGTGAAAAGGTGTTAATACCAGACCAATTGTAACTTTTGTACACTGTTAAGTAAGCGTGAAGTGTTTGATGTTATTTGTTCTAATTGCTTTGGAGATTTATTTTTTATTAACCTTCATCACTCTCTGGGTTTATTCAGCAAACAACAAATTGATATTAATTTTCTTATTTTTTCCCAGCTGGAGACATTTGCATGAAATATCAAATCCCATTTTCTGAAAAAAAAAAAAATATATATAATAATAATAATAATAATAATAATAATAGTAACAATAATAAAGGAAAAATATTTTAATATGTCGTCTGCTGAAATTTTTGCCCAGACTGTTAAGCGTTCATTGGGGGTGAAAGTAAAAAAAAAAAAATGATTTTTCTATTTTATATTTAATATTATGTTTTCTATTATGGAATGCGTCTTTCATATCTGTAGAACTAGCCTTTTCAGATGACAATGTTTGATATCGTTCTTACCGTAATAAACCTAAGTATTGGGACAGAGAGGCATGAGCAAATTGTATAGACCCAGTTCAGACGTCGCTGAACGCATGTTTCCCACTCGTCCAGCAATATTTCAAACACAACAACAGGTAGTGGAACAGACTTTTATAACTTATATGCCCTGTCTATACTCATTATGAATGAATGAATGAATGAACGAAAGAACGAACGGACGGGCGAATGAATGAACTGGCTGGTGGAAGTTTCGGGGACATTTATTTTCCATCTTTATAATTGATTGATCGATTGACTGAATCAATTGTTCGTCCGTTCGTTCATGTATTTATTTATTATTTATTTATTTATTTATTTATTTATTTATTTATTTATTTATTTCTACATCGTCTGTATACAGTTTCCAATCCAATATGTATATTTTCAGCAATAATTTATTTACCGCATTTACAACTACATGTAAATCATTTGTATCGAACTCGCATCTCAGTTGTCAAAACAAGTGGCACACTTTAGAATCTATTCTTCCTTATATATTGGATATTAAAGACGATAATATTGGTGACAAGTGTACATTTTATAATAGGTTTATATAAACATAATTAAAACAACACTCTGAAATCCGTCCATACAATAATTGAGTTAATTTAGTTGACTTGATTACATCATTTGAACCGGTGCATGACAAAAAAAAAAAAAAAAAAAGAAAAAAAAAAAGAGTTTTACCTGTGCCCAAGCGATGACTCAGATCAGCCTGTCCAGATCTGTGCTGCGCGGTCAATGAGTAGCTAAGGACCCAGCCTTCTTAATTCCGATAGCGAAGACTCTGATTAGACTGGGTGGATGTCGTTACTGATTTAGGTCTTTATTGGGAGCTCTCTAGATGCTTATGTCAAATGTGATCATTTATAAATCAACGCATTTCAAAGCTGTTCCTATGAAAAGGTTCGGAGAGAGAAAGAGCCTCTTATTGATCATCCAAGAAATTAAACGGCTTGCTCGGAAACGTAACAAACTTTTTCAGCTCCAGAGGAAGACAGATAAGAGCAAGGACAGACATCATTTCAAACAGGTAAAGCATCGTTTTCAAACTTAAGACTTTGATATGAGTCTTCTCTGAGCCCTCATGTCAAATTTTTGGTTTTGTCATATGCAGGCTTATTTAAAAAACACAACAGATCACATGGTCTTCATTCGGTCACCGAACACTACTATCAGGCTGGGTAGATTCCCTTGCTGATATGAGTCTTCTCTGGGCGCACATGTCAAATATTTGGTTTTAACATCCGCGGGCTAATTTAAGAAACACAACAGATCATTCGGTCATTCATTCATTCATAACGAGCTGTAGACAGGGCGGAGAGTCTGACATGCAGATGTTGTGCGAGAAAATATATTCACGATACGCTAAATAAGTTCTTCCTCGTCTTCTCAATGTGATTTTCATCGCTCAGATAACGATTCTGGTTCTCATTTAAACTGGACATATAAAAGTTCCGCTAGTCTGTTCATTCGTCCGTCCGTCTGTTCATTCGTTCATTCGTTCGTTCGTTCCTTCCTTCCTTTTTTCATTCATTGATTCATAACGAGCTGTAGACAGGGCAGAGATTCTGTGTGACATGCAGATGTTGTGGGAGAAAAAATACATTCACCATACGCTAAGTAAGTTCTTCTTCTTCGTCTTCTTAATGTGATGCTCATCATAAAAGCAAATAATTCGGGTTAATTAAACTGGAATTGTAAAATTGTTATACATCAAATTAACAAACCCATGTAATGAATACCCTTCTCCTTAATTTTGTACAAACCCATAGATCGTGGTTACTCGTTAGAGCCGCCTCTTCTGGCGATTCTAACGAGCACTCAAATCTATGTTGGGCAGAAATACCATTTTAATTACTGTAAATATTGCGACACCTTAACTCTTTACCATACTTGTCCTACAAGTTGTAAAAGTCTATTCCACTACCTGTTGATGTGTTTGAAATATTGCTGGACGAGTGGGAAACAGGCGTTCTGTGACGTCTGAACTTGGTCTACACAGTTTACTCATGTCTCTGTCCCAAAACTTAGGGTTATTACGGTAAGAAAGATATCAAACATTTTCATCTGACAAAGCTAGCTCTATGGATATGAAAGACGCATTCCATTATAGAAAACATAATATTAAATATGAAATAGAAACATCGTCTTCTTCTTTTTTTTCTTTTTTTTTTTCACCCCCATTTAACGTTTAGTAATCTGGACAAAAAACAGACGACGTATTGAAATATTTTTCTTTTATTATTATTAGTATAATTATTAATATTATTTCTAATTCCAGAAAACGGGAGTGGATATTTCATTAAAAAAATAACACGAATTTGTTGTCTGCTGAATTAACCCAGAGAGTGATAAAGGCTAATAAAAAATAAATCTCCAAAGCAATTAGAACAAATAACATCATACACTTCACGCTCACTTAACAGTGTACAAAAGTTACAATTGGTCTGGTATTAAACCGGGTTCAACCCCAGCCGAGGTCGGCAACATTCTTTCGTGGAGATTGATCATGAAATATTTTCTACGGTCATTCTCTACCTTCCGCTGATTCAAGAAGGGCAGTTGTCAGTTTCTGGTGAAAGAATGTGCACAATACTGATTAATCGCTTAGAGGACTAAGTCTGCCCAGTAAACGTGTGGTTAGGTAAATTGACCGCGTTCGACATGACCCCATTGGGTTGACTGGGCCGTAAAACCTCAACACAAACAAATCATTATCTACCCTACTTATTTCTGCATAATATGCATTCATTTTACTGTGGGAGAAAGTGAAAACCATGACTAGAATAAAACTTTTTTTGCATAGGTTATATAGTTACGACAAATGATTGTGGATTAAAACATGATACAAGTTTGCAAATTTACTTCTCCTGTGTAAGGCGCCAAGCAAAAAACTATTTTATGAAAGATGTCGAAATTTTGGAATCGAGACAGTTCCTCGACAAGACAGTTCCCCGACACGGTTTTTAGAGACAGTTCCCCGACAGATTTGAAGACAGTTCCCCGACACTTTTTGAAGACAGTTCCCCGACACTTTTGTTCAGTCAAATGACCTGTAACTGGTAATAATATTTTATAACTAGTAATTATGGGGTCACCGACGTTTCTGAAGACAGTTCACCCAGATGTTTTACATTGCATTTGTACACCTGATACAAAAGCTTAAGAAAATAGACTCTATGAGAATATCAGAAAAAGTTTATTATTTTTGCACCGGAGTGTATACTTGTAGTTAGGAAATGTTTTCAGATGTTCATTAATTGTATCGTTTTATCTCAGTGATGATATATAATAATAATGATCCACGTCGTGAGAAAATCTGCTAAATGCATGTGCGAACAACAAATGCGCAAATCAGTCTGCGCATCCGCACAGTCTGACCAGCGCCTTTTTTGTTCGCTGCTTAGATAGTATAATTATTTAAGGCTGAACTATATTTATGGATAACGTACGTGACTTCATTTTCAATCCCCTTTTTATTGCGAAATAAAGATTTCAGCTGTTTTATAGTCCTGACATCACATCTATCTCTCTATCTATCTATCTATCTATCTTCTTATACTGAGACGGTCATATTTGGCCACTACTTCAGTTGTTGGGTGGCTAAATTTAGAATTTAGCTTAGAAAAAAGAGAGAGAGAGAGAGAGAGAGAATTAAGTCACTGGATGAGTCCTTAAAACTATTTACAATCTGAATAACAGAGGTATACTAAAACGCATACTGAGTCCCAATCTATACTACATGGGCTTTGAACTCCTCTGCGGACTTGGCATCCACCGCAGAAGAGGATAGACTATTCCACTGAGGAATAGTTCTAGGGAAGAAAGAATTCTTCAGGGCATCACTATAGGTTTGGTACCTACGATATTGTGTGTTGTTTATTTTCGATGCCCTTGTTTGGGTTGTTGCTATCGCAGGGGTCAGGTATCTATCTTTATTAATAGACACTATACTAAGTCAAATTCTGGGAGAGAAAAGGTCCCCGTCAATCACAGGCACAAATAATCCAATCACAATCCATCACTTATCTATAATTATCCTTAATTACCCATAATTACCAATTATAATTATCAGTTACAGGTCATTTGACTTTGAACAAAAGTGTCGGGGAACTGTCTTCAAAAGTGTCGGGGAACTGTCTCAAAAAGCCGTGTCGGGGAACTGTCTTGTCGGGGAACTGGCTTGTCCCCGAAATTTTAGTAGATATCAATGTCATTTGACGTATCATCGTTGATTGATATTTATTTGGTAAAAATTCAGATTCACTAATATTTCTAGAAGATAGAAAAGGTACGTGCTTCTTGGCAGAATTTGCAGCAACAATAATGACATTCGGTTGTTTCCGTTAGTTAGTCTGGTTCGGTGCTATGTAACGTTTTACCCACAATTATTTTGACGGGTTTAGGGCCCTTAACAAGCACTTGTTTTTTTATCCCTTCGTATACCAGTCCTTTTACCTGTTCCAGTTTCAGAAGTGGAAGTGTCTGGCTCACCTCTGTTCAAAGATAATTTATTTCTTTGATTAAGTCGGCCAAGAATCATCCCAATATGGTACAAATTGAAGCGCATTTAATGCTTTTTGCTTATTCCATATTTTGAGCCTCACGTGTGTCCAAGAAGGGTTGATTTCGTTTTGTTTATTTCTGGCTTCAGTGGTGACCACGTGGGACCACAGAGATCGGCGCGTGTTTTGCACTTATGGCATGTTCTCATAATTCCTTTCATCCCCATAACTCCGTTCACCTTCTGCTTAGAAAAATATGAAAAATCTTAAATTTATGCCACATTAAAATTAAATGAAATAACTAACATTACAGCTGATTTTGAAGAAAATACGTTTTCGCTTACAATTTTATGCATAAAAATCAAAATTTGTCACAAAATGCTAAATATTTAGTGGGTACCCCCAAAAAATCACTAACCAATGACAAGCATGTGAACAAATACAATAGTATCAACAATTTAGAACAGTTATAATCTAAATTAAATGCTAATTATATAAGATATGCATAGAATAAAATAGGTTGCCTTTGATAAACAAATTTGAGTGAACGGAGTTATGAGATCATGCCCTACCCCCGCTTTCATATTCTGAAGCGTGTAGAATTTAAAGATGTGATATTTATTTCCTTTAAACTTGGAATTCTTACAGGTATTTAGTCAAATGTACAGGTTCAAATTTAACTTTCCTGACAGCTTGCTAAAATTAGCAAGTAGCATTATTTTTTACTTGCTAAACCTTTCAGCCACTTGCTTTTTTTATACTTATAGAAAAATAAAAAAAAAGTATAGCCATTGCTTTTGGAAAAGAAATTGAAAAACTTTAGCAACAGTGCCTCAGGTTCCACAATTAAAGAGAATCTTTCCAACTTGCTAGAATTAGCAAGTGACGGAAATTGCAGCTTGCTTTTTGAGGAAATTAACTAGCATTTAGCAAGTGCTAAAATTGATCCCTGAATGTATAAAATATATGCACATAAAACCATTCTTGCCATAAAAAATGATAGCGGGATTGCTCAACCTTAGGTGAACAGAGTTATGGTTTCCAGGCTAAATTGCATGATGTAGCACAGGTAGACCGGAAAAATAATCAGGGTTTTCCTTGTCCATCAAAAACACCAAATGAGTATCGAAGCGACTGATTTCGTTTCTTGGCCCCGCTTTGACTGATGTCTCCTTAGAAGGCTTATAACTTCAACTTTCATTGCAGGGCTGGACCCAGAAAGCCTGAAGACGGTAGGGGGTGGGGGTGGTGGTGGGGAGGCAGCATTGAATGCCGAAGGCATGAATCTAGCAGCGTAAGCCGCGAGCGAGGGGAGAGTATGTTAGGGCATGTACCTCCTCTCATAAGGTGGGTCCATGGGGCCTCCCTGGGAAATTTTTTAAAATTGGATTGCCTGAGAGTGCATTTCAAAACTCTTTTCAAGCCAATTTCAGTAATTTTGCAAGCTAGTTTTAGTTTTATATTGGTCATTTCTAACGTCAGTATCTTACGAGATTTCTTCAAACACAACATGGCGTCATTAAAAGTGATACACAGCTTTTTTTTTTTTGTATTTTGATTGAAACTGAAATATACGAAATAGTACCTTCAGGGTAGTTGTATGACATCATATATGTGTAACATCGACACCAAACGGTACCCTGACCTACTTTGCAAGCAATTCTTGGAAGATTAAACGTATCGTTTCAAAACACTTATTCCCGTTCTATTCCCTAGGCACCCAAGTTTTACTACCTGACACGCAAAATCCCCGGAATCACTTAGAAATATATATAAAACGTTTTTCAACAATACATAGTACATTTCTCCCGCAAGCCCGCATTTACGCTCCGCCCACAATTAAATTTGCAATCTGGAAGTGGGTGCTTCCAAGTGCCAGAGGTATTTTTTGATTGGATGATGTAAATAAAAACAGTGACGTAAATCAAATCAGTCCCTCCGGCACAGGAAAATACCCACTTTCGGAATGCAAATTTACTTGTGGGCAGAGCATAAGTGCGGACTTGATGGAACTGCAGAAATTATCGATGTTATTCAGGCCCCAACCTAGGCCCAACAAGTAGGGAGAAGTGACTTCTCCCTCCAGCCCAAATAGGGAGAAGTGGAGGACCAGAGGGAGAAGTGACTATGACCGTTCATGCAAAATGGTGGATGATGAAATATTATGTACGAAAAAATAATCAAAAACTGATTTATTGCTTTATTAAAACCTTAAACATTTTAAAACTATCTAGATATTAGGTAAAGAACATGTAACTTCTCATTATTTGGTTCAGCTCTTTGGCGAATGGTTATTTTGTTTTTCTCACACAGCTCCAGAAAATTGGAGATAATTCAGTAATAATTTTCTGTGATTCTCTTTAAAAATACACATTGTGGGTACTCATAATTAGAACTGACTTGAACTGATTCTAACAGGTACTCCAGTGATTTTTTTACCTGCGAGTCCCGCTTCATATACTCACAACCTTGTCTCTGGGACTCACAAAAGTTATAAATGTGAGTCCCTAAACTCACAAAATACAATAGAAAGCTGCTTGAAAATATGTAAAGGACTCTTTGATTTTATCCTGGGACTCATTAAATATCAATCATGTGAGTCCCTTGGACTCAGTAGAACCAAAAGGTAAATAAATCACTGGTACTCACAACATATTTTTATAAAGTAATAAAAACTATCCCTAAATTGTCACCATTTCCCCTTGTTTAACCCAAGGTTGTCCTGCTGAACCCGGATATACCCTGCCTTTGCAAACAGTTTAGATCCAGATCAGGAAGCCAACTGATCTGGATCTGCACTATTTGACATTAAGTATGTAAATTTATAGCAACATTCATGATCAAGTAATCTGATTTGCTGAAAATTGTAAGTGGGAGTGGCATCTTAATTTATTCAGCAGGACAAGGGTTAAGAGTAAGATGCTGCAGTTTCTTTGCTCCTAAACCATATACACATCATTCCAGAAAAAATCCAGAAAAAAATGGATATAATTCATTAATAATTTTCTGTGATTCTCTTTAAAAATATACATTGTGGGTACTCATAAATAGAACTGACTTGAAATGATTCTAACAGGTACTCACAACATGTTTTTATAGAGAAGTAATAAAAATTATCCCTAAATTGTCACCATTTCCACTTGTTATTAAGAGTTAAAATGCTGCTGTTTCTTTGTTTCTAAACCAACACAACATTCCCCAACATCTAAATGAATTTTACATGATCGCCCCTACCCAGCAGGGCTCCCCTACAACGAGAAACGGTACACGCCTCATGTAAAATTCAATTAAATATGGGTGAATGTTTATCATCTGCTTATGATCAACACCTATCACTGAAGCTGGAATTCATAAAAGTGAAACAAATTATGAATACACATGAAGAACTCTCCCTACACCATCTATTAATCGGTACGTTAATCCGCTAATCACCACAATCTGACATTACAATTTGCATCCCAAGAGTCGCTGCCGAAAGAGATCAAAGAGTTTTTAGTTGTTTGTACTGTTGTTTGAGCGCAGAAGCGTGTCATCAGGCAATCTTTTTGACAGTTATTGACACATTGGCCACATGCTTGTCACTCTTACATTGTCCACATGCTGCTTTCGGCCAATTGTTTTGGTCAGTTATCATCACGGGTGATTGCATGGTATCCATTGTGGGTCACTGATGACACCAACACTAGTGATTACTGGATTAATCAAAGGAATATGGATGGTTATGGATAATTACCAATCAAGATAATTATATCATGTTTTTGTTAACAACTAGTTGTTGTAGGTGTATCGCCATTAGCGATCATTAAAGCAACAGTGTTTGTCAGTGTCTGCTGTAAACAAGCAAAAAATCGACTCAACGGGGCAAGCAGAACCGAAAGTACGTTTCGAAAATCGCCGAAAAACAGGGCGAAGTCGTCTTCTCCTTCCCGGACCGATAGGGCAAAGTCATAAGAATTTCGGCAACTTCTTCGCCCAAATCGTCCCCTCGGTGGAGGCCTGGTTATTGTTGAAAAATGTCTCGGTTATATGAAGTTCTAAGCAGTTCCGGGGATTTTGAGTGTCACATAGGAAAACCAGGGTGTATAGGGAATGGACGTGGATAAGTGTTTTGAAATGTTACGTTTGATCTTGTTAGAGATTCGGGGGTCGCTGTTTGCAGACAGTGAGAAGGTACAGTTATATTTCCAAAAGGCTTTTCTGATAAAACTGAACTAATATTGAGCAAATGTAATTACAAACACTTTGAGTTTGAAACCGACGGTTTACCGCGGTACTTGGATGTGTACCATGGTATACTAATTTGGACCTTTACCTTGGTTAGGGGTCCTGGTCCTTAATAGAAATATTGAGAAGTGAATTGTGGGTAATCATGAAGTCACTTCATGATCGATAATATAAAATCCAGTACAGTATTTACTCGCCAGCCGTTTAGTCTCCCAGTAGAGATTCTTCCTGTATTTCTCACGATACAAGATATTGAAAAATACCAGGTATGTACTCCAGGTGACAGGCAGCTATACCCGGGTACAGTGTAGGTTACAGATCTTATACTTTGGCACTCCCCGATATTCTGGTCCAGGTGAGAGGCTGCTTTACCCTAAGTTACAGACTGATACTTTGGGGTACAGAGTGGCTGACAGGTCTTTGTATACAGTACAAGTTTCGCGAAGGTTATATCGTTCGCGCTCCACGATAAAAAATTTTGCTCGTTAGCGCGTAACAAGCGTGGGATGAGCGTGGGTTTAGCGCGGGTTTAGTGTGGGTTTTGCGCGAAGCGTGGAACGCGAGGTTACGTAATCGTAGCGCGAAACGTATTACTGGCATGAGCGTGACAAGCGTGGAAAGGATTAACGACAGTAGTAAAATATTTCTATCACAGGTGAGTCTGTGAATAAAGATCGATTCACGGAACTTTTGCAGTAGATTTTGATCCAGAAGTTCTCATTCTGTTGACAGAAAACCACAGCACAATAAATAAAATTGCACATTATCTACATGTATGTGTGGACTTGCGCAACCTGAGCCGAGTCTTCCTTGTTTTATATCATTTCGCTTATTTGTGATCTCAATGCCTACGCGACAAATACAAATTGTCCGTCGGGAAATTGAGATTCCCCTTCAACTTAATTAATGTCCAGTCGGGGAAGTATTTCACAATCTGGCAATAAAATGTTTCTTTTTTTTTTTTTTTTTTTTGTTTTTGTTTTGTTAGCGGTGTAGATGAGTTATTGCATATGCGACCAGCATGTACAGCCCGACGTTAACCGGAGTTTCTTGGTGTAATTTGACGAAATACCTGGCGGATTTTTATTTATTTGTTGTTCCATCATATAGTACAGTCAGCGTGGAGGTTATATCGTCCATTCTCATGCGGATGTGTAAGTTGATCTGAGTCTACAAAGGTCTCATTGTACAAAATGAGTTTTCCCAATCGCCGCACTCCGTGTCCCCAAAAATTAGGTTCATTCCCTTGTTCTCTTAAAATATTTACCAAAGTTGCAATGATACGCCACCAGACGACGACACACAATTCTGGGACGTTCGCATTTGCAGTACAGATTACAAAAATACAAGTGGAGATACCCGGAAGATGCAACAGTCACATTCCCTTGCCCCGCATGAAGAAACCGCGTGCTCGTAACGGTAACGTCACGAGAAATCGAGGCGGATACCGCTAAGAGAAAAACACACTTATGTGCGTTAAATTATAGAGAATTTTTTTCGTCAGAACTGCATATGAAACTGGCATGTATTAAAAGTAGAACCTAAGTATTGGGACAGAAAGGCCTATGCAAAGTGTAGACACAGATCAGACGCCGCAGAGAAAAGGAGAATGGAACTAGTGAGGGGGAACAGGGAACATGGAAATTTGGAAACACTTTTAGGACATTAAGACGTGCGACCAGTGAAGACCCAGATCATCTTCCGATGCAAGGGCGGTCATATTTTGCCGGTTGTGTTGACAAACAGGCATGTACATGTAAACTTCAGTTCTTGAACAGATTAAAAATCTCTGGTTAAATACATCACCAGTTCAGTGAAGTTTTAAATGCATTCTGTGGCGTCTGATCTGGGTCTACACTGTTTGCTCAGGCATGTCTGTCCGAATACGTAGAGTAAGTACGGAAATTAGATCAAATCGGATCCGCCCCTGATTCATAAAAAAAAATAAAAAAAATATGCTGTGTTCGACTCGTAAAGTT
Organism: Anodontia alba; assembly: GCA_964016985.1. Lineage (NCBI taxonomy): Eukaryota > Metazoa > Mollusca > Bivalvia > Lucinida > Lucinidae > Anodontia > Anodontia alba. Next base: position 124,170,013 of record OZ024825.1, read on the forward strand.
CATTATCAAGGCATATGCAATTAGCTCCCTTTAAACAGTAAAACCTAGAGTGAGGGCCTTTCCCCGCATTTACCAGGGTATAAATAAATATTGGCACTGTTATTCTTTTACATCATCTATATATTGAGAACATTAGGATTATTAAAATACCCAGAAAATGCAACAGTCACAAAGCAACATTCTTTCCCTTGCCCCGCATGAAGAAACCACGTGCTCGCAGCGGTAACGTCACGTGAAATCGTGGCGGGAAACCGCTTCGGGAGAAAAACACAACTTAATTTATAGAGTCTTTTCAAAACTGGCACGTATTAAAAATATAAAGAACCTAAGTATTGGAACAGATAGGCCTATGCAAACAGTGCAGACCCAGATTAGACGCCGCAGAGAACAAGGAATGAAACTAATTTGGGGGAACAGGAATCATGACAATTTGGAAAACACTTTTAGGACGATGAGACCTGTGCGACCAGTGAATACTAAGATCAACCTGCGAATCAGTCTTCGCTGTTTGTATGAGCTTCTTTGGCCTCTGGGCTTTTCAAGATCATTCTCCGAGTGTATGCTTTTCTTAATTAAAGCCAATATTGGTGTCTTCAGAAGGTGTCTTTCACCTTCAAGCTAATGACAATCCAGATGAGTGAGTGAATGTTTTACGTCCAACTAACAGTTAGGTCATGGAGAGATAGGGGCCTTGGTTTAAAGTCTCATATGAAAGACTGAAGAAGCCTGGGATCGAACTCATGACCCCTGCATGGATTACAAGGCGAGTAGCTTTACAACTACACCACCGACTCCGAGGCACCCTTTCCTAATATGTCATACTGTTAAATATTTTATAAATGTGTCGCAGATATTGCACCATGCCCCGCCACTGTACTAACATCAAGCAAGTGTCATAACTCTGTTAATAAATTAATAAAGTTTCAAGAAAATATCTTGAATTGTTTTGAAGTTACAGAGCGAACACAAATATATTACAGAAATCACTATGATATTCTCGATGTTCAAAGGGCCATGACTCCAAAAGTAGGCTCACTCGTCTACGTATATGAAAGAAAAGAAGGGCAGTTGTCAGTTTCTGCTGAAATGATTAACAGCTAATGTCTGCCTGCCCCGGAAATGTGTGCGGGCTCGACAAGACCGAAATAGTTTTGACTGGGCCGTCTACGTCAGTACAAGGTTATCATGCCTGAAGTATAATTTACGATGTACGTACATTGAATATGAGCCCGCGCCGGACAAAACCTACAATACTACAATGTAGGTGCGACCAGCAAAGACTCAGGTCAGTCTGTGCATTGACCCATTATATAAAGCAAGCTTCTTGGATAGCCCTGAGTCCACAGACGGTGCATACTGTATGACCATCGAAGGGTCTGATCCTCGGGGGCGGGGGTCCTATATATGGCATAGTACGGATGTGCGTGCCGAATAGCCCCCTTTTTCAGCACTGCCAGGTGTATGATTGGCCCCCTTTTTTCTACAAAAAGTACATGAATGGCTCGATTTTTCTGGATTCCTATGTGAAAGGGCCCATTTTTGTGACATCCTGGTATATGCACATGTTTTTCGCTCAGAGATTTTTCGAGGCTGCTTATCCTCTTGTGTAACAACCAGCAAAAAAAGTGGGTACAAAAAAATCAAAGAATAGGTCAACATTTTAGATGGTCAAGTATATGAATGGGTCCGTTTTTTTTTTTCAAAGGCCAGGTATATGAATAGGGTAGGTTTTGAAATACTGGCTCGCACACCCGTACCAAAATTACCCCAAAGTTACCGCCCCCCACCCCAAGGTCTGATCAGAATGTGCTATTGCAGTCGCACTGTTGATCCCGCTTTGGACAGTCCGGCTATCGAAGGTTAATACGATCAGCGAATGCTCTAATCAGAATGTGCAGTTGCGCAGACTCACCCGGGTGTTCGCTTGTCGCACAAGACGTTTTGTTACATCCAGAGATTACAGGAGGTACATCTGATTAGCGAAGGCTCTGATCAGACTACTAATGTGCAGGCTCAGAGTGTGCAGGCTGATCTGATTCTTCATAAAAAAATTTATTGTTGGTTTTGCCATACACACACTCACACGCGTAGTGTTTGTGTAAACCTTTACGCAGCACTCTGAGTAAAATTTTCAACATGTATTTTGAAATATTTTTCTCATTCTTCAATTTGGCATTTCATGCAAATTGTCTTTATTGCATGAAATGTCAAATCCTGTTTTCTATTGCATGAAATGTCAAATCTGCTGTTTTCTGGAAAATAAAAAAAATGCCTGAGTGGTAATCCAGAAATTTCGTGTTCGATACCCGGGAGCACCAAGTGTTGTGTCCTTGAGCAAGACACTTTATCTTCATAACTTAGCATTGGTTACTACCCAGGAAGACTCTGCCTAGAATGTCTGCAAGGGTATATAATATATATCATTTTGAAGACGCTTCCCCGCCGATGCTAGATTTATATGTGCGTCTGTTTTATTTGTTAAATAAATTGAGGTCTTGGTTTTGCATATCGGATGCTGAAGTCACAAAAACAGAACACTTTACATGAGAACGAAAGTTCTGAAGAATACTCTGTTAGCCTTTAAATATAATGTTTTAAATGTATATACTGGAAGCAAATAACATAACATAATATTTATTTGTACCGTGATAAATGCCGGGCAAAGTTCTCACACTGCAGGTTTTACTGTTTTAAGGGAGCTAACTGCAATTGACTAAAGGGAGCGGGAGCTAACTGCAATTGCTTTACGAGTCGGGGCCCATCCGAAATGGGATGAAGAGGGGGCAGGCTTATTACATTAGCGGTTAACCAGTTCACTGAACACCCTTCTGTCAGAAACTTGTAACTGCCAATCCTGAAGCAGTAGAAAGAGCGAATGACCATAGCAAATACATGTGTATTTAATATTTAATTTAATACTAATAAACCGCACAATCTGTAGGGATCAAGGAGCAAATCCGCGATCAGGTCTCGCGTTCCATTCCCGCCGGTGCGATAACATTCTTTCCAATAAAGTCAGTACCAACAACTTATTGTTCGAAAGGAGGCATATCATATTTGCGAGAGAGAGAGAGAGAGAGAGAAAGAGAGAGCATCCATTTAGGTGCATCCGGCTATTAGATTTAGGTATTGCTAGAGAATAATGGCTAAACTATTTTTTGTTGTTTTTTTTTTTTTTTTGCAAATAGTGAAGACCCTGATCAGACGCCACGTTCTATAATCTCGGTATGACTTAAATAATTTATGTTGAAAGAGACATAAGACATCAAATCACCAGCATCATTAAGTGGTGATTTAAATGGACAGCCCTAACCCTGGTCCAGTCATCATGAGATACCGCCGAGGCCTCGATCCGAGAAGTGTAGATACCTTTCAGCCTGTCCGTTTCTGCCTCCCGTGACAAATGAAATGTATCCATACTCCTTAAGGCCTCCCTTAATACTTGAAGCGCTCAGCACATTCAGCAGACGACATTTTCATATTTTTTTCTTTATTTTCCAGTGCAAATAACGGGGCAAATAAGGCGTGACATTACATATGGACCGTTTGCTGGGCAGACGATTCACATGAAAAGTTCAGCCTTTTTGCTGTAAAATACTGAAAACAGATCGGCATCTGCTCTAAAATTTTCAGCAGCGCTCCAGAGGTTCAAGCAGTTTTCTTGGCAGCAGCACGTGCTAACCTTGAAAACAATGGGTGAAAGGCGGGAAATTCCGACAGGAAGAGAAGCATGATAAATTGGTAAACAAACAATAAGATGGTTTGAAAAGGGACAATTCCAAGATGGTTTGAAAAGGGACAATTCCGCTGCTAAAGTGACACGGGAAAAATGAGCCAGCCTGAATATAGAATTTGTCAGGTTTAGGGGAAAACGTGATTGTCGGCATCTGTACATTCTGCTAAGATTCTTCTTAGAATAAGTAAGGCGAACAACGAAGACCCTGGCCAGATTGTGCAGATAGTTTTGGGGCTTCGCTGTTGGGAAGAATAAAATTACAACTAAAACACTACAAAATCACACATTACTTTGTAGTTTATTTGTGTTCTGACTAAACATAATAAGTCAATTATAAATCATTATTCTATTTTTTGTACATGTATGTTAGGAGAAATGTGCACATACTTTTTTATATTCAAAATTTTACGTTCAGATAACTCAAGCATTTTTTTCCTGAGACTGCATAAGGTGAGCCTGGATAAGAGTGGAAGCTAGCGCGAGCGTGATCGTTTTCACGCTGCATGATATCCCAGCGCGGATTTAGCGTGGGTTTAGCGCGGGTTTAGCGTGGGATAAGCGCGGGAATAGCGTGGGATTTAATCTTTTCCGCGATCGCGCTTTAGAGCGAACGATATAACCATCGTGAAAGCTGTACTGTAGTTTTGTCTCCAAATGATTTTTCTTAGCATACGAAAAAAAAAAATATATAATCAGCAACTGACCCCGGACAGTCCTGGTTTTTATGTGCATTTGCTACATAATTTGTCTGTACCAATTTTTAATCCCCCACCGCGAAGCGGATGGGGAATTATAGAAATGGCCTTTGTCTGTCCGTCTGTCTGTCCTTCCGTAACACTTTCTTGTCCGCTCCATATCTCCTGAACCCTTTGAAAGATTTTCATTAAATTTTGGTCAAATGTTCGCCTCAGTGAGTCGATGTGCAGAACCCATAAGTCAACCATGCCAACTCAAGGTCAGTGTCATGGGTTTGAGCCTTGAATTTCGTGTCCGCTCCATATCTCCTATATCCCAGGAAGGATTTTCTTTAAACTTTGGTCATATGTTTGCCTCAGTGAGGCGATGTGCAGAACTCATAACTCAACCATACAGACACAAGGTCAAGGTCACAGTTCAAGGTCACGGGTTTTAGCCTCGAATTTCGTGTCCGCTCTGTATCTCCTATACCAGTAGAAGGATTTTCTTTAAACTTTGGTCAAATGTTCACCATAGTGAGACGATGTGCAGAATCAGTAACTCAACCTTGCTGACTCAAGGTCAAGGTCACAGTTCAAGGTAACAGGTTTGAGCCTTAAATTTAGTGTCCGCTCTGTATCTCCTTTACCCCTAGGAGGATTTTCTTTAAACTTTGGTCACATGTTTGCCTCAGTGAGCCAGTATGCAGAACTCATAACTCAGCCATGTCGACACAAGGTCAAGGTCACAGTTAAAGGTCACAAGTTGTAGCCTTGAATTTCGTGTCTGCTCAATATCTCCTATACCAGTGGAAGGATTTTCTTTAAACTTTGGTCAAGTGTTCACCTTGGTGAGACAATGTGCAGAATCAATCTCAACCATGCTGACTCAAGGTCAAGGTCACAGTTCAAGGTAACAGGTTTGAGCCTTAAATTTAGTGTCCGCTCTGTATCTCCTTTACCCCTAGGAGGATTTTCTCTAAACTTTGGTCAAGTGTTCACCTCAATGAGACAATATGCAGAACCCATAACACAACAATGCAGACTCAAGGTCAAGGTCACAATTGAAGGCCACCAGTGAGCCTTGAATTTTGAGGCCGCTCCATTGTCATTCTGCGGCAGGGGATATAGCTGTCCTTCAGACTGACTGCCTTTTTGGATATTGTCGGTCTTCATCATTTGTTTATTTATTTCCAGTATGGCGGCACCCTTACATGCCAAACTGAGCACATTAGTGCACAGGGCTCGAAATTTTGTTTTGAAGGTACTTGTCCTGCAGGGCAAGTGCTTTCAAATTTTTACTTGTCCTTTCAAAAATCTACTCGTCCTTCTTTGCTGGAGTGGATTGAGAGAAATAATACTGAATGAAACTTTTAATGTGTAAGAAACAACATTGAAGACAAATAATGACTAGAAAATATACTTACACCTGACTAGTGAAAACTTAAGACATATTGTATAATACACATATGCTGTTTCTTACACATTAAAACTGTCTAATATCACTCATTTTTCATTCGGTCGTATTCTACTTTCACTTCAGAAAGCCGTTTTTGTCCGGTACTTCCCTTAGGTTTCGTCCCAATTCAAAAAAGGTAAGAGAAACGTCCAGGGAGTGCCACAAGTTCATACTGAGCAGTTTTGCACTGTAGGATTTATATATGGAGATTTCTGCATCAAAGATTTTTATTCTGCTTTATACAAGACGGGACACGAGAATATTGTCCTATACAACTATTTGGAGTTGGACACACATTGTAATCAAACAATAATAGAGAGTAAACAACTTGTGCGAAACCGCGTTGGGATGAATCCTCCTCAGGTCGATGTTCATAATGCGCAGGTGCAATATTTATTTACAGTTTCCATTTCCTATTTGGGCCATACTATGCGGAATAATACAGATTTCTTGCATTTTGCGTTACATTCAATATTTGTTTGCTGTAATTTGATGGATTTGTAAAGTGCTTTTGCTGAACGGCATGACATGACAACTTTCATGGAGGAAAACTTACTTGTCCGCCAGGGCAAGTCAGTAACAATTTCCACTCTCCTTACCGACCGACTAGTAAATATGAGAGGACGAGTGTAAATTTCTAGCCCTGGTACAGATTATTTCGAAGCATGCAGCCACATCTTGACCTGCCGGCCTCGATGGCTCAGTTGGATGCGCCGTCCGACTGGAGACCAGGTTCAACCCCCGCCGAGGTCGGCAACATTCTTTCGTGGAGATTGATCATAAAATATTTTCTACGGTCATTATCTCCCTTCTGCTGCATCAAGAAGGGCAGTTGTCAGTTTCTGGCTAAAGAATGTACACAATACTGGTTAACCGCTCAGAGGACTAAGCCAGCCCAGTAAACGTGTGGTTAGGTAAACTGACCGTGCTCGACATGGCCCCACTGGGTTGACTGGGCTGTAAAACCTCAACACAAACAAAACAAACACATCTCGGCCTAAAATAAAATGAAAGCTGTTTAACACAGCGCCCCTTTATCATCGGTATTCAAAAACGGTCAAGTGTTTGGTAAGAGAAGTCAAAATATTTTAAGAAGCCATTTAAGAAAAATTATGATTCACGAACCGTAATTTGACTTGGGGGGGGAAAAAAAAAAAGAGAGAATATAAAAAAGTTGCTGACCTACCGACCCTATGGCAAATTGGCGATGAAATAGGAAACAGAATAAAATTTTTTTTAGGCCTTAGGTGAGGCCGCTATGCCCTGGATTACTGACTGATACAGTGTAGCTGACCGGTCTTGGTTTACTCTGTCGCTGACCAATATTCCGGAAGACTCTCCATGTGATAGACCACTATACCCCAGGTTACTGACTCGTACACCGGGTAACAGTGTAGCTGATAGGTCTTTGTACTGTATACTTTGTTGCTTAGGCCTAAAATTAAAAAAAATGTGTGTTTCAGGTTACTTGACAGTGCCTTATTTTGCACCACCGACCCTAAAGATTTTTAATGATTTTGTGGGGATTTCGCTGTTTGACTATATTGTTTTCCTATTAACCCCGTATAAAAACTCGACAAAATAAAAATATTTTCCGACCTACCATCCCTATTTTAAAATTCCATGTAACCTGAAACACACATATTTTTATGCCCCCGCATCGGATGATGCCGGGGGCATACAATGTACATACGTATGTATGTGATTCTGTTAGACTCAGGTTAAGGCATAGGCATTTGTACCAGGTAGAATTTTGCAGTTTTATAGTCGGGTACCCCACAGCAGGGGCATCCGTGTACTGTGGACACATTTCTAGTGTTTTTTTTTTTTTTCTTTTTTTCTTTTTGGCCTTATTCAGGTATATTTATAACTGTCAACTATCAATAAATCATCAGTCTCAACCCTTTCACCTTGAGGAGAACATAATGTACTTTTTACGCTGCGTGTTTGCAAAATAAGCAATCGATGAGTCAATCAGTGATATGAAGTTCTCTAATACCATGTAAGATTGTATGTTTATTTTTAAATTTTCAATTGCTGTTTTGTCAATAAAAATGTCGGGCACTAGCTTATAATATAGTGTAATTCACTGCTTAATATATGAATGTCTGTTTATAAAGGTAAAGTTTACTGAAACTTGTATCGGAGATTTAAAATTATTCTATTATCTCATAGAGTGAAAATATAGACTTTCCAAACAATTCTAAATGGCAGGTATAAGTTCAGTGATGTCAGGATATAGTCATCAAAAACAATAATCTTGCACATGTTTCTCCCGGAGCTCCTGGTAATTATTGCAAGGATAAAAGTAAGAAAATAAACCACTGATCAGTATTTTATTCTCATCTAAACTATTTGCTTTAAAGTATTCCCATTGTTGATTTTAATGTTAATCTTGAAAATAGTTCAGCTTTAGTCAAACAAAAAGCAGTCATCATAACACTATCAGTATTGGTTTTTCTATTTTCGTCTCAACCGGATGCCACTTTGTGCGCAAGGCAGTACACACCTGGGAATCGGTCAACTTGTACTCCGACGGTGTACTAAAAGGAATAAGTTGACCTGTTCCGGTGGACCTATTGATGTGTTTAAACTAGATCAGCTGGATAAAATGTGAGTTTATTTGAGTAAAATTTATTAAGAATGGGAGAATGTAATATGCCGAGATAAAAGTTCAAGATTGTTATAACACTTATTTTAACGGAAAACTTTGTAGATTTCTTGAGATATCGTTTTAGGCGACCAAAACTCATGCATTGAACAATAAGCACCGAGGCAAAGAATGCAGTTGTGCATTTCATGACATTTTAGTGAGATGACACAAGTTGGTGTAAAACCATTGGATGTTGCACGCCTTTTAAGTATGTTTATGCAAAAACAAGATGTTTCATTTTTCAGGTACAGGTTAAAACTTGCGGCGTACAATTTAACTAATGTAAATTATATAGGAGGTGCTTGAGTTTTCAGTCTTTAACATGTTCTAAATAAGAATTAAATGATAACATGGAAATTGGGTTACAAATAAATAAACAAAGCTATTGACGGTGTTAAAATATTAAGAACAAACAAATTTTCTTGGTTTTTAAAAAATGTACTCGATTGCACAGTAAATTCCATCAGTTAAATTGTACGCCACCTGTCAAATGGTACGCATAGAAACTTTTTTCTTTGTGTATTGGAAGGGAATCACTTCGTTTATGCCAAAGTGTGATAAACTGACTTATTTTAACATGGACTTGAATTTCAGTTGCTAATGTCCTGGAGTTAAGGTTTAAATTGCCTTTCATGGACAGTTTGAAGCAACGTAAGGCATATTCAAGCCATGAATTTTTTATGCCAAAAAGGATATCTGTAGAAATCCTCCGATTTTTCTATGATCCTTGTGTCAGGATTATCTCTCTTCATTGTTACAGCATATGATATTTTCCGATTTTCAACAAAAAGTAAAATGAAAACAAACTTACAGTAAATGTAATACTGTAACCTTTGCCTCTGGTGTTTGTTTACATACAGTCAACTTGTTTACCGGAACAGGTCAGTTTATTTTTCTATAGTACTCAGACGGTGTACAAGTTGACTGATTCCCAGGCGTGCAGTATGGTCTACTGGAATAAAGCTAATAGAGAAATAAGAAAAATATTATCTGGATGCCCCTCTTATTGATATGGAACAATTTAAAGTAAGGTAGATTTCCTTTTAGTTTGAACACTCTAATAATTCGAACACCCCCCCCCCCCCCCCAAATTTGCTCTATTAGTTCGAACAATCACAAATTTTTTTTAAACTGATTTTCAAGTAGTTCGAACACGTGAAAAGTTAATGTTAATTGATATGTTTATGTATTTAATCGGTTCGCCCACTCTCTAGCTCGTTGATAAACATCTAGAAGTTCTGTGTGCAATTCGATGAAAAAAAAAAAAAATGCTATCCAGTTCTTCTTTTACATCCAAGGAGCCCAATTCTTTTCAGAGTAAACAAATAAATTCATCCTTTCTGTCTGTTGAAAAAGAAAAGACCTGCAGAGAAGAGCGGGAGACCAGACTGCACTGAAAAGCCGGGAATCAGTATATTAGCGCTTTATAATTATCACTGAAGCAATTACCTGTACAGAAGGCACATGCTAGATGGGATATTAAACCTTAAAGCGCCAAGCAAAATTTGTAGCAGACAACATCTTGAATTTTTTTTATTATTATTTATTTTTCAGAGAAAATAAGTCGACATTTCATGTGAAGCATCTGCTTCAGTGTTTCATTTACCTGCGCGTCCTGCGAGAATCTCGCATAAAATTCGCCGAGGACGCAAAAGTTTTAAAAGACGTGAGACCCCCGGACGCATGTTTTTTTCCGGGTAGCGAGTCCTGTTTCCAAAAAAATACTCCTGTCTTTTATCACGGGATTTCACCGCACCTGAATTGTTTACTATAACACCGGCTTACTGGTACCCTGCTTCGGCTTCGAGACTTTGCGAAAATATTGACTACTGAGTGCCAGTCGCACTGAGAGTCAAATGGATTTTGATTGGACGTTTTTCAACCAATCAGCGACAGGGTTACGAAAAGAGCGTCGCACGTGTTGAAAACGAAAGTAGACGTTTCTCGTTTCGTAGCCGTAACTTGAGTCAGTTTAAAGCCGTTTTTAAATTGTTTAAAGCTTAATCAGCGATGCCACCCAAGAAAAAACAAAAAAACTATGGATACTGATAAGACTCAGACAACTCTGTTTACGCTCCTTAACAAGGATCGCGCAAGTGAACCCGTTTCAGAGACCCAGGATTCCCAGGCCCAAGATAATTCCCAGTCGGACTCGGAGGCTGCTGAAAAGTCATGCTCGACAGATTCTGGTCAGTCTGGCTAAAAAAAACTCAGTGCTGAAGTGGAAGAAGTCCAAAGATAGAAGAATGTATGAACTGAAAAAAAAACCTGAAGTAAGCCTATCTACTGAGTTTGAGACTGACATCATACATTTTTAGCTCGCCTGTACGAAGTACAAGGAGAGCTATTGTAGTCACCCCGGTCGTCCACGTTTGCGTTTGTGTTTGCGTTAAAGTTTTTCAAATGCTTATATCTCAACAGTCACTCCTCACAGAGGCATCAAATTTGGAACTTAGGTACCTTGGAGGGTCTTCTGAGATTCCAAGAGAATAAACCCCTGGGTTCATGCCCCTGGGTGGGGCTAGGGGTCAGAATCTAGGACTCCTTTGTAATACTGTGTTAAAGTTTTTCAAATTTTTATATCTTGACTTTAACTCCTCATAGAGCATTCATATTTAGAATTTGGGTACCTGGACGAGTCTTCTGAGATTCCAAAAGAACATACCCCTGGGTTCATACCTCAGGGTGGGCCTTGGGGTGGGGTAGGGGTCAAAATCTAGGACACTTTTGTAAAATCTTATATGCCTACAGGTTATAGACACAAGTGGTTATACATCAGCTAACTATGTGACATCAGTTTAAGTGTAATAGAGTGAAGGTCATGGTGACCTACATTTTACGGTCAAGGTCACCTAGATTTCACGGTCCAGTGATTTTGCCTTATATCTTGAATACTATTTGTTGGATAAATGTCACACCTGGGATATTACTTCCATGTGACCCAATGAATGACCTTACTATATCTAGGTCATTGTGACCTATATTTCATGGTTCAGTGATTTTGCCTTATATCTTGAATACTATTTGTTGGTTAAATGTCACACCTGGGATATTACTTCCATGTGACCCAATGAATGACCACTTACTATATCTAGGTCATTGTGACCTATATTTCATGGTTCAGTGATTTTGCCTTATATCTTGAATACTATTTGTTGGTTAAATGTCACACCTGGGATATTACTTCCATGTGACCCAATGAATGACCACTTACTATATCTAGGTCATTGTGACCTATATTTCATGGTTCAGTGATATTGCCTTATATCTTGAATACTATTTGTTGGATAAATGTCACACCTGGGATATTAGTTCCATGTGACCCAATGAATGACCACTTACTATATCTAGGTCATTGTGACCTATATTTCATGGTTCAGTGATTTTGCCTTATATCTTGAATACTATTTGTTGGATAAATGTCACACCTGGGATATTACTTCCATGTGACCCAATGAATGACCACTTACTATATCTAGGTCATTGTGACCTATATTTCATGGTTCAGTGATTTTGCCTTATATCTTGAATACTATTTGTTGGATAAATGTCACACCTGGGATATTAGTTCCTTGTGACCCGATTATTGACGTCAAAATATATCTCTGTTGGTGTGACCTATATTTCATGGTTCAGTGATTTTGCCTTATATCTTGAATACTATTTGTTGGATAAATGTCACACCTGGGATATTACTTCCATGTGACCCGATTATTGATGTCAAAATATATCTCTGTTGGTGTGACCTATATTTCATGGTTCAGTGATTTTGCCTTATATCTTGAATACTATTTGTTGGATAAATGTCACACCTGGGATATTACTTCCATGTGACCCAATGAATGACCACTTACTATATCTAGGTCATTGTGACCTATATTTCATGGTTCACTGATTTTGCCTTATATCTTGAATACTATTTGTTGGATAAATGTCACACCTGGGATATTAGTTCCTTGTGACCCGATTATTGACGTCAAAATATATCTCTGTTGGTGTGACCTATATTTCATGGTTCAGTGATTTTGCCTTATATCTTGAATATTTGTTGGATAAATGTCACACCTGGGATATTAGTTCCATGTGACCCAATGAATGATCACTTACTATATCTAGGTCATTGTGACCTATATTTCATGCTTCAGTGATTTTGCCTTTTATTTTTATTACTATTTCATGGAGAATTGTCATACCTGGATTATTATATCTATGTGACAAAATGATTTACATACAAATACATCTAGATCAGTGTGACCTATATTATATGGCTTAATGATAAAAATGTTACAATATAAAATGTACCCAGCAGGCGAGCTTGCTGTCCTCCGACAGCTCTTGTTCTATCTGTGCTGAGTCTTATCAGTATTAACAGTTTTTTTAAACCTGTGCCAGACTTCTTCTACTGAGGCCTTTATTGTGGTATTCCTGAACTTTTCATTCTTACTTTGAGCACATTCAGTGAGTGCCAGTAGTGTCAGACTTTAAAGTTCTAGTCTGGAAAGAAAAGTTCAAACTGAGCTTATTTCCATTAAGTTTTTTTTTTTGCGTGTTCTCTAGTCTAGAAGCCATGTACTAGTCTTGTGTTCAGCTAGTCAAGGTCTAGGATTTGGTAATACAAAGATATAAAACACTAGAACTAGTTGTTTAATTTTATTACATTTTATCACCATTGAATTTGAGTAGACAGAACATATAAATCCAGTACAGCGATTCTCAGTAACCGCACAGCATGATTTCTGAGAGTCTCCAAGTGGGACTCATAAATTCTGATCAGGACTCATAAAAGTTGAGACTAGCGAGTCCTGGGACTCACATTTTCAAATTTGTAAAAATATCACTGCTGCTTGGTTGATGATTCACATGGAATGTCAAGACTTTATTCTTTGAAAAAATAAAAGTAAAATTGTTTTCTGCTGCAGTTGTGATTGGCACTTTAAGGGTTAAATGAAGTAATACCCTTTAAACACACGCTGGGATTTCTTTTTCGGCAGCTCATTTATATCTCAGTTAACCCTTAAACCGCCAATCACAACTGCAGCAGACAATTTACAATTTGACCTTTTTGTATTTGTCAGAGAAAATAAGTCCTGACATTTCATGTGAATCATCTACCAAGCAGACGATTCACATGAAGTGTCAAGACTTGTTTTCTCTGAAAACAGAAAAAAATAAATTAAGATTGCCATCTACCACAAATTTTGCTTGGCACTTTATGGGTTAAATGTGTTCACAACCTACCATAACATCAAAGGCTGTTCGGCATTCATTGTTTTGCTCAGGTTTCATTCATACATGACAAGAAGGCATTTACCGTTATTGCGGCTAGATGAAAGCTGATTGACAGTTTAAACTAACCCTTAAAGCGCTAAGCAAAAATTTGTAGCAGACAACATTTTGAATAAATTTATTATTATTTATTTTTCAGAGAAATAAGTAACATTTCTGTCCTTTATCTTACGTCACCGGGGCGCCCAATTGATATTGGCTGGTTAAATGTGTTCACAACCTACCATAACATCAAAGGGCTGTTCGGCATTCATTGTTTTGCTCAGGTTTCATTCATACATGACAAGAAGGCATTTACCGTTATTGCGGCTAGATGAAAGCTGATTGACAGTTTAAACTAACCCTTAAAGCGCTAAGCAAAAATTTGTAGCAGACAACATTTTGAATAAATTTATTATTATTTATTTTTCAGAGAAATAAGTAACATTTCTGTCCTTTATCTTACGTCACCGGGGCGCCCAACTGATATTGGCTTACAGCTGGGCAAGGCCTGCTATCCTTGTAGCAGGTAAGGGTAGAGGGGGATGTTTTTATTTCGTCTGTTTCTTCACTTTCATTCCTGTTCCTCTTTCTTTCCTGTCCCTCTCTTTCATCTCCTCTACTATCTCTTCTATCTTTTTTCTCCCTTTCTCTGGGAGACGACACAAAATTATCCACAAGGGTTGACGTGTCGTTAAACCCCAACTCAATCAAAAGTAACATTTCATGTGAATCGTCTGCTTGACAGATGATTCACTTGAAATGTCAAGACTTTATTCTTTGGAAAAATAGATAAAGAAATAAAAGTAAAATTGTTTTTTGCTGCAGTTGCAATTGGCGCTTTAAGGGTTAATCCTTTATCGATCACCAGGTAGATGAATGAAAAAAAAAAAAATGACATCTATTTGGTGCTCTGAAAATAGCCAAAAGGCAAAATACTGATGACAGAATGTGTAAATCAGTGAGTGTATGATCATGGCTAACACTTTTGTGACAGCTGAGTTCCGCGCAAAAAAATGCAGTTTTATCAGAGATTTTCCGCACTTTCAAATAGTTCGAACAGTGTTTTTTTCTGAAACTGATTTTCTAATAATTCGAACACCCGGATCAATATTTATTTTTTACCTGTTCGAACTAAAAGGAAATCTACCATACCTAGAAGAGGGCTAAATTAAGAGTGAATGTATTTTCTACAAGTTGATTATTAATTGGTGATCAGTCGGTGTTGCAAAACCAATTATCGATTATGAAATTCTGGCCAATTCCCAACACTACCAGTAGGCAGTCTTCGCGAAAACTGCAGGACTGTCTGACAAAACCAGCAAATTTTCATTCTGTCCTGCAGAAAATTTCAGTTTGTCTGACAAATGTCCTGTGATTTCTGGCAAAAAGAGATAGTAATTTGATAACAGACAAGCCTCCTGTCCTGCAGAATTTGTTTTGTCCTGCCAAAAATTTTAGTCTGTCTGACAGCTGTCCTGCATCTGTTGGAAAGATTTCGGGAAGACTGAGTTGGCAGTCATTCTGAAACACTTTCACTGTTGGCATGTTAAAATTATTATATCCATTACATCTAATGAGCATAAACTACGAATGCTATCACAGAGAAGTGAGAGAAATTTGTATGGATACCCTCTTATGTTTTATTTCAGTCATATGCAAAAGACTCTAAAGCCCCAGCTGATGAAGCACCTATTCACAGAATTAGAATCACACTGACAAGCAGGAATGTCAAGAGTTTGGAGAAAGGTAATAAAACCGCATACAGTGCTCCAGCTAGCCCTATATAGAGGAGAGGGCTGCCCCTCTTGCCCTCTCCTGCTGCCCCTCTGCCCTTCTGAAGCTGCCCTCTGCCCTATTTGAACTCCAGACATAAAACACTACTTTTTGCTGAAACTTTCATAAAAATCAGACAAAAATTAAAAAAGTTACCAATGTGTAAAGGTTAGTTTTATATGTATTCTAGTCAGGCATTTATTGTGGAATGGGATTTTATTTTGTAACATGTCATGATACTTAGCATATCACATGACACATGGTGCCCTCATTCTTGTATGACCGTGCAGAAAGTGCCCTACCCGGCACCCCTCTGCCCTAAAATCCTAGCTGGAGCACTGCGCATAGCTCAGATGAGGCACTTTTTTCAAACAAAAATTGATATTTTTGATTTTCCATGAAAACATAACATGGATACTCTTTAGAAGGGCTCACTGAGATGCTTCCAATGAGAGCCCACAACATTTTCGTGGAGAAAAAAGAAAAATATTTTCATGAAACCTTTCTTATTTGGAGCTATGAAACTTGTCTTGCTTGAAATAAATTAAAACGCCACTCCCACTTCTAGTTGTCAGCCAATGAGATTGCTTGATCCAGATTTTTTATATAAATTTACATACTAAATGGCAAACAGTGTATATCCAGATCAGTTGGCTTCTTCAGATGCCAACTGATCTGGATCTGCACTGTTTGCAAAAGCAGGGTATATCCGAGTTCAGCAAGACAAGGGTTAAGGAATAATTGAAGACAAGTCGGGGATAATTTTCTCTAGTTCTTCATAAAATCACATTGTTGGTACTCATTTGATGCACATCACTAAAGCGCTTCTTATCAGTACCAACAACGTATTTTTATGGAGAAATAAGAACTTAGCCCATAATTCCTCTGGAAATGTAGACTGATCTGGAACTGATATTTTCATATGAGAAATAATGTACAGGGGCAGATAGGCCTGAGCAAATGGTTTGACAAATACCATAGAATGTGGCATCTGAACAGGGTCTGGGGGTGGTCGGGTGGTGCGAAGGTGTCATGTATCTTGCGTCATTGGGGGGTCCAACTGATATTGGCTTACAGTTGGACAAGGCCTGCTATCTTCTGTAGTAGGTAAGGGTAGGGGAATGTTTTTATTTCTTCTGTTTCTTCTCTTTCATTCCTGCTCCTCTTTCTTCCCTGTTCCTCTCTTTCATCTCTTCTACTATCTCCTTTATCTCTTTTCTCCCTTTCTCTTGGAGACGACACAAAATGACCCACAAGGGTCGTCAAACCCCAACACAATTAATCTGATCAGGGACTATGGTGTTTGCCACTCAACCATCAGGTTTTAGACATAGCTATAGACAAGAGGGAGTATTTACATAATATTTTTCTTATTTCTCAACGAATACATATGGTGTGGGTACTCATTAGAAGTCCCTCGCCGTGGCGCTTCTAATGAGTACCCACAACATATGTTTTTATTGAGAAAAAAGAAAGATATCAGCATTTTTCGGATGAAAAAAGTGCCTTATCTGTTGTTATGTTTAGACATATCAGTAGGAAGTAAAATGGACTTATACAAATTTTTATTGTAAGTATAGTTTTATCCCGGTTAACGCTCCTCCCCTAACATAGACAAACTATGCTGAATCATATCCTTGATCTATAATTCATTGGCTGTAGGAGGAGACTATAAGGGGAATGCAACCTTAAAAGACTTTGTGCTTTAAAATAATGAACGTTACAAACAATGAATTTTGACACAAATTTTATCAGTCGGTGGAAAAAATAAGTAAGTTATAGACAATTGAATATTTAAACATTGGTGGAATGGGGGTCCAGCATTTTGAATATTTAATGAGGTTTCATAAAAATTAAAATTCCTTTCATAAAGGTAGTTATTCTCATAAAGTTGGTTTATTTTGGGGGAAATGATTACTTGTCACTGGAATTAAAAGATTATAAAAAAATCTGTAGCAAAATTATTCTTAAAACCCTTTATAATTTGGTTTTGCATATTTAATTTGGGCTGTGTGATGTCACAAAGCCTACAAATATGGTGGCATCCTTGACAGCAGAGGTGTAAAATTCCCTCAAAACTTACTCGCCCTTAAGGTCTAAATTTTTCATTCAGATGCTAAAAGTGAAGAAAAAGTGAAGAAAGTTTGGAAAAATTCACTGGCCCTGTCTTAAAATTTACTCGCAAATGCGAGCGGGCAAGTGGAATTTTACACCCCTGCTTGACAGCCATTTTTAATATATTCAAACCACCATAACTTCCTTATTTCTAGGCTGATTTTGAAAAGTCTTGCATCAAAATAATGGCTTGTTAAGCACTTTACTCTAAAATATACTTAAAATTTACATTGCGTTCCCCTTTAAGTGGGGGAGGAGTGGTGATGCAGGGCTGTAAATAAGTCTTAAAAAAACTGGATATCCCAGCTGTGAACGTCACATTGGCTGAAAATTCAGAACCTGATTATAATAAAACATGAGCTGTCAACTAAAGAAACTTTGTTCTGTTGGCATCCAAGCCACATTGGTATAAGAGGTAACTAGGCTGCTGATGGAAAAGAAGAAGCCTCACTCAATCTGACATTCCAAATAACTAAGTTTCTTTTAAAGACAGGTACATCATATTCAAATGACAGACATCATGGGACAGAGCAGTATTCAATAAACTGCATGATATTAACCCTTGTTCTGCTGAACCTGGATATGCCCTGCTTTTGAAAACAGTGTAGATCCAGATTAGTTGGAAGCCAACGGATCTGGATGTGCACTGTTTGTCATCAAGTATGTAAATTTGATTCAACAACCTTGATCAAGCAGTCTGATCGGCTGAAACTTAGAAATGGGTGTGGCTTTTTTATTTATTCAGCATGACAAGAGTTAAACCGATTCTTAGCAAAAATAGCATCATTTGGTTATTAAGGCCAGAAGTGGTTCTTACTGGTCTACCTATATGTCATACTAGGCTTACTCATTCTTATCTGCTTAAACGGGATCAACCACTGAATAAACTAATGAGCCATTTATGGTAAAACACTTTCTGATTGACTGGATTGAAGTCTGTCATGTGCAGCATCAATTTCTCCAGACTAATGGTTTGAGATTTATTTCACGATGTCCCAGCTGATAATACTCTATTGTTTTTAAAACAGTTTTTAACAAAGTATAACTGTTTTTATTTATTTATTTTTTTATTTTAATTTGTTTCATTTTTAGCTCATCTGAGCACGAAGTGCTCATGGTAAGCTATTGTGGTCAGTCAATGTCCGTAGTGCGGCGTCAACAATTGCTTAAAAAGCCTACTCCTCTTTCCTGGGCCAGTTGACTCTATACTTGGTAGGAAGCATCGGGGTGACTTGTAGATCAAGAATAGCTAAAATTGTTCTGATCGGAAATCCGAGATGGCCGCTATCTTGAAAATCTATTTTTCGCTTCTCCTGAACCGAAAGGCCAATTAACTCCAAACTTGCCAGGAAGCATCGGGGTGACTTGTAGATCAAAAATAGCTAAAATCGTTCCGATCAGAAATCCAAGATGCGGCCATCTTGAAAATCTATTTTTCGCTGCTTCTCCTGAACCGAAAGGCCATTTGGCTCGAAACTTGGTAGGAAGCACTGGGGTGTAGATCAAAAATAGCTAAAATCATGCCGATTGTAAATCCAAGATGGCCGCCATCTTGAAAATCTATTTTTTGCTTCTCCTGAACCGAAAGGCCAGTTGACTCTAAACTTGGAAGCATCGGGGTGACTTGTCGATCAAAAATAGCTAAAATCATTCCGATAGGAAATCCAAGATGGCCGCCATGGCAGCCATCTTGAAAATCTATTTTTCGCTCTCTCCTGAACTGAAAGGCCAGTTAGGTCGAAACTTGGTAGGAAGCATTGGGTTGACTTGTAGATAATAAAAAAAAACAACTAAAATTGTGCAGATCGTAAATCCAAAATGGCCGCCATGGAAAAAATGCCAATTGACTTGGTAGGAAGCATTGGGGTGACTTGTAGATCAAAAATAGCTAAAATCGTTACGATTGGAAATCCAAGATGGCCGCCATGGCTGCCATCTTGAAAATCTATTTTTCACTTCATCTTCTGAGCCGAAAGGCCAATTGACTCCAAACTTGGTAGGAAGCATCAGGGTGACTTGTCATTCAAAAATAGCTAAAATTGTGCTGATCAGAAATCCAAGATGGTGGCCATCTTGAAAATCTTTTTTCGCTTCTTCTCCTAAACCCAAAAGCCAATTGACTTGAAACTTGGTAGGAAGCATCGGGGTGACTTATAGATCAAAAATGGCTAAAATCGTTCTGATTGGAAATCCAGGATGGCGCGGCCATCTTAAAAACCTATTTTTCACATCTTTTGTCCTGAAAGGCTTATTGACTTTAAACGAGGTAGGAAGCATCAGTGTGACATGTAGATCAAAAATAGCTAAAATCGTCCATATTAGAAATCCAAGATGGTCGCCATGACAGCCATCTTGAAAATCTTCGCTTCTTCTCCTGAACTAAAAGGCTATTTGACTCGAAACGTGGTAGGAAGCATTGGGGTGACTTGTAGATCAAAAATAGCTTAAATTGTTTTGATCGGAAGTCCAAGATGGCCGCCATGGCATCGGGACTTGTAGACATGAAAATAGCTAAAATTGTTCCAATCGGAAATCCAAGATGGCGGCCATCTTGAAAATCTGTTTTTCCCTTTTTCTTCTGAACTGAAAGGCCAATTGACTCAAACTTGTAGGAAGCATTGGGGTGACTTGTAGATAAAAAAAAAAAATAGCTCAAATTGTAGCGATAGGAAATCCCAAATTGCGGCCATGGCGGCCATCTTGAAAATCTGTTTTGAACTTTTTCTCCTGAACCGAAAGGGCAATTGACTCAAAATTCATTGGAAGTATTGAGGTGACTTGTAGATCATCAGTAGCTAAAATCATTCTAATTGGAAATCCAAGATGGCTGCCATCTTGTTTATGTTTATTATATTTCCCTGCCACTGAGCTGTTTACATGTATAAAATCGTGATTCTTCAGAAACCACTTAGCCATTTGCCACCAAATTTCACATTGATCCTACAGTTGAAATGTGATTGAGAGTTTGTTCAAATGATCACGCTCCATTGACTGTCAAGTCATATTATATTCTTCTTCAAAATTAAGAACTGCTTAAATGATAATCTTTTCATTAGTTGTAATGACAGGATTGGAAAAATGTTGCATAACATCTGCATATCTGCAGTGGTTATGTCACTCAGGTGAGCGACCCGTGGCCCGTGGGCCTCTTGTTAATACTTTCCTGCATATCTGACTATTAGTAGTTTCAATACCAAACCGTTTTGAAGCAAATGACCCACATGGGTTGACACATTGTTAAACCTAAACTCACCCTCATCATATTTGCAGAAGACAGAAAGGTCACCACTGATGAAATAGATAGGGACAAATGAATGCTCATGATTTATTATCTTTCTGAGGTGTGCCTTTAAGTTTTAAATTTGCATGAGACAGTAACTATTGTTAACACAAGGCTTAGCTTAGCCTAGAGGGAAATATGAGTTTAAAACAGGAACCCAGCAAAATTTCTGCTATATATGAGCTAGATGAGGTTTATATACAAATACATGTAATACAATAGGAAATGTGAAATTAATAATAATAATAAACTTTATTTATAGAGGGTAACACATTTAGTAAACTAATACTAATACTAGCCCTCTGTTTTCCTGGGTAGAAACCAGTACTAAGCAATGTGGATAAAGTTTCTTGCTCAAGGAAACAACACTTGATGTTAGTGGGGATCGAACCCGGTACCACTCGATCTGACCAAACCTCTTAAATTCCTTTAAATACCACTAAATATCAGATTGGCAGCTCAAGTCTCTGAACCTTGTTGACAGTGTGATTAAACCTTGTAGCAAATAACATTTACATAAGTCTTCATAAGAATGCGTATCAGGTAAATATTTTTCTTATTTCTCCACGAAAACTAGTCCCAGTCTTCTCTGAGGTTTAAGTGACTTTTCTTTATTTTTATATTTACCACTTACCATCAGAGCAACTTGGCTGGGCTCTTTCAAAGAAAATTCTGATAACTTTAGCAGTCAACCCTTGTTGCCTAGACTGTACACAGTAAAAGCCAAATTGTTACCCCAAAATGTCTCTAATTCATTACGAATTCAAGTACTGTCATTTTTTCAGTCATGAAATATCAGTTTGATAATCCTTAGTGGCTATCTGCATTACACATTATCTTCCATTCCTCTATTTTGGGAAAACCCTCATTTTAGCAGAGTTGCTTCTAGGGTGCGGGATTGCGGGATTCCCGCTATTTTTTCTGAGTTGGCCCCGAATTTCAAAGTGTCTGCGTAACATATTACGCAAAACGACGATAATTGGCGCATTTCGGCTCCTTCTGTGCGTATTTCGGTCATTAGTTGGACATGTTGGTTTCTTAGCCATATCGGTGATTTCCGTTTTTTTCCGTCAGTCTCGTACAGCGAGACTTTTTCGATATTAAATTCTGGACAATTTCATTGGTTAATTCGATCCCATGATACTTTCTTGCTTCAAAATGGCGCAGAAATCAATCATTTCGTTCTTCGGAAAAACTTCCAGTTCGGAGGAAACAAATGTAGAAGCATCCAGTCCACAGGAGGCTGACATACCGAGCTCTGAACATTCGTCTGGTCCTCAGAAAAAGAAACAGAAGTTTGAACATGTCTATCAAGACGACAAATGGCCCGAAAAATGGCCATTTCTAACGAAGACGGAGAAGGGCATGTTCTGTCAGAAAACAAACTATGTTAACAAGAAGATTTATGAAGGAATCTTCTTGGGTAACTAGTCCTCTTCTTCAAGTTAGTTCTTGGAAAAAGAAGCATTCTTTCCTTAACAGTCATTATTTCTTTGTGTATCCATTCACCTTTAGAAATGAAAGCACATATATGCTGGAGGGCAACAATTAATTAATTGAACAGAGAGGCAATGTTTAACTTCAGCTGTACTGTGTGAGCATTTTACAATATACAGTGTCTTGTATTAGTTGTGTTCAAGATTTGAATAATCGTTTGTCAAAGTATATGTTGGTTTCTCTTCGATATTCAGTAATTTCTGTGGAACTGCTTAGTGGCCCTGTTGCATGAACAATTGGCCCCATTTTCTAAACACAAGGGGGGAGTTGGCCCCCATGCAAGAATTTCTAGATGCAACTCTGTTTTAGACAGGACAGGAAAATTCCTGATTTTCATAACAGGAGCTACTCTGAAGTTAGTGGCAAATTTTATTCAAAGAAAAGCCACTAAAGCATCAGAGAAGACTAGGATTACACGAAAACATGCTGTAGGTGCTCACTAGAACAGTGAGGCGCTTCTAATGAGTACATACATTTTCTTTTCGTGGAGAAATAAGAAAAACATTAACCCTAGTCCTGCTGAACCAGGATATTATATATGACCTGCCTTTGCAAACAGTGTAGATCCTGATCAGTTGGCTTCTAAGAAGCCAACTGATCTGGATCTGCACTGTTTGCCCCTAAGTATATGAATATTTATCAGCAATCTGGATCAAGTAATCAGATTGGCTTACAATTATAAATGGGCGTGGCAGCTTAATTTATTCAGCAGGACAAGGATAAATGCTTTTGGATCAGTTGAAAAAGCATCTTATCTAGAGCTATGCAGTTAGCTCTGCAAGATATAACAGGATATAACAGAACAGATAGGGACAAATGAATTGCCGGCCTCGGTGGCTCAGTTGGATGCGCCGTCCGACTGGAGACAGGAGGTCGCGGGTTCAACCCCCGCTGAGGTCGGCAACATTCTTTCATAGAGATTAATCATGAAATATTTTCTACGGTCATTCTCTCCCTTCCGCTGATTCAAGAAGGCCAATTGTCAGTTTCTGGCGAAAGAATGTGCCCAATACTGGTTAACCGCTTAGAGGACTAAGCCTGCCCAGTAAACGTGTGGTTAGGTAAACTGACCGTGCTCGACATGACCCCATTGGGTTGACTGGGCCTTAAACCTCAAGACAAACAAACAAGGGACAAATGAAAGTTTATGATTGATTATTATTCTGAGCTGTATCTTCAAGCTTAACAGACATATATGAAAGTGTGTTCAGACAGAATCTGTTGTACTATTTATATAGTCTTTATATCTCACCTGAGCAAGAAGTGTTCATGGTGAGCTGTTGTGATCAGTTAATGTCTGTCGTGCTGCGTTTACAGTTTGTTTTAAATGGCAACTCCTACACCCCTGGGCCAATTTCAGTCAACTTTCTCAGGAATAGCTTAAATGGTTCTGCTCAAGTAAATAAGATGGTCTCCATCTTGAAAATCTTTTCTGAATTTCTCCTGAATCAAAAGTCAATTGACTCAAAACTTCTAAGGTAAGAAGTATCAGGGTGACTTGTAGATCAAAAGTAGATAAAATCATTCTGATTGGTAATCCAATGTGGCAGCCCTCTTAAAAATGTATTTTGAAATTTTTCTCCTGAACCAAAAGGCCAATTGACTCAAAACTTGGTAGGAAGTATCAGAGTAACATGCAGATGAAAAATAGCTTAAATCGTTGTTATCAGAAATCCAAGATGGCGGCTGTGGCTGCTGTCTTGGAAAATCTATTTTGAACGAAACTGAAAGGCCAGTTGACTGGAAACTTGGAAGTATCAGAGTCGGCTTGTAAATAAAAAATAGATCAGTTTGTTCTGATCAGAGATCCAAGATGGCAATCATTGCCATGGCTTCATAGAAATCTATTTTGAATGTCTTCTCCTTAACAGAAAGGCCATTTGTCTTGAAACTTGATAGGAAGTACAGTGTATCAAGGTGACTTCTAGATAAAAAAAAAAAAAAAAAAGCTGAAATTGTTCCGATCACAAATCCAAGATTGCAGCCTTAGCTGCAATCATTTCCAATTTCTTCTCTTGAACTGAAAGGCCAGTTGACTGGAAACTTCCTTGGAAGTATCCGGATGATTTGTTCAAATTACAGCCTTGGGGTAAAAAAAATGGCTCCAGCCCAGTGTAACTTGTGTTGATGATACCTTGATACAGTCATGTTGAGTTGGACCATGAGACTGAGGTGAGTGAATTAGGGCCACTTTGGCTTGTTTTAGCTTGTAGAGGCTGTGCTCCTGACTGATGAATAAGGAATTAATAAACTCACGAGTTTCCAGAAAACAGAAAGGTCACCAGTGATGAAATAGATAGGGACAAATGAATGTTTAAAAATGATTTATTATCTCTCTGAGGTGTACCTGTAAGTAATAGGCATATTTGATGAAAAGACCACTCATTATCACTGGCAGTCTGTTTTTATTTTGTTGTATTTTTTCTGTCAGTAATAAATGCAGCTAGCATTTTTCAGTTGTGAATACAGGTAAAAGACCATAGCTGTAAACAAGAGAGATTCCAAGGTAATGGAGTGGACTTAGCCTCGGTGGCTCAGTCGGATGCGCCGTCCTCGGTGGCTCAGTTGGATGCGCCGTCCCACTGGAGACCAGGAGGTCGCGGGTTCAACCACCGCCGAGGTCGGCAACATTCTTTTGTGGAGATTGATCATGAAATAATTTCTACGGTCATTCTCTCCCTTCCGCTGATTCAAGAGGGGCAGTTGTCAGTTTCTGGCGAAAGAATGTACACAATACTGGTTAACCGCTTAGAGGACT
Organism: Anodontia alba; assembly: GCA_964016985.1. Classification (NCBI taxonomy): domain Eukaryota; kingdom Metazoa; phylum Mollusca; class Bivalvia; order Lucinida; family Lucinidae; genus Anodontia; species Anodontia alba. The sequence continues at coordinate 124,195,226 of OZ024825.1, forward strand.
AAGCCTGCCCAGTAAAAGTGTGGTTAGGTAAACTGACCGCGCTCGACATGACCCCATTGGGTTGACTGGGCCGTAAAACCTCAACACAAACAAAAATGGAGTGGACTGATCAGATGCCTCATTCTGTGATGTCTGGTCTGGGTCTGCTCTGTGTGCTCAGGGCTGTCCGTCCCAATACATTCGGTAAATACAGTAATAAACTAGCTACAACACAACGGTTACTATCTCTTATATCTGAAACTGCTTGAGCAATTTTTACAAGATTTCGCATGGGGCCCTGGTAAAAGGGTATTGCCAATTTGTTCAAAAAGGTCTGCACCATTGTGTGGTAAAAACTCTTCTTCTCCAGAACTAAGAAAGCTTTGGGAACTGAATCTTGGTATATAGCATTGCTGTCTCAAGCTCTACCAAGTTTGTTCAAATGATGATTGTAGGTTGACCTTTGACCTTTTTACGGCAAGATCAAATTTGTGTCTCTATAGATTTTTATGGGGAAAAGTTGAAGAAAAATCTTTTTTCAGTATGTATTTAAGATTAATGGATAAAACTTACACTATATGGTTAAAGTAGTAAACTTTCTAGTTAGGACCAAAATTCCACTCCACACCCAGGGCTTATCTGCCCTTGCCCTTGTGCTATATACAGGTATAAAATCATGAAATCTATAAATATCTTCTCTGAAACCTCTTGATCCTTCTGCGAAGGAATGTTGAAAATTTTTTCAAACAGTTCTGCACCTTTGAACAAGATGGCTGCCATGCCCATATATGGTAAAAGAACGCATAAAAATCTTCTCCTAAGAAAGCTTTTGAGGTTGATTCTTGGTATATAGCATTAAGGACTTAAAGCCTACCAAATTTATTAAAATGATGAGACTAGGATGACCTTTAAACTTTTTATGGTTGTTTTTATCAGGTGAGCGAATTGTGGGCCATGGACCTCTTGTTTAATACTTTCATGGATATCTGACTCATAGCAGCTTCAATACCAAACCATTTTTACACAAATGACCCTCATGGCTTGACACATTGTTAAACCTAAACTCATCCTCATCATATTTGCAGAAAACAGAAAGGTCACCACTGATGAAATAGATAGGGACAAATGAATGTTCATGATTTATTATCTTTCTGAGGTGTGCCTTTAAGTTTTAAATAGGCAAAAGACAATAACTGTTGTTAACATAAGGCTTAGCCTAGAGGGAAATATAAGTTTAAAACATAACCACAGCAAACTTTCGCCCATATATGAGCTAGATGAGGTTTATAAACAATTAATAGAATAGGAAATGTGAAATTCTGACCAAACCTCTTAAATTCCTGTGAATGCCACGAAATAGCTGATTAGCTGCTCTAGTCTGAACCCTGTGGACTGTGTGATTAAACCTTGTAGCAAATAACATTTACATTAGTCTTCATAAGAGTGTGTATCAGGTAAATATTTTTCTTATTTCTCCATGAAAACGTTGTGGGTGGTCATTAGAATAGTGAGGCCTTCTAATGAGTACACACATTATGTTTTCGTGGAGAAATAAGAAAAATATTAACCCGGTCATGCTGAACCCAGATATGCCCTGCTTTTGAAAACAGTGTAGATCCAGATCAGTTGGCTTCTGAAGAAGCCAACTGATCTGGATCTGCACTGTTTGTCAATAAGTATGTTTTAACAGCCATATATGAAAGCGTTTTCAGACAGAATCTGTTGTGCTATTAATATAGTCTTTGTATCTCACATGAGCATGAAGTGCTCATGGTGAGCTGTTGTAATCAGTTAATGTCTGTGATTCTGCGTTAACAATATGTTAAATGGTAACTCCTGCACCCCTGGGCCAATTTCAGTCAACTTCCTCCGGAATGTTGCCTAGATGACTACCAAAATAGTAAAATGGTTCTGCTCCAGTAAACAAGATGGCCTCCATCTTGAAAATCTTTTCTGAAATTCTCCTGAATTGAAGGCCAATTGACTCACTTCCAAGGTAAGCAGTATCGGGGTGACTTGTAGATCAAAAATAGATAAAATCATTCTGATTGGTACATGTAATCCAATGTGGCCGCCTCTTAAAAATGTATTTTGAACTTTTTCTCCTGAACCAAAAGACCAATTGACTCAATTGATAGGAAGTATCAGAGCAACTTGCAGATGCAAAATACATATAGCTTAAGTCCTTGTGATCAGAAATCCAAGATGGCGGCTGTGGCTGCCGTCTTGGAAAATCTATTTTGAACCAAACCGAAAGGCCAGTCAGCTTGTAAATCAAAAAAAGATTAAATTGTTCTGCTCAGAAATCTAAGATGGCCACCATTGCCATGGCATCTTAGAAATCTTTTTTGAATGTCTTCTCCTTAACAGAAAGGCCAATTGTCTTGAAACTTGATAGGAAGTACAATGTATCAAGGTGACTTCTAGATAAAAAAAAAAAAGCTGAAATTGTTCCAATTGCAAATCCAAGATTGCAGACACAGCTGCCATCATTTCCAACTTCTTCACCTGAACTGAAACGCCAATTGACTGGAAACTTCATTGGAAGTATCGAGATCATTTGTTCAAATTACAGCCATGGGACGAGAAATGGCTCCACCCCAGGGGTCACTTGTTTTGATGATATCTTGATACAGTTTTAATAAGGGTCATGTTGAGGTGGACCATGAGACTGAGGTGAGTGATTTAGGGCCATCCTGGCCCTCTTGTTTTAGCTTGTAGAGGTTGTGCTCCTGACTGATGAATAAGGAATTAATTACCTCATGAATTTCCAGGAAACAGGAAGGTCGCCAATGATGAACTAGATAGGGACAAATGAATGTTTAAAATGATTTATTATCTTTCTGAGGTGTACCTTTCAGTAACAGATCTAGGGACAGGCAGTACACATCTCGTAACGACAGCAAATCTGTGGCCCCGGTACCATCATACTGAAAGTTGCGTAGCCTTGCATTAACAGCTGTGAATGGCCTTGTTAATACACGGCTTTTTGTCGGTTAATGCACTGTGTTTATAACATGTGACACTGCTTTATGTAATAATACTGGTTAACCACTTGGAGGATTATGCCCAGTAAAAGTATGGTTAGGTAAACTGACCAGGCCCAAAATGACTGGGTTGACTGGGCGGTAAAACCTCAACACAAAAAAAAACCCCATAAAAGTACAGGTTCAAGTTCATTCCCTGCATACACATTTGCTTTCCATTGATACATTACATAGTGTCCAATGATTCTGTTAGCTGGCCACTGTGGCTCAGTTGGATGCGCGTCTGACTGGTGATCAGGAGGTTGCGGGTTCAACCCCCACTGGGTCGGTAACATTCTATCGTGGAGATTGATCATGAAATATTTTTCTATGGTCATTCTCTCCCTTCCGTTGATTCAAGAAGGACAGTTGTCAGTTTCTGGCATAAGAATGTGCTCAATCCTGGTTAACCGCTTAGAGCCTACCCAGTAAAAGTGGTTAGACTCCCTTCCACTGATTCAAGAAGGGCAGTTGTCAGTTTCTGGCAAAAGAATGTGCACAATACTGGTTAACCACTTAGAGGACTAAGCCTGCCCAGTAAACGTGTGGTTAGGTAAACTGACCGCGCTCGACATGACCCCACTGGGTTGACTGTGTTGACTGGAACGTAAAACAGCAACACAAACAAACAAAAGTGGTTAGATAAACTGACTGCGCTCGACATGACTCCATTTGTGTTGACTAGGCGGTAAAACCTCCACACAAACAACACAAATGAACAATGATTCTGTTAGTGGACAATAAAGCCCCTGATCAGAAGGCAGAATATCAGTATTTTTTGGTTGTTTAGTTATAAAGTTAGCTATGAAGTACGGAGACATTCAGTCAAATACCAGTGATAGAGTATTATAAAGTGGTTTATTATCCCCATTATTTTTTATGCCCCTGCCAATGATTGACAGGCATATACATGTAGCGTTTACCCTGTCCATGTGTGTGAATATATGTGTGGATGTGTGTGTACCACAATCGTGTTTGGTCCGTAACTTTATTATTCCTTGATGGATTTTGAAATTACTTTGCAGAAATGTGAACCATCGTAAGACGATGTGTCATGCGCAAGACTCAGGCCCATAGCTCCATGATCAAGGTCGAATATAGAGGTCAAAGGTCAAAAATAGGGTATATTTTTCGTGTCCAGTCCATAACTTTGTCATTCCTTGGTGGATTGTGAGTGTTTAGTACTATAAGGACTACAATTATTTTGAAAAGTCACCACAACCTAGAGATCAAGACATGACTCCTATCTAGAGAAGTGAATTGCTGGCTAACAGGTTTCAATGTCAGCATACATCACCTCAAGATATTATAAGCCTTATTTGAGCGGTTCACCGCGAGATCGACCTTCAAAAGAAAGACAACTAGGAAAAAAAATTGTTTGAAACAGACTATAGCTCGTCCTAGTTGTCCCCCCTACCAAGCGTCCTGTTTCTAGGTGACCAAGATCGGGTACCAGTCACGGACTGGCTCCCTTCCGTCCACGCCACCGTAAGCAACCAATCAGGACGCGCCAGGTATATTCCCGCCAAAGCACGCACCAAGCGTGTGGCACGCCTAACGCATGTGGTAGACATTGTTACTATAAAGGGTAGACGCAAGGTAGAAAACATCACTATTTTTTGGTCGCTTGCGAGGTCAGCACCTTCTGTATAGATTACGACGTTTGGATTTGGAAAGAAGTATTTTTCGCTAGAACAGATAAGTCTGTATCTTTATTTTCACTAAAGCTTTTCTTTGTAGCCCATATCAGTAGTAAGATGTTGTGCATTAATTGCAAGCAAACTAAACTTCCGGCAGACAGCCATGATTTATGTTTTAGATGTTGCGGGTTTTCGCAACTATCTCCTTGTGCCAGGTCTGCCAATTGGGCTTCAGAGATCTGGGAAGAATTATCCCACTTCCCCTCTTATGTATCTTCTGGTCGGGGGCAGGCTCAGGGATTCCCTTCTTGTACTCTGGTGAATAATTTTCAATTGAACTCTGAGCCTGCTCCAGATTTGGAAAACAGACGTAGGGGACCCCAGGTCGCCGTTACTGTCACTAGTAATGAATGCTTGACTAAGGGACCTCGCCCCGCCCCCAGCGATGCTTCCCGACGGAAGGCAACGCAGGGGGTGCTGGCGAACCCCTGTTCCGGCGGAAATTCCGAACCTAGGTACCTGCCGGGTTATCGTACACCTTATAGGTATGTTAGCTCGGCAGCCTTTAATACGGCGGGCTGATTCCCAAGTAATGTAACTGTGCCTTCCTCTCAATTTTCTTGGCAGGAAGGCGCAGATAAGGGGCCCTTTTATTGGCCTTATTTTTATCCCTGGGGTTCATGGGATGGCTTTAGTGGGTATGGTTATTACCCCAACTTATATTTGCCCTGTCCCGAAGCCGTTCCTAGCTCGTCCAGTTCAATTACTAAGGCTGTTTCCCAGGAGAATGGTTCTCTCCCTTTAGTTGCTGGCATTCGTACCACACCAAATATCCAGGTAACAGGATCTGTTTCTCATACTTCTCCTGCGGTGAATTCATTTAGGAATCCAAAACCTATTCAAAGTGGTAAGGCCAAAGTATCTCTTTCCACTGTGCCTACTATTAGTAAGGCTTCTCAACATAATAATACTATAGCCATTCCGACTTGCTCGGGTATTATGTTTCAGGAAGGTTCATTTTCAGATTCTTTGATAGCGGAACCAGTTATTGGTACTACCAACTTGGGTAGAAGTAGAAATAGTAAGAATAGACTGGGTACCTCTTCCACATCATCTGCTCTTCCTTCAGTCAGGGTAAGTCAGAATGTTAATGAAGCCTTCGGGCATTTGTATACGGAGGTACAGAATAGCAGCAGGGTTCCATTGGCTGACTATTCATCTGTAAGCGCACTGGGATCTGTAGAGGACGATGTCCCTATAGGTCCTAGTGTTTCTGCAGCCAGACCTTTTGTGGCTATTCCTGCTTTGAGCAGGGATAGTTCTTTAGGTCTTACAGCTACGCCATTGAGGGTAACCAACCCCTCACGTAGCACCCCTGACATTGCCTCAGCCATATCCCAGGCAGTATTGAGGACTCTATCAGGGTTGGGCAACTTGGCTTCGTCAGTGGATCTCCCTTCTGTTGCTGAAGAAGGGGAGGGGCAAACTTTCACGGGTCAGTCTGGATCCACTGGCAATGGTCGCGACCATGTTCGGACCATTAGCCAAGACCCCCGGGCTCCATATCATGGATGTGATTATGTCCCGGACCAGGCTCTGTCAGAGAGTTCATTAAGTTCTTCTCAAAAGAGCCAGTCTCATGAGCCTGCCACAAACTACCATGAGACACTGGAGGAAGTTTACTCCCTTTTGGGAGACCTTTGGCCCAAGGCTGACCAAACTCAAGACAGCGCGCGAGTCCATTCCCTGCTTGAGTCTATTTTGGACCAGCCTACTTCCTCCAGGTCAACACTTCCAGAATCCTCAACAGTGAACCAGTTGATGGGGAAGCTGTTTGACAACACCGCAGAGGCTAGAAATAATCCAAATTGGTATGTACCTAAGAAAACAATTGATTACAATTGATTACCTTGCTCGACCACATTCTTACGCTTGTCATACGGAATTTTGGCCGAGTAAGATACCCACCCTTGATGCTGACGCTGGCAGGCTAGGCATCTCAGTGGGCAGATTCGCCTCTTTACCAGTGGCTCATTTAGAGTACCTGGAGCGGTTAGCAAGGAGAGCGGTGGCCATCAGTTCACATTGTGATTTTTTTGGTTCGGCTGCATTTCAGGCCCTCTGCGCAGAGCATGTTGACCCGGATGTTCTGCGTAGTCTACTTCTAGCAGTGAACCGCTCTGCTAAGCACATCATGGCCCTAGGCCTATCTGTGTCTGCTGTGCTGTTGCATCAGCGCCGTAACGCTGCTCTAAATACCTCTAATTTACTTTTATCTCATAACAAGGACAATCTTAGAGCAGCTCCTCTGAATTCGTCCTCTCTTTTTGGGTGTAAAGTAGAGGAAGTTTTCAGAGCAAATTTAGACGATAGACATCATTCCCTCCTGAGAGCAAATTATTCAGGAGTATCGGCCAACAGAAAGAGACCTTCCTCCTCTACTTTTAATTCAAATCCAGCGAAGAAGTCTAGGTGGGAACCAAAAGCTAGCCGAGTTCCCACTTCCACTTCTGTTTTGTCTGCTGTCTCTTTCAAACGGTTTCGATCCACCAAGGGGGGCCGTGGTGGATCATCTTCTTTCAGGGGGGGGCCCACTAGGAGGAGTAAATTACATCATCAGGGCCCTTCCATCTGCACCTCATCCTTCTCTTCCGGTGGGAGCTAGTTAAATTTTTGTGGACGCTTGGTCAGCCATAACTCGGGATTCCTGGGCCCTTTCTATTCTCCGGAAGGGCTACAGGATTCCTTTTGCAAGGGAACCTCCATTATCGTTGTCTCCAATTCTGTTCCCTGTAGCTCAACAACATTTAAATCACTTGAGGGAGGAGGTGCAGATTCTACTGGAAAAGAAGGCTGTAGAGATTGTGAGAGATACCACCTCTCTACAGCCGGATTTTCTTAGTGAAGAAGAAAACCGGCCGTTTTTTCGTCTCATTATAGACCTATCATCGCTCAACAAAATGATGAAGGTAGATTACTTTCAAATGGAAACTGCGGCCTCCATTCGGAGAGCTATTCCTCCAGGGGCTTGGGCGGTTTCTATAGACTTTATGGACGCATACCTCCATATTCCTATTCATCCAGCGTCTCGCAAGTACCTGAGATTTTCCCTAGAAGGCACTATATAACAATTTCGGGCGCTTCCATTCGAAATCTCAACAGCGCTTTTCGTTTTTACAATCTTGATGGAGATTGTGGTGGGACATATTCGATCTCTAGGACCAAACATTCACCAATATTTCGACGATTGGCTTGTCCATTGTCTTTCGCAGGAGTCCCTACTGTCTGACCTTTCACTAGCTTGGGAAATCATTACAAGTCTGGGTCTAATACCAAATCCTCTGAAATCAGACCTAGTTCCATCTCAGGACTTCGTGTATGCAGGAATGAGGTTCCTGACTCACATTGGCATTGTCAGAGTTCCAGAAGAGAGTCATCAAAATTCTTGTCCTTCTATTTCGGGTTCTAAGGTTCAATTCATTACCTCCCGAGAATTTTGTCCATGTTGGGATCACTCAATGCTTCAGCAGATTTAGTTCAGTTGGGTCGCCTTCATACGAGACCTCTTCAGTTCCATCTTCTGGCCAACTGGAAACCTCACCGCGACAGTTTGGTCCAACCTATTCCAGTATCCCATTCATGTCGTGTAGCAATCAAATGGTGGATGAATCCTTCCATTTATGTGGCTGGAATTCCCCTTGTTATACCAGCCCCAGATTTCCATCTGTTTTCAGATGACAGCCATTCGGGCTGGGGCGCACATTTAGAACCCCTAGGTCTAGAGGTTCAGGGACTGTGGGATGTTGCTTCCCAAGACCTTCACATCAACAATTTGGAGTTACGAGCAGTTTTCCTAGCACTCCCAACATTTTCAGTCACATTTACAATTCTTGCGGGATGGTAGCGTCAGACAATTCATCAGTAGTGGCTTACCTCAAGAAGCAAGGGGGGACCCACTCTCCATCTCTGTGCATGCTAGTATGGGAGCTTCTTTACTGTGTCATCATAGGAATATTCACATTCAAGTCAGGCATATTCCAGGGAAATTGAATGTTTTGGCAGACAGCCTGTCTCGCCCAGACGAATTCTCCCCACCGAATGGTCTCTAGATCGAGAGATAGCTACCCAAACTTTCAGTCTTTGGGGTACTCCTCAGATAGATCTTTTCGCCACCAGATTAAACCATCTTCTGCCCCTGTTTGTTTCTCCAGTACCGGACCACAGGGCTTGTGCAGTGGATGCTATGTCACTGGAATGGAAAAACCTATTCGCATACGCATTTCCTCCATTCAAACTTGTTCCCCTGGTTCTAAACAAGATGAGGGATTCCAACAGTAGGTTCATTCTCATAGCCCCGTGTTGGCCTCAAAGGAGCTGGTTTTCAGTCATTTGGAGTCTCATAATAGACTTTCCCAGGGAATTTCCGGTTCATCGGGGTTTGGTATCACAACATCAGGGAAAAGTACTCCATCAGAATCCAGCTATGTTGCATCTTCACGCTTGGAAGTTGTCAGGAGTCAAATCAGAGGTAGACACATTTCTGAATTCGCTACCCAGTGTATCTCTCAATCCCGCAGAGAGTCTACGCTCAAGGTCTACTATAACATAACTGTAGAAATGCAACTGGGAAATTATTTATATTCACTATCTGTAAGTTGTAGTTACATTGTTACTTTAGTTTTAGAATCTGTATATCAACAACTCTAAATAAGGATATTCTTTGGTTAGACATTCTTGCTCTCTTAGTCAGTACCTGTTACCATGGAGAGGTACATAGTAGAGACATTAGTCATAACGTAAAAATAGTTTTAGTATAAAATGGGGATGTAGAACGGCGCATCAGTTTTGCTTTTGAGTCAAGATGTTTAGAAAAAGAAATGTTAATTATTATTGTTGAACTTAGAACCTGGGGTTGTAAAATAAATATGAAAAATTAACATGAATTAACTTATTAATTAGCGCATTGTGGTTTATGTGCGCATATTTGGTGCCGCGCCGACCAGGATTCTAAACATCAGTGGACTAAGCTAACTAAAACAATGTGACGTTTGTAAATTTTGAGACTTAGTGAACAAGCTGCAGTCATTTGCCGTCAAGCATTTCCTGGATCGAATATTAGTGTACAGGTTGAAGTTGGCAGATTTGTTGGGTAAGTGTTTTACTAGTTTTATATCTGCACTTTTTGAACATGGCAGAACAGCAACAACAACAGCAAATACAGTTTGCTAATCTCTTAGGGAATCTTGGGGAGCAGATGGCTGGCTTGTCAACAACAATGGGTGCACAGGGTGTGGCCAAAATCATTACACCTTTTGATGGGGACGGTAAGAACTTTAAAGAGTGGATCAAAAATATTGAGAAATATTCTTTGCTAACTAGAGTCCCGAATGACCAAGTAAAAATGGTCGCCTATCAGTCCAGTAAAGGGCCCGTTAGCGACTTCTTAAAGCGGTATTTAGAAGCAAATCCACAGCATACTTGGCTGCAGGTCAAGACAGAGCTGACCGCCAGATTCTCCGAGGTCACTGACCCTCAACATGCTTTAATGTTGTTACGAAAGGTTAAACAGAGACAGGGGGAAAATGTACAAGTATATGCCGAACGTTTATTAAACTTGGCGGAGGATGCTTTTGTAGGACAAGCAGGGGCTGCAATTGACCAACAACTTGTAGGTTTTTTCATTGATGGACTGAGATATGACTATATGAAGATGAAGGTCATGCGCGATAATCCAGCAACTTTGCAGGACGCTATAACTGTAGCTACCAATGAGCAGAATCTGAGAAAACGTTTTGATTTAAGGTCTGGAAATCGTTCAAGTATGGATAAAGGTTCCGCAATTGACAATTTTGGCCCGGAGTCAATGGAAGTAGATCACTTTCGTTGTCAAACACGTTGTTACATTTGCAACCGTAAGGGTCATAAAGCTAAAGATTGTAGACAAAAACAGCAAGCTGTTAATGCTGTGAGCTATAGGCCAAAACAATCGTACAATACAGTTGTTTGTTGGCACTGCCAGAAACGTGGGCATTTTGCCAGGGATTGTAAAGCAAAGAAAGTAAATTCAGATCATACTGGCAATAGGCCAGGCCAGGCAGCCTCATGTGGTGATCAGGGAAACTAAGAGTACCCTTCCATAATGAAGCCGGTGGAAGGTGTAAAACAAGCAAACGTGTATATACTATTAACTTAACTGGGAATCCAAATTCTTGTCTCATTAAAATACAAAAACAAAAGTTGAGGGCATTAATTGACACGGGTGCCGAAGTTTCGCTGATGCACCGTCGCGTATATGATAGTTTAAAAATTAAACCCAAATTACAACACAAAAAAACCTTTTCTTCACTCAGTTAATGGTGACCCTTTGAGGGTTGATGGTTGTGCGGAAGTTGTTTTTGATATAGGGGGTATAAAAATGAGTCATTCCTTTTTCATTGTTCGAGATATGAATAGGAAGTTAATCTTAGGAAGAGACTGGTTACAGAAGAATGGGGTTCGATTATATTATGATTTAGGGTGCATTAGGGTCAATCAAACATACGTTCCTTTGCAGGAAGATATTCATATTTCTTCCGTGGTAAGAGTGCATTCAAAAACAAAGATAACGCCCCAAACCGCAGTTGCTTGTAGGTGTAAAGTAAGGAAAAGTCCTGATTTGCCAATTAATACAGTATATCAGATATCCCCTGTGGAAATTGGATTCCTCAGTTATGAGCCTGGTTTAATGGTAACAAATTCCATAGCAAAAGTGCATCAGAATAGGTTTATACCGGTAATGATAGTAAACAATACAAATAAAACATTTACAATAAGGAAAGGCTGTCCGGTCGCAAAAATAGAACAAATTCAAGGTCAAGCAATTATGTCTGTAAATGCAGAATCTATGCATAAAGCTTCGAATGAGAACTTAGATCTCTTCGATGAAGTGGATGCCCCAGCGAAATTAAAAGGAAAAATCATAAAACTGTTAAGAAATAATGCAGATCTATTCGCACAAAAGGATTCAGAATTAAGTCATACTGACACGGTTAAGATGAAAATTAATACTGGAGACCATTCACCCATAAAACTAAGACCCTATCGTACACCACTGAATAATAGAAAGGTCATAGATAAGGCTATAGATGAAATGATTGATGCGAAAATTATTGAGAGATCCAAATCCCCTTGGAGTTTTCCAGTGGTTATCGTTGACAAAAAAGATGGCACTAAAAGATTTTGTGTAGATTTTAGGGCGTTAAATAAAATCACTAAGACAAATTCCTACCCTTTGCCACTGATTGATGATGATATTTTGGCATTGTTAGGGAAAGCAAGGTATTTTACTTCCTTAGATCTAAAAAGTGGGTATTGGCAGGTGTTAATGGATGACAATGATAAGGAAAAGACCGCATTTGCATGTCATCGAGGACTATTTCAATTTAACGTGATGCCCTTTGGTTTAACTACGGCTCCAGCTATATTTCAAGAATTAATGGCCAGAGTCTTAGAGGGTCTTGATGAGTTCACTGTAGCTTATTTGGATGATATTTTGATCTTCTCTACAACACTTGAAGAACATTTGGCCCATATCCAACATGTTTTCGATAGACTCAGGGAACACAGTTTAAGATTAAAATTAAAGAAATGTAGCTTCTTGAAATCCGAAACGAATTATCTTGGCTTTGTTATCAATGAGCATGGCATTAAGCCAGATTCTAAAAAGTAGATGTTATTCAGGCATTGGCTCCACCCACAACAGTACGTGAAGTTCGTAGTTTTGTTGGAATGTGTAGTTATTATCGACGGTTTATTCCTCACTTTGCTTCTATTGCCGAACCAATAATTGCACTTACACGAAAATATGCCAAATTTAAGTGGGATTCCAAATGTCAGTTCGCTTTTGAAACACTCAAACATAACTTGGCATCATTTCCAATGCTAGGCTATCCTGATCCCAACAAACTGTACGTGTTGTACACGGACGCAAGTAATAACTGTATTGGAGCTTGCCTTACACAAATGTGCGATGAATCGAATAGTGCATACCCTAAAATAAGGGATGAAAAGCCTATCTATTATCTTTCCCACAAGTTAAGTGACACTCAAACTAGGTGGTCTACGATAGAAAAGGAAGCTTTTGCAATTCATTTTTCATTACAGAAATTAGATCATTATTTGCATAATGCTGAGTTTGTTATAAGAACTGATCATAAACCTCTAAAATACCTCCTGGATTCACCAATGCAGAATAAGAAAATACAATTATGGGCATTAGGGATAGCAGGTTACAATTGTAAAATAGAATATATCGCAGGTACAGATAACTCCTGTGCTGACTTATTGTCACGAATACCACAAGATGTTGGCTTAACACAGGAAGATAACGAGTCTTACGAACCGGATATAAATTGCAAAGCATACGAAATTGGTGCATTGAACTCAAATAGGTTTAGCCCTAGAGAGTACGCCAGATGTACAATTCCACCATCAGATCCCGTCGTAAAACCAACTTTGGGAGACAATTTAGACATGGTAGCTGAACAAGCTAAGGATAGCACACTTATCGAGCTCAAAATTGGCCTTCAGAATGATAGGGTTCCAAAAGCTGTTCAGAAGCGGCATATTATCATGGAAAATATTTTAAATTATATTTCCAATGTGGATTCTGAACCTGCTTTGAGGCTCTATATTCCGGAGCATTTAAAGGGTGCAGTAATTAGGCAATATCATGACTGGAATGGCCATATGGGCATTGATAAGACCTTTGAGGCAATTAAACAAAAGTATTATTGGCCAAACCTCTACAAGGAACTCTATGAATACATTTCTCGCTGTCTTACTTGTCAGACAAGAAACATGCAGAAAATCAAACCACCACAACAAATGAATGATATTCCACCATATGCATTTGCTAAGATAGGAATAGATTTATCTGGACCATATCCAACTTCTTTATCGGGGAATAAATATATCATAGGGTTTATTGATTGGTATAGTGGCTACCCTGAGGCTTTTGCAGTTCCAGATAAGAGTGCTGATAATATAGCACACCTGATTATAGATGAAATCTTTCCAAGATATGGCGCACCTTTGGAAATAGTATCTGATAACGGTAGTGAAAATGTAAATAGGGTTGTCAGAGAAACGCTGCAGGTGTTAAATATTAATCATATTACCACGAGTTACTATCATCCTAGCTCTAATAGTAAAATTGAAAGATTTCATCGCACATTACATGATGTCCTATCTAAGAAATTGAAAGACAACCTTAATACGTGGGATCTATATTTGAATCAAACTTTGGCAGCTATTAGATTCAATGTGAGCGAATCATCTAAATTCTCACCTTTTTATCTGCTGTATAATCGTGATGTAGTACTCCCTATTGATAACATTCTGAAACCAAGGAGGAAGTACACAGGCGAAGATATGCACCAGATTGCAATTGAGCAACAGCACAAATCCTTTGCACTGGTTCATAATCACTTAAAAAGAGCAAAAAAGCGACAGGCTAAGTACGCTGATCGCAGTGCGACGGAAGTAAACTTTGAAGTAGGTGACCCGGTTTTCTATAAAAATCACAACAAAAAGAATAAACTGGATGTTAACTGGAGGCCATATTGGAGAATTCTACAAAAGACATCTCCAGTTACTTATATAATAAAACACCAGCTTGATGGGTCTACTACTAAAGTACATGCCGAGCATATCCGAAAAGCACATGTAGACGATTGGACAATACCACCCGCTGCAGAAGGCGAAGGTCGGGTACTTAGAAGAACAAACTATGTAGTTCAACCAGATGAATCAGATACGGATGCGAGTAGCTCAAACGATGAGGAAATGCCTTTGGCAAGGCTCGCCAAACGTTATCGCCGAGAACGAGATAACTCAGATAGCGAGGATCATATTCCACAAATGGAACTTGCCAAACACCTCAGAAGGGCAGAAAAAGAAGATGAATCAGACTCTGAATCTGTCTCATCTTCAAATTCTACGGTATCGTATGACTTAGAGGAGTCTGAAGTACCTGAATTGAGAAATAAATGTGAGGAGAATAACAAAAATAACTGACTCATTAGCAGAAGAATCCGACACAAATATGTCAGTGAACGAGATTTGTGCTGCTCCTTCACATTTGCCTGAGGGTAGACGAGGCAAGAAATCTCGTCATGTAGAAAGCTTACTTTTAGCTATAACCAGATTGCTCGAGGCTTCAAAATGAAACTGAGTACTAATATTGTAAGATGATGTATTAACATCAGGTTAATATTTTGTTCTGTATTTCTGTATTTTTCAGAATATGAGGGTACTAATGTTGATCACACTTCTGTTTGGGTTATCAGAGACTGTATTTGTTAGTGAGAACGTAGTATTTCATAAAACAAATGATATTTCCACGGTACAAGCAAAATGGTTGGCATCTTTTGTCATTGATCTCCACCCTTTTGGTCAGTTTATTACAAAACTGGAAAATGATACTCACCTTGCTACAGTTATTGCTGAATGTATTGTTGCTAAGTATCAACACCCGAAGCATGCAGAATATTTAACTTCTTTTGAAAATTTGGAAAAAGAAATAATATATCTAAATGAAACACGTACACATCTTTTTCAAGGTCTTCTTGATTACAAATTAATGCGCAATCGGGAGAAAAGAGCCTTAATTCCAATTATTGGGGATGCCGCATCATGGCTTTTTGGATTAGTGACGGAATCCGACATAGTTAACTTACGTAAAAATATTGCGAACTTGGCGAGAAATCAAAAACAAATAATCCACGTTGTACAAGAGAGTATATCAGTCTTAAACACAACACGATTTCAGGTAGCTGAAAATAGACATGCCATACTTGAATTAGGCAGTAGTGTACATCAGTTAAACAGTAAACTCGAAGCACTTGTTACTGAGGTCAAAAGAGAAATATACGAAACAAGATACTTTCTAGAAATGTACTTGAAACTAGATCTGATTATCACAGAGATCAAAAATATGCTTCAGAATGCTATGTTCTATTTAGAACATCTTAAAACACAATTAAATTTCTTGTGCCTGGGTCGGTTATCGCCAAGCACAATTTCGCCACGGAATTTACGGTCCTTGCTTTTAGATATCAAAGCTCATTTACCATCAAGTTTAGCTTTAATGGGAGATCCTAATAAAAATTTATGGCTTTTCTATCAGCAATTAACTACTACCGCATTATTAGACGAAAACAGAATTGTCGTGATAATCCGAATACCCTTGCTACGAAACAACCATAAATTTGAAATCTATAACGCTTATAATTTACCTTTACCAGTGAAGAACATTCAGACAGACAATATGAAGGCTCCTGATTTAATTGCTACCTATGACCTTGAAGGGGATGGTATCATGGTTGACAAAGAAAGGACAAATTTTGCATTGTTGACGAAATATGAGACGGACATATGCAGTAATCCTGTGGTTAAGTGGTGCAACGTAAAGAGTCCAATATTTCCCATAAACTTGGCCAGACTTTGTATTATAAACTTATTTTTAAAGAATCAAGAAGCGGCAGCAAAATTTTGTAAGAGCGTTGTTACCCTGAATACTAGACTTCCTTTGGGTATCAATTTATTTGGTTCTGTATGGGCTGTTGCATCGCGAACCGAATTAAAATTTTCAATAGTTTGCCAGACGGGTAAAAGGGAAACTAGGATCATAAAGCCACCTGTAAGCTTATTAAAAATTCCAGCTTCTTGCAGTGCATCTAATGCATACATGTCACTTGGTTCTTCGTATGATGCCAGCAGCAGCTTTGACTTTCCCGACAGTGACATGGATTTGTTGCAACATATAAACATATCTCAGTTTAGGATTTGGTCTCCTTTAATTGAAACTCTACCAAACTTTACCAAAATTTCATTACCCAGTTCACTAAAGCAGATCCCACAGATTCCATTCGACAACCTGATAAATGAACTGCAGTATTTAGAAACTACTGGTGTCCAAACTTCCAAATGGTCAGTGTGGACCTATATTATTATCGGAAGTTGCATTTTAATTGCAGTTTTGATTGTAAGATATATGTATATGAAATACGGTAGAAAATTAGTAAGTCTCTGTTCTGCTATGCAAACGAAGTGTAGATCTGAAGCAGTAGACACCAAACCAAACCAGCGTGTTAATGTCGGGTCGACAGAGGTCGAATGTCAAGAATTGACAACCGATGGTTCTACTCCATCAGCTCCGACTACAGTTAGCAATGAAACTGAGGCGATTAACAGTTTGTACCCCATGTTGTTCGAGCCGGCGAGAGTTACACATATGTAACTGTTTGTGAACATTGACTCCTATAGGACAAATATTGTGTTTATATAGATAAACAAAATACATGCATATAGCAGTGTTTAGATTTAGAGAATTATGTACATAAAAATAGAATAAACATGTACTATGTTATAAATATTGTGTAGCAAAATAACCCAGGTATCTATGGTAACTAAGATAATGTTGTTCCTGTACATTTTATGAAGGTTAATAGCGCAATCTACCTGGAAAACTAGAACTGAAGGAAAAGGAAAGTGATACTAGCTTTCATCGACAGTGAGATAAGACATGTCTCAGCACCAATTAGTGAGGAAAATGAGGGGAAAACTACCTAGAAAAAGTTTAATTATTAGATTAAAAAGCAAAATGGATTATATTAATTGGGATACATCTTTTACTATTGTTAGACTTTCAAAGCAATTCACACAAGCCACCTCTTGGAATTATTTACTGAATCCTAACAGGAAAATAGCAAATAAAATAACTATGGTTCTTTCAGAATTATTGGATGTTATCTACAGAACCATCATATTTCTAATAAATGCCAGGGACATCTGGATTGAGAATCCTGAACAATTTGCTGTTGATGTGTCGTATGAAGTACTTCTCCGAGTAGGGGATAGAGAAATGGCAAGAAGACATCAAAACTGTATGGTGAATAGTGTTGCCACACAAACCAGGGAAGAGGACGACAGACAAATGCCTAGCGAAAATGTGACAGATCATGACCAGCAGGGTGTGGTAGACGAAGAATGGGTGCCTGCCGGGGCTGAAGCATCTGACGCTATAGATGGTGTGGAACCCATTTCCGGGTTCTACCTTTAAAACAAAAACTGAGCTTCAAGAGTTTTATGAACACTGACAGGAAATCAAAGTTATTAGTTTAGATACGTTTTACCTGTGTTGACATGGCACTAGTCATGTAAAAATAATTGGATTATTAAACTTACTAGGGATTATTTAGTAGAAATAGTATATTGCACTTACAGTTATATTAGGAAATAGTGAACTCAGTTAGTATGTGAATTTATTTAAAAATAATGATAATAATAATAATAATTATAGTAATAATAACAGCAGGAAATCTTGCATTTGAAATGGCAATATTTCCCTTATTTGGGGGAGTAAATATATAACATAACTGTAGAAATGCAACTGGGAAATTATTTATATTCACTATCTGTAAGTTGTAGTTACATTGTTACTTTAGTTTTAGAATCTGTATATCAACAACTCTAAATAAGGATATTCTTTGGTTAGACATTCTTGCTCTCTTAGTCAGTACCTGTTACCATGGAGAGGTACATAGTAGAGACATTAGTCATAACGTAAAAATAGTTTTAGTATAAAATGGGGATGTAGAACGGCGCATCAGTTTTGCTTTTGGGCTCGAGTAGTCAAGATGTTTAGAAAAAGAAATGTTAATTATTATTGTTGAACTTAGAACCTGGGGTTGTAAAATAAATATGAAAAATTAACATGAATTAACTTATTAATTAGCGCATTGTGGTTTACTACTCTGCGAGGTGGAAGATGTTCTCGGATTGGTATTTGCAAAGGGAAGTTAATCCTGTCAATCCCGCTTTAAATGATTTGGTAGATTTTTTATTGCTACCTTTTTAACACCCTGAAATTATCGGTAGCTACTATTAAAGGCTACCGCTCCGCCATCTCAAATACACTGAATTTTTTTTTTTTTTCCAAATCAGCAGACTGTACGGCGGACCCAATCATTTCAGATCTTATTAAAGGTTTTGCCCTGAGAAAACCGGTTGCCAGATCTCTTACGCCCAAATGGAATTTGACTTGTGTTCTTTGGTAAAGCTCCTTATGAACCACTAAAGACTGCTGACATCAAATACATCACGCTTAAAGCAGTGTTTCTTCTTACATTTGCGGCTGCTAGAAGAAGTGAGATTAATGCTGTCAATTGAGGAAGGCTGTTTTAGGTATGACCGCAACTCTGATTCCATTACCCTCCTCTCACAACCTGGGTTTTTAGCAAAAAAACCAACTTCCAGAGTCATTACCAGAACCTATTGTTATTCCAGGTCTTTCTCAGTTTTGTGGTTCTGATACGGATGTTAGACTTTTGTGTCCGGTCAGAGCTGTTAGAGCTTATTTGTCCAGAGTGAAAGCTAAGAGATCGGGAAGGAAGAGACTGTTTTTTTTACCACTGAAGGGCTCTAAAGATATTTCACCTTCCACTATTTCTTGGTGGATCTGTGACGTTATCAAACTAGCTTATGCAGATTTATCATCTTCGGATCTGTCATTCATGAAAATCTCGGCTCATGAATTTAGAGCTTTGTCTTCGTCTTGGGCTTATTGGAATTCTGTCGCCCTTGAGGATGTGGTAAGGGCTGAATATTGGCGTACAAATAGTAACTTTTCTTCATTTTACTTTAGATATTTGGCCCCAATTAGGCAGGATACATCGTCATTGGGACCTCTCGTGGCGGCGCAGTCTATTACTGGCTGCCATTGTTCTGTATCTTAAGTCTCTTCACAGTATTTTAAGCCTGCTTGAATCCGGTGTGAAACTTTTCTTCAAAGGGTCTGTCTTATTCTTCTCCATCAACGGATATTGGCATTCGACCCGCAAGCATACCTACAATGCAATAATATTCCCCTAAAAATACTATGAATTACCAGGGGACTGCTGAACTTCACCGGATTCCAGCATGGGTGAGTAGAGATTTATATTATTTTTATTATTACCTTCCCACCTATGCTTATTATTCAGGCTTATAATATCTTGAGGTGATGTATGCTGACATTGAAATGAAATTTTTAAAGTAAAATTAATTTCAATTAAAGCATACTCACCTCAAGATATTATCAAATGTCCCTCCTCCCACCCCGCTTTCATTGTTAAATTTTATTGCTCCCAAAAAATAGGGATGTTTTCTACCTTGCGTCTACCCTTTATAGTAACAATGTCTACCACATGCGTTAGGCGTGCCACACGCTTGGTGCGTGCTTTGGCGGGAATATACCTGGCGCGTCCTGATTGGTTGCTTACGGTGGCGTGGACGGAAGGGAGCCAGTCCGTGACTGGTACCCGATCTTGGTCACCTAGAAACAGGACGCTTGGTAGGGGGGACAACTAGGACGAGCTATAGTCTGTTTCAAACAATTTTTTTTCCTAGTTGTCTTTCTTTTGAAGGTCGATCTCGCGGTGAACCGCTCAAATAAGGCTTATAATATCTTGAGGTGAGTATGCTTTAATTGAAATTAATTTTACTTTAAAAATTTCATTTTGCCTTGATATCCTCATTTCTATCCTTTTTTGTTGCAGTATGTGCAGATTTGATCAAAGGAGCCAAAGAGAAAAGCCTGAAAGTCAAGGGACCAGTCCGAATGCCTACCAAGGTGCTGCGTATTACAACAAGAAAGACACCATGTGGTGAGGGCTCAAAGACTTGGGACAGGTAAAACATATGTATATTACAAAGTCATGCAGGGTTAAGCAAGACCTGTTTGTTTAGCTCACCTGTAGTCCTTTTACACAGGTAGACTGGTAGGCTACTTGTCATGTCACTGATCTGAAGCATTCTGGTGGTAGTAGTTAGGCCTTCTTTCGGGGCACAAGATCCTAGGTTTGAATCTTACTGGAGGCAGACTTCAGACAATGGTTGTATGACACTTCATTGCACAGAGCCTTTTATTATCTCTCTTCCATCATTTTGATATGTCTTAAATTATGTCTAAAGGGCTGGGCTCAGTTGGATGTGCGTCTGACAGGAGACCAGGAGGTCGCGGGTTCGACCCCTGGTGAGGTGGGCAACATTCTTTCGTGGAGATTGATCATGAAATATTTCCTACGCTCATTCTCACCCTTCCGCTGATTCAGGAAGGGCAGTTGTCAGTTTCTGGCGAAAGAATGTGCACAGTACTGGTTAACCGCTTAGAGGACTAAGCCTGCCCAGTAAATAGGTAATCTGACTGCGCTTGACATGACCCCATTGGGTTGACTGGGCCGTAAAACTTCAACACAAACAAATGTCGAAAGGGCCATAAAACACCACTGGCACAATGCTGGTTTGTCCAGAGGCTAACCTGTCCATAGATACTGCTTAACCCTTCTCTTGCTGAACACGACATGCCCTGTCTTAGCAAACAGTGTAGATCCAGATCAGTTGGCTTCTGAGGAGCCAACTGATCTGGATCTGCACTGTTTGTCATTCTGTATGTGAATTTATATCAACAACCTGGATCAAGTAATCTGATTGACTGAAAACTTGAAGTGGGTGTGGCATCTTAATTTATTCAGCATGAGAAGGGTTAAAAAAGTTTTGGAATGTACACTTGCTCTATGAATGGGTAGAATCTGTGTTGGTCAGAGCAACTTTTTTTTTTTTTTTTTTTTTTTTGTGATAGACCTGCATTATGTTTGCAATTCTGGGATATTTTCCTCCATTTCTCCATAGAAAAAAAAAAAAACAACTTACAGATGCACCTCACTGAGGTGCTTCTAATGAGTACCCACAACAACATAACAGCCAACATAACAGCTAGCGCATGTCAGAATCTACAAAATGGCATGTGCACCCCGCAAAGACTCGATCAGCCTGTTCAACTGCTCAGTCTGATCAGTCTTTGCTGTTCTCATTGAAGAAAGCTTGGGTCCTTAGCTACCCATTAAGTGCACAGCGAAGACTCTGAGAATAGGCATCTGCCCAGTCTGATCAGAGACTTTGCTGGGCGCACATGCCATTTTGTAGGTTTTATCATGTGCTGGTTCATACGTTTTTATGGAAAAAAAAAAAGAGAAAAATTATCCCAGAATTATCACAAAGTAGTCCTTAACAAGTCCTGATACTGGTAGGTTCTAAATTTGGCTGACCTTTGCTCTCAGCAATAGCCCATTGTGTACTGAATAGATTCTCCCACATTATATATTGGAAGAGTCCAATTTCAATTTTAGATTTACATATTCTTAAAAAAAAAATGGCTAAACTATTTGCAAACAGTGGAGACCCTGATCAGACGCCGCGTTTTGCGGCGACTGATCTGGGTCTGCACTATTTACCAGTTATCCTTTTACGGGTCTTCCGACTACAATGAGATAGGTAAGGCACTTCTTCCTACTGAAAAATAATGATCTTTTTCTTATTTCTCCCATAGCAACAGATAAGGCATTTTTTTTCGTCTGAAAAGTGCTGATATTTTTCTTAGAAGAAGCGCCTTCCTGAGGCGCTTCTAATGAGTACCCACAACATGTTTTCATGGTGAAATAAGAAAAATGTTATGTGGATACTCCCTCTTATCTGTAGCTATTTCTCCATAAAACTATATGTTGTGGGTACTCATTAGAAGTGCCAGTGGCTTATAAAGGCTTTCAAGTGGACCTGCTTTTCCCTACTTATTTTGTGCCTCCTACTGTTTTTCTGAAAATGCCCTATTATCCCTACTTTTCAGTCCAAAAATGTTTGAAGCGACCAAAAGTTATAAAAAAATTTTCCTCGCTCACTCGCTTTGCTGGCTTGTGTTTGTAAAATTGAGATCGACCTAGATTGAGTAGCAGTGATGCAAAAGTTTATAAAATATTTTTACTTTAGTTGTAACCTCTTTTTTGGAACATTAATTTTGGTATTTTCTTTCTGTGGTTATGCAGTGTTATTGTTCTAAGAAAAGACTGTTTGCTTTTCTCTTTTTCTAAGTCTGAAAACTCAGAACATCCCTTCTTATGATCCCTACTTTTCAAGATTGAAATTCCAACTTTTGCACTACTTTTTCAAAATTTTAAGCCCTACTTTATCCCTACTTCTTTACTGGAGGGCACTTGAAAGCCTGCTTATAATTCAACTAAAGGGGCTGTCAGCTCCCCAGTATACCTATGCAACATGAAGTTTGTGAGTTCATATCATCTGATTGGCTGCTGACTGAGAGTTTGTCAGAAATAGAATCTAGTCCTCTTAGGAAAACTGGTATGATAATAGCTTTCACCTCTGCAGGACTTCATTGAATGTTTTATACAGAAATTATAATAATTATACATGCCAGTTGCACAGTCAAAGAAAAAAAAATTCATGCAAACTGTCACAGTTTGCATGAAATGTCAAACTCCAGATGTTTTCTGAAAAAAAAAAAAATCAAATTGTTGTCTGTTGAATTTGCCCTGAGTGTGGTAAAGGTCAAACTTGAAACCATTTCTTAATATGATATTAATATGGAGCAAGGGCTATACAAATCCATTAATGTCAGTCACTGCTGAAGCCAGCTAGCCAATGATATGGCACCTTACACCTGTAAGTCGTTTCGAAGATCATAGCCCCATTAGTAGAATTATAAGCCTCTGAAGTGCCTTGCTGGCTTCTAATAAGAACCCAGAGCATAATGTTTTCATGAAGAAATAAGAAAAATATTTTCCTGTTAGTCACTCTTACTACACCAATAAGCAGCTTGTATACATGTAGATATGAAACTGAGATACAGACAGGTGTAAATTGCTTAGAGAACTATCAATACCGTATTCAACCTAATTACCACATTGCGAGCTGAGGTTTTTCAAAATTACTGGGAACACTCAGTTGTGGTAATTCAAATGAGTACCGACAGCATATGCTTTTATAAAGTAATAGACAAAAGTACTCTGGCCGTAATCTGAAGGTTACGAAATTGCTTGACTGTGCGCTTACAGGAGTATGTGCGGTAATGAGGTTGAAGGCGGTATTTCATAGCTTCAGATAAGACAGGGTTTATACATGTCAGTGAAATTTAATTTGTTTTTTTCAAGGTCAGGGAATTCTATGAAGTGTGATGGAAAAATATAATTATGAAAAAATGTCAGGGAAATGTCAGGGAATTTCATATTTCAGCCTGATGAAGCTAGGATGTTTGGTCCTGCTGTATTTTTCTTGCTAAATTCATAAAATTTCCAGCTCCGATAATGTCAGGGAAATGTGAATTTATGTTGGGGGAAAAGTCAAGGAAATGTCAGTGAATTTAGGTCAATCCTAAATGTAAGAACCCTGTAAGAGGTGTATCTAGTCATTTTTTTTCTTTCTTCATGAAAACAGACATTGTGAGTACTCGGTAGGAGTGCTTCTGTGAGGTGTTTCTCATAATTAACAGCAACTTACATATACATTTTGGCGCACCTGCATTGGCATGGGCGACTCAAGCATGCAAGTTTCCATCTGTGTACTTACATTCACCCTTGCGTTCACCCTAAATGAAGTAAAACTTACTTAGTTTCACTTGACTGATTGTTTTATCTCAATGAGCTGAACAAGATGACATCTCTCACTTTTGTTTTTGTATTTTAGTACACAGGTGTGACATAAACTTCTACGAAGCTCTTTATTTTGATGAAAAAATCACACAAAAAAAATGCTTTATCTGGAGCCATGTTACTTCTGATGGTACTGTGTGATTGGTTCAGTTAATTTTGATTACCAGGATATGAGTTAAGAATTCACAGAAAAGGGGAAATATCAATTTGTATATACATGTATATAATAGTTTTTGTACAACAAATTTGTCATTGATGTGACACATGAGTAATTGAACAGTTGTACAAAAATAAGATTAGTTTTTATGATATATGATTTTGAACAATATTTTTAAAGGAAACCAACTCTGCCCCTATAAAAGGCATATAGTAAAAGGCATGCAGAAGGATGTAATTTATGATTGGTAAACAGCTCTAAATCTTGACCACCGGCACAGTGGCTCAGTGGTAGAGCGTCTTCTTTGTGACCGGGAGGTTGCGGGTTCAATTCCCAGTCGGGTCATACCAAAGACTTTAAAAATGGTACTAGCTGCTCTTTCGCTTGGCGCTCAGCATTAAGAAAGTAGAGCCAGAACTGGTCAGCTCAGTGTCAGTATAATGTGACTGGGTGGAATACCATGTCAAAGTGTCTGGTGCATGATATTTCGGTGAGGCAGCACTCTATAAGTGAGCATTGAGCTCCCTGCCAAAGATTGTTGAAAGCGACGTTAAGCCCAAATCAAACAAACAAACTAAATCTTGACCAGTGAAAATATTTTTAACAGAAGAATTTTGTAATGGCCAAAAAAAAGTTTAGGAAGGGAAGAGATATAAAATCTTGTCTCACAAAAGCTATCATACTTAAGGTGGACAGGCCTGAGCAAATATTGTAGACCCATATCAGATGGCACAGAAAATGCCATATTATCAGGGTCAACCCAGCGGGCACATGACGTAAATATAACGTCGCCTCTACGTCGATGCAACGTCATGACGTTGCATCAATGTTGAGGCGACGTTATATTTACGTCATGTGCCTACTGGGAACATGGTTTGCCCCTCATTCAGCAGTTTTGAGACACGAAAAGGTAGTAAAATGAACTTGCATAGCTTTAGATAAGACGCTTTTTTCAATCCAAAAGTATTGATATTTTTCTTATTTCTCCACGAAAACATGTTGTGGGTACTCATTAGAAGCGCCTCGCCGAGGCACTTCTAATGAATACCCATGACATACGTTTTTGTGGAGAAATAAGAAAAATATTTACTGGATACCCTCCCTTATCTAGACCTATGAACTAGTACAAATTTAAGGACATGTATTGTTAGCAGTCCTGGTGTCCCAATATTTAGGGTGCCGAGCTCCATAGTGCAGTTGGTAGTACGTCTGACTGCAGATCCAGGTGTTGCAAGGTCGAATCCCAGCTTGGCCACATAACGTCCTTGGAGATGGATCATGAAATTATTTTTAGGGTCATTCTCTTCCTTCCATTGATTCAGGAAGAGCAGTTGTCAGTTACTGGTGAAAGTTTGCACAAATACTGGTTAACTGCTTAGGGGACTAATTCTACCCAGGAAAAGTGTGGGTATTGGGTAGACCGGCCTGAGCAAATATTGGAGACCCATATCAGATAACAGAATGGCTAGTTCCACATCATGTGACATGACATTAACAATGTTGACTGGGCCCAGATGTTCAAAACTAATGATGTCTTTAGTTAACATTTAGTTAAAACTTTGATCATTAAATATGGCATATACTAATATTTTTGCTGAAAAAAACGTGAGTAGCTTTTGCATTTGCAAAAGCTACTCACATTTTTTCAGCAAAAATACCTGTGAATTAGATAGTGTACTTACGAGAAAGTTAAGATTTTGACCTTTAATGAGCTTGTTAAGATAACGATGCTTTGAAC
Organism: Anodontia alba; assembly: GCA_964016985.1. Lineage (NCBI taxonomy): Eukaryota > Metazoa > Mollusca > Bivalvia > Lucinida > Lucinidae > Anodontia > Anodontia alba. Next base: position 124,221,283 of record OZ024825.1, read on the forward strand.
AACTGGGCCCTGGGCAGTAAAACTTCAAATGAGACAAAATATTTCATAGGGTAAATACGAAAGTTTAGTTCTTTCATCCCTGCAAATCAGTACAGATATCTCTGCAAACACTGCAGATCCAGATGAGACAGCTCGTAACGAGCCGTCTCACCTGGATCTCACTATTTGCCATTTTGTTAGAGATTTTTGACGACCGGCACAGTGGTTCGGTGGGTGGTAGAGCGTCCGCTTTGTGACCAGGAGGTTGCGGGTTTGATCTCGGCCGGGTCATACCAAAGACTTTAAAAATGGTACTAACTGCTCTTTCGCTTGGCGCTCAGCATTAAGAAAGTAGAGCTAGAACTTGTCAGCTCAGTGTCAGTATAATGTGACTGGGTGGAATATCATGTCAAAGTGTTTGAGGCGTGATATTTTAGTGAGGCAGCACTCTAAAAGTGAGCATTGAGCTCCCTGTCACATCCAGACAGAAAGCGACATTAAACCCAAATCAAACAAACAAAATAAAACTGATTTTTGACTGAAATCCCTATTTGCAACACTTGATGTGTTCAAATTCAAAGATGGAATAATCTGTTCAGAAACTGAGGTGTGAAAAGGTTAGAACTAATTCTGTTTCAGGTACCAGATGCGTATTCACAAGCGGTTGATAGATCTTCACAGTCCATCTGAGATAGTCAAACAGATTACTTCTATCAGCATTGAACCAGGGGTGGAGGTTGAAGTCACCATTGCTGATGCATAAAATACACTTGTGTCTTGCAGTGTACCAAGGAAATAAAATAATGAAACAGTGATTTTGTTAATATTTTAAAAGAATCTCTCTAGTGGCCTGGGATGTGATTGTTATCAAGTTAAGCCTTTCAGCAGAAAGACCAAATAAGATACCTATGCAACAGTGTAGGTCTTAATGAGACAGCTGGTAACAAGCAATCTCATTAGGATCCACACTGTATGGCACTGTATTTAATTTTATACTGAAACCCCTATTTCTATTTTTAGCTCACCTGAGGTATGCTCATCGAGCTATTGTGATCACTTTTCGTCGTCGTAAGTCTGTTAACATTTTCAAACGACTTCTCGTCTGAAGCCCCTGGGCCAATGTTGCTCAAATTTTATGTGGAGCATGCTTAGGTTGGGGGAATGAAAGATTGCTAAAAAAATGGTTGCGGTCCATTGACCAAGATGGCCGCCTTTCCCATATATGGTAAAAACCTTTAAAAATCATCTCCAGAACCGAGAATGCCTTTATGCTGAATCTTTGTACAAATCATCAGGGACGAGAGGTCTACCAAAGTTGCTAAAATAATTGTTGTACATTGACATTTGACCTTTTTACTGTGAGGTCAAATTTGCTTCCCTATGCTTTTGTATGGGCACTATACATTTGTATGGGAAAAATGTTGAGAATTTCAAACGACTTCTCCTCTGAAGTCAATATTGCTCAAATTTTATGTGGCGCCTCCTTAGGTTGTGGGGAATGAATGATTGTTAAAATGGTCGTGGTCCATTGACCAAGATGGCTGCCATGCCCATATATGGTAAAAATCTTTAAAAACTCTTCTCTAGAACAGAGGATGCCTTTGGGCTGAATCTTTGCACAAATCATCAGGAACGGGAGGTCTACCAAAGTTGCTAAAATGATGGTCGTACATTGACGTTTGATCTTTTTACGGTGAGGTTAAGTTTGCTTCCATATGCATTTGTATGGGCCCCATACATTTGCGTGGACAAAATGTTGATAGTTTCAAATGACTTCTCCACTGAAGCCTCTGCTCAGTGTTGCTCAGATTTCATGTGGAATCTCCTTGGGGCAGGAGAACAACAGATTGCTAAATAGTCATTATCCATTGACCAAGATGGCTGCCATGCCCATATATGGTAAAAACCTTTAAAAAGGTAGATGACCCAATTAACTTCTAAAAAAAAATTGATTTTTTTTTTACTTATGGCCCTTTGAAAATTGCAGCATTTTAACCTTGTAAGCAAGATATCTCAAAAACTGTTTAAGCCATTGCCTTGAAACTTGACAGGCTGATAAATAGTGCTGCCAAGAGAACTTCTAGACGTATACTTATTTCCAGAAAGCATTTTCTCGAGCCTTGGAAATAAAAATAAGTCACAGGGACTCCGGTCAGGTGAATAAGGTGGATGGTTTAAAACTCTCACCTTTTCAGAAGCCAAAAAAGACTTAACAACCTCACACTTGTGAGAGGAGGCGTTTGTCATGTAAAAGGTGGACTCATGACCATCCTTTGCTTGGTCGTTTCTTATTGTAAAACTCTTTCACTTTCTTCAGTACAGAATTCTTGTAGAATCGGCCAGTGACTGTATGACCAGATGGACAAGGCACTTGAACTACTAGCCCACTTGAAAATTACGTACAACATCTTTTTCAAACTTACGGTTCTCATGGCAGTACATGGGCGTTTTTGATCTTTTCGCTTCCATTGCCTATTATCAGCCCTTCTTTGTGGCTCAAACATGTGCACCCAGGTTTCATCACCTGTTAGCAAGTTAGAAATAACCCGACTATTACAGCCTTTGTATGTTTTCAAAAGTTCCCGGGCACATTTAAGGCATTGTGTCTTTTGCTCCTCAGTGAGCAAATGAGGTACCCACCTAGCGCAAACCTTTCTCGGGTCCAAACGCTTTTTCAGAATTGTTTGCACAATGCCTTCTGATATGCCAGTACAACTAGCTATATCTTTGACAGACAATCGCGCATCTTCTGGTCCGTGTTACAGTGTAACAAGTAAATTGGTCAGTGTATATGACTGCATGTATTTCAATTCGAAATAACTCGGTCAGTTGGAAAGCAATTTGCACGAAATAAATGAGAATCGTTAGCTATTCAACACACCATTCAAGTGCAGTGAAGCATTTTAAAATATACCTGGGATAAAACTTAAGGAAGCCTATTAGTGACAGAACTTTATGCACGACACTCGTACATGGTTTGGAAATAATAGGCAAAGCCTTTAATGTTTAGCATACTGGGCAAAATTTCAGGTGATTTTTTTAATTCACCAGAGCTGAAGGCTTGAGGGCAGCTATAGTGATCACTCACTTTCCGTCGTTGTCATCATCCACCTGTCCGTCCATCCACAAATTCTTTAGATGACATCACTTAAACCAGTGAGCCAGTTTTAACCAAATTTCACAGGAATGATCCTTGGGTGATACTGACTGAATATTGAAGAAAGTTTTTTTTAAAATCTTGTCAGAAAACACTGGAATGATTGCAATTTTATAATTTTGTAGACTATCATGGTCCTTGTTGAAACATTTTTCTTATTTTTCACAGAAAACCAGAGAATTTGCATTGAATGTCAAATCCTATTATTTTGGGGGGAAAATAGGAAAAATATGAAAAATATTCTTCTGCTGAATTTTTCTATAGAGTGGGAAATGTTTAAGATGGCACATATTACATCATAAAACTAGCTGTAGTTTCTATTATACCAGTGATAAGTACTGTACTTGTGCAAAATGAAAGGAAATGCAGTTCCCTGTTGGGTCCGGCAACATTCTTTAGTGGAGATTGATTTCTACGGTCATTCTCCCTTCCGCTGATTCAAGAATGAAGTCAGTTTCTGGCGAAAGAATGTGCGCAGTACTGGTTAACCACTTGAGGACTAAGTCTGCCCTGTAAAATTGTGGTTAGGTAAACTGACCATGCTTGACATGACCCCATTGGAACATTTTTTATTTCTCAGGTACTAATGAATTTTCAAGATGAAGAAAAAAATAAACAAAAAAAAAAAAAAAAAAAAAAGATATCCCCCAAAGAAGTTATTGTTTCGAAACCAAGAAAAGTAAACTCTTTAATGAGATAATCTGAATCATAGAACTCGTGTTGTCAAAGAATTATCTCCCCTACATCGTCTTACGGTACGTCACAGAGTATGTCAAAGACATTGAAGAAACTTGGTGAAATCGTGGAACAATCGGCAATAAGAGGACAGGAGACGTACAGAAACATGAATTATCTTGCTTTATTACAGAAATGTCTTCCCTTTTTCTTGTCCTGAGATGAAGAATCTGGGTGGCTGAGATATTGCTCCAGATTTTGGATGACCAGGTCCCGGTTACAAATGCAGCTGGAAGTGAAATTCAGGTTGTGACTGTACGGCCCTATATTGCACAGAACCTTTCATTATCACCCTTCCATCATCTCAATCTGACAATATAATGTTGAAAGAGACCTTAAACTCCAAATTATCATCATATTATCGTATGGGCCACATCAACCAAAAAAATGCCTTCAAACATGCACAGAATCAGATCCTGCCCATACACAATGTCTCCTCTGGACCATGTGCAAGGTCTCATTTGATCTCTTGCTCAGAGATACATTCAAGTGTCAGATGACTGGCAGCGGACTGTGAGGGTACTCAACAGACTGCTCTTCCATGCATTCTGATCTGGGCCTTCACTGTCTGCACATGCCCCAAAGGCACACGTCCACTTGGTCCGGCTCAGTGATGTTGGTCATAGGGCACCATAAACCATTGAAGATAATGAAATATAACTTGGGTTGTAGAAGGCACTGAGAGGATGTTAATTGTACAAGAACCATAACTCTACCTTGTTAATTAAGTGATTGTCTCCCCATCTTTTTCTGGTCTGAAGCAGACCTAAAAGGTATTAAGGATTTACAGATGGAATCTGGATGATTGTTAGAGGGAAAAGGTGCATGGTACAAAAATAACTCTGCCTTGTGTAATTACAAAAGTTTATCTGAGCTATGACTATACCCCCTTTAGTTTCTTTCAAAATAGTATTGCAGATAATCCTACTGACATTTGGCAAATAGGATTTTAGCGTGTTGGGGCTCAACGAACCGTCAACCCTTGTGGAGGGTGGTCGGGTGTGGCAAAGGTGTCGTGTATCTTACGACACTGGGGCGCCCAACTGATATTGGCTTACAGTGGGGCAAGTAAGGGTAGAGGGGGGATGCTTTTATTTCTTCTGTTTCTTTCCTTTCATTCTTATTCTCTTTCTTCCCTGTCCACCTCTTCTCTACTATCTCTTCTATCTCTTTTCTCCCATTCTCTGGGGATCCGCTAGAAAATCTTATTTGAAATCTTTAGATACTATTCATTATCAAGGTTTACGTCTAGCTCTAGGAGCTTTTCATACTTCAGTCGAAAGTTTATATGCTGAATCAAATGAACCATCATTGTATATAAGAAGGGAGAAACTGTCCCTTCAATATGTCACTAAATTAGCCGCCAGTCCCAGAAATTCAGCTTATGATTGTGTTTTTAATCCTAAATACGAAAGATTTTACAACACTAAACCAACAGCTATTAAACCCCTTGCTCTGAGAATACAACCATTACTTGAAGAGGCCAATATTGATATTAAAAATGTTCAACCCTTTTCCTTTCCGTCAAAAGAGCCATTGACGTTAAACCCTCCAAAGATTGTTCTAGATCTTCATAAAAATAAAAAAAACAGAAGTTGAGTCGCATATTTTTAAAAATGAATTTTTAGAAATAAAATCAAATTATAAACAGTGCCTGTCAATTTATACAGATGGTTCGAAACAAGATGAGAAAGTTGCTTGTTCTGTTATTAGTCCAAATTTTACTGACAGTATCAGATTACCTGATAATAGCTCCATATTTACCGCCGAAGCCAAGGCAATTGATATTGCACTTTACCATATCAGAGATCGGTCTGAAAAACAGTTTATCATCTATTCAGATTCTCTTTCTGTATTAAAATCTCTTAAAGATTTACACCATAGAAACCCATTAATTCAGCAAATTCTTAAAAAATATTATTATCTTTCCGCTTCAAAAGAAATTGTATTTTGTTGGCTTCCCAGCCACGTTAATATTCGTGGAAATGAATTAGCAGATTCAGAAGCCAAATCTGCATTATCCTTAGTAATAACCAATTTCAAAATTCCTCACTCCGACTTTAAATCAAACGTCTGTCAATACATCAACAACAAATGTCAGTCTGTTTGGGAAACACAAACTTATAATAAATTAAATGAAATCAAACCAAAGTTTAACAGCAAATGCACATTCTCTAATCTCAGCAGAAAAGAACAAACAAAAATCACGAGATGTAGACTTGGACACACTAGAATTACTCATTCTTATATTTTAAACAATGAACAAGCTCCATTCTGCATTCCTTGTAATGAACCTTTCACAGTCGAACATTTTCTTATCACTTGTGCTGAATTTAACCACATTCGCACAAAGTATTTTAATATAAAAACTATAAAGCAACTTTTTGATATGCCAACTCAGAAAATACTCGACTTTCTTAAAGAGATCAGACTTTTTAATAAAATATGATCAGTATTTTTAATAACTTAAAATCATTGATACTTTATCTCTTTAAAATAAACACATCAATCATAGATATTTTTAAATTTCTCATAAAATAAAATCATCATATAACATAAAACTTATTAGACGCTATATGCCCTTTTAGGGTTGAGCGTCTATAAACAAAATATCCATCCATCCATCCAATCTGACAATATAATGTTGAAAGAGACCTTAAACTCCAAATTATCATCATATTATCGTATGGGCCACATCAACCAAACAAATGCCTTCAAACATGCACAGAATCAGATCCTGCCCATACACAATGTCTCCTCTGGACCATGTGCAAGGTCTCATTTGATCTCTTGCTCAGAGATACATTCAAGTGTCAGATGACTGGCAGCGGACTGTGAGGGTACTCAACAGACTGCTCTTCCATGCATTCTGATCTGGGCCTTCACTGTCTGCACATGCCCCAAAGGCACACGTCCACTTGGTCCGGCTCAGTGATGTTGGTCATAGGGCACCATAAACCATTGAAGATAATGAAATATAACTTGGGTTGTAGAAGGCACTGAGAGGATGTTAATTGTACAAGAACCATAACTCTACCTTGTTAATTAAGTGATTGTCTCCCCATCTTTTTCTGGTCTGAAGCAGACCTAAAAGGTATTAAGGATTTACAGATGGAATCTGGATGATTGTTAGAGGGAAAAGGTGCATGGTACAAAAATAACTCTGTCTTGTGTAATTACTAAAGTTTATCTGAGCTATGACTATACCCCCTTTAGTTTCTTTCAAAATAGTATTGCAGATAATCCTACTGACATTTGGCAAATAGGATTTTAGCGTGTTGGGGCTCAACGAACCGTCAACCCTTGTGGAGGGTGGTCGGGTGTGGCAAAGGTGTCGTGTATCTTACGACACTGGGGCGCCCAACTGATATTGGCTTACAGTGGGGCAAGTAAGGGTAGAGGGGGGATGCTTTTATTTCTTCTGTTTCTTTCCTTTCATTCTTATTCTCTTTCTTCCCTGTCCACCTCTTCTCTACTATCTCTTCTATCTCTTTTCTCCCATTCTCTGGGGATCCGCTAGAAAATCTTATTTGAAATCTTTAGATACTATTCATTATCAAGGTTTACGTCTAGCTCTAGGAGCTTTTCATACTTCAGTCGAAAGTTTATATGCTGAATCAAATGAACCATCATTGTATATAAGAAGGGAGAAACTGTCCCTTCAATATGTCACTAAATTAGCCGCCAGTCCCAGAAATTCAGCTTATGATTGTGTTTTTAATCCTAAATACGAAAGATTTTACAACACTAAACCAACAGCTATTAAACCCCTTGCTCTGAGAATACAACCATTACTTGAAGAGGCCAATATTGATATTAAAAATGTTCAACCCTTTTCCTTTCCGTCAAAAGAGCCATTGACGTTAAACCCTCCAAAGATTGTTCTAGATCTTCTTAAAAATAAAAAAAACAGAAGTTGAGTCGCATATTTTTAAAAATGAATTTTTAGAAATAAAATCAAATTATAAACAGTGCCTGTCAATTTATACAGATGGTTCGAAACAAGATGAGAAAGTTGCTTGTTCTGTTATTAGTCCAAATTTTACTGACAGTATCAGATTACCTGATAATAGCTCCATATTTACCGCCGAAGCCAAGGCAATTGATATTGCACTTTACCATATCAGAGATCGGTCTGAAAAACAGTTTATCATCTATTCAGATTCTCTTTCTGTATTAAAATCTCTTAAAGATTTACACCATAGAAACCCATTAATTCAGCAAATTCTTAAAAAATATTATTATCTTTCCGCTTCAAAAGAAATTGTATTTTGTTGGCTTCCCAGCCACGTTAATATTCGTGGAAATGAATTAGCAGATTCAGAAGCCAAATCTGCATTATCCTTAGTAATAACCAATTTCAAAATTCCTCACTCCGACTTTAAATCAAACGTCTGTCAATACATCAACAACAAATGTCAGTCTGTTTGGGAAACACAAACTTATAATAAATTAAATGAAATCAAACCAAAGTTTAACAGCAAATGCACATTCTCTAATCTCAGCAGAAAAGAACAAACAAAAATCACGAGATGTAGACTTGGACACACTAGAATTACTCATTCTTATATTTTAAACAATGAACAAGCTCCATTCTGCATTCCTTGTAATGAACCTTTCACAGTCAAACATTTTCTTATCACTTGTGCTGAATTTAACCACATTCGCACAAAGTATTTTAATATAAAAACTATAAAGCAACTTTTTGATATGCCAACTCAGAAAATACTCGACTTTCTTAAAGAGATCAGACTTTTTAATAAAATATGATCAGTATTTTTAATAACTTAAAATCATTGATACTTTATCTCTTTAAAATAAATACATCAATCATAGATATTTTTAAATTTCTGATAAAATAAAATCATCATATAACATAAAACTTATTAGACGCTATATGCCCTTTTAGGGTTGAGCGTCTATAAACAAAATATCCATCCATCCATCCAATCTGACAATATAATGTTGAAAGAGACCTTAAACTCCAAATTATCATCATATTATCGTATGGGCCACATCAACCAAAAAAATGCCTTCAAACATGCACAGAATCAGATCCTGCCCATACACAATGTCTCCTCTGGACCATGTGCAAGGTCTCATTTGATCTCTTGCTCATCGATACATTCAAGTGGCAGATGACTGGCAGCGGACTGTGAAGGTACTCAACAGACTGCTCTTCCATGCATTCTGATCTGGGCCTTCACTGTCTGCACATGCCCCAAAGGCACACGTCCACTTGGTCCGGCTCAGTGATGTTGGTCATAGGGCACCATAAACCATTGAAGATAATGAAATATAACTTGGGTTGTAGAAGGCACTGAGAGGATGTTAATTGTACAAGAACCATAACTCTACCTTGTTAATTAAGTGATTGTCTCCCCATCTTTTTCTGGTCTGAAGCAGACCTAAAAGGTATTAAGGATTTACAGATGGAATCTGGATGATTGTTAGAGGGAAAAGGTGCATGATACAAAAATTAACTCGGCCTTGTGTAATTACAAAAGTTTATTTGAGCTATGATTATATCCCCTTTAGTTTCTTTCAAAATAGTATTACAGATAATCCTACTGACATTTGGCAAAGAGGATTTTAGCGTGTTGGGGCTCAACGAACCGTCAACCCTTGTGGAGGGTGGTCGGGTGTGGCAAAGGTGTCGTGTATCTTACGACACTGGGGCGTTCAACTGATATTGGCTTACAGTTGGGCAAGTAAGGGTAGAGGGGGGATGTTTTTATTTCTTCTGTTTCTTTCCTTTCATTCTTATTCTCTTTCTTCCCTGTCCACCTCTTCTCTACTATCTCTTCTATCTCTTTTCTCCCATTCTCTGGGGATCCGCTAGAAAATCTTATTTGAAATCTTTAGATACTATTCATTATCAAGGTTTACGTCTAGCTCTAGGAGCTTTTCATACTTCACCAGTCGAAAGTTTATATGCTGAATCAAATGAACCATCATTGTATATAAGAAGGGAGAAACTGTCCCTTCAATATGTCACTAAATTAGCCGCCAGTCCCAGAAATTCAGCTTATGATTGTGTTTTTAATCCTAAATACGAAAGATTTTACAACACTAAACCAACAGCTATTAAACCCCTTGCTCTGAGAATACAACCATTACTTGAAGAGGCCAATATTGATATTAAAAATGTTCAACCCTTTTCCTTTCCGTCAAAAGAGCCATTGACGTTAAACCCTCCAAAGATTATTTTAGACCTTCATAAAAATAAAAAATCTGAAGTTGAGTCACATATTTTTAAGAATGAATTTTTAGAAATCAAATCGAAATATAAACATCACCTGTCAATTTATACTGATGGTTCGAAACAAGATGAGAAAGTTGCTTGTTCTGTTATTAGTCCAAATTTTACTGACAGTATCAGATTACCTGATAATAGCTCCATTTTTACCGCTGACGCCAAAGCAATTGATATTGCACTTTATCATATCAGAGATCAGTCTGAAAAACAATTCATCATTTATTCAGATTCTCTTTGTGTATTAAAATCCCTTAAAGATTTACACCATAGGAACCCATTAATTCAACAAATTCTTAAAAAATATTATTACCTTTCAGTTTCAAAAGATATTATATTTTGCTGGCTTTCCAGCCACATTAATATTCGTGGAAATGAATTAGCTGATTTAGAGGCCAAATCTGCATTATCCTTAATGATAACAAATTTCAAAATTCCTTATTCCGACTTTAAATCCAACATTCGTCAATACATTAACAGCAAATGTCAATCTATTTCGGAAAAAACAAACTCAAAATAAACTAAACAAGAATTCCGCGGAAGGCGTCATCGCACCTGCTGGCGCAAAAGTCACAGGAGCCACAATCAGAATGTGGTTATTAAATAAGTTTATTTCATTCTTAGCAGTGCTTACTTGGAAAACTGGGTTGAAAAAAATGTAGACAAAGTGCCTAGTGGGGCACATATATTCCAGGCCCTCTAATGGCTATATCTTCAGCACTGACTTTTCGTATCATACAGCCCAATGATAATGGAACGTTGACGTAAAATGTGTAAAAGTCACTGGAGCATGAAATATAGGTCAAGGTCACGGGTCACGGTACCTGCTAATTCAGTACATCAAGGAGAAGCACAATGCAAGGTATGGTGGTTGTAGGCCTTATAGTTGAGGAGTTATCAAACATCAATGTAAAATGTGTCAAATATAGGTCAAGGTCACTGGGTCAAGGTACCTGCCAAGCCAGGGCAATGAGGTGAAGCACTATGCAAGGTTTAGTGGTTGTAGGTCTTATATTTGAGGAGATATCGAACATCAATATAAAATGTGTCAAAGTCACTGGAGTGCACAATATAGGTCAAGGTCACCAAGTCAAGGTACCTGTCGAGTCAGTACATCGAGAAGAAGTGCTATATAAGGTTTGGTGGTTGAAGGCCTTACAGTTGAGGACATATGGAAGGGTGATGTAAAAGGTGTAAAAGTCAATGGAGCGTGAAATATAGGTCAAGGTCACCCAGTCAAGGTACCTGCAGAGTCCGTACATTGAGGAGAAGCACTGTGCAAGGTTTGATGGTTGTAGGCCTTATAGTTGAGGAGATATTGAACGTTGACGTAAAATGTGTAAAAGGCACTGGAGCGCAAAATATAGGTCAAGGTCACCGGGTCAAGATACCTGCCAAGTCAGTACATATAGGAGAAGCACTATGCCAGGTTTGGTGGGTAGAGGTCTTACACTTGAAGAGATATGGAACGTTGATGTAAATTATGTCAAAGTCACTGCAGCCAAAATATAGGTCAAGGTCACCAGGTCAAGGTATCTGCTAGGTCAGTACATTCAGGAGAAGCACTTTGCAAGGTTTGATGGTTGTAGGCCTTATAGTTGAGGAGATATCGAACGTCGATGCAAAATATGTCAAAGTCACTGGAGCGCAAAATATAGGTCAAGGTCATCGGGTCAAGGTACCTGCCAAGTCTGTACATCTAGAAGAAGCACTATGCAAGGTTTGGTAGGTGTACGCCTTATAGTTGAGAAGATCTGGAACGTCAACGTGAATTGTGTCGAAGTCAATGGAGCGCAAAATATAGGTCAAGGTCACTGGGTCAACATATCTGCCAAGTCAGGAGGTCAGGGAGATGTGTCATGCAAGGAATGATGGTTGTTGTAGAATTGTAGTTGATTAGAATACTAACTTTGACGTAAATGTCGAACTTCGACATAACAGAACTGTTAAGAGACAGACGGACGGATGAACGGACAGACGAATGGAAAAGCGGGCACCTATGTCGCAAAGTCAGGAGGTCAGGGAGATATTTCATACAAGATTTGATGGTTGTTTAGTCTTGCAGTTGATTAGAATACTAACTTTGACATAAATGTCGAACTTCGACATAACAGAACTGTTAAGAGACAGACAGACAGACAGACGAACAGACAGACAAATGGAAAAGTGGGCACCTATGTCGCAAAGTCGGGAGGTCAGGGAGATGTTTCATGCAAGGTTTGATGGTTGTTTAGTCTTGTAGTTGATTAAAACTCTAACTTTGACATAAATGTCGAACTTCGACATAAATGTTGACAGACGGACGGACGAATGGACAGACATACGGAAAAGCGGACGCCTATGTTGCAAAGTCAGGAGGTCAGGGAGATGTTTCATGCAAGGTTGGATGGTTGTTTAGTCTTGTAGTTGATTTGAATACTAACTTTGACATAAATGTCGAACGTCGACATAAATGTTGACAGACGGACGGACGGACAGAAAATCGGACGCCTATATCGCACCCTGCTACAAGCAGGTGCGATAATGAAATAAAACCTTATTTTAACAGCAAATGCGCATTCTCTAATTACTGCAGAAAAGAACAAACGAAAATCACCAGATGTAAAATTGGACACACTAGAATTACTCATTCTTATATATTAAAAAATGAACAAGCACCATTCTGCATTCCTTGTAACGAACCTTTTACAGTCAAACATTTTCTTTTTACTTGGGAAGAATTTAATCATATTCGCACAAAATATTTTAATATAAAAACTGTAAAGGATCTTTTTAATGATATACCAACTAACAAAATCATCGACTTTCTTAAAGAAATCGGACATTTTAATAAATTTATAATCAATATTTTTAATAAATTACAATCATTAATACTGTCATCTTTTTAAAATCAACATATCAATCTTAGATAGTTTTAATTCCAAATTAAATAAACTCATCATATAATATAAAAATTATTAGACGCTATATACCCTTTCAGTGTTGAGCGTCTCAACAAAATATCCATCCATCCATCCATCCCATTCTCTGGGAGACGACAAAACGACCCACAAGGGTTGACATGTCGTTAAACCCCAACACAATCATTTTGTCTTCTAGAGAAAGGGAGAAAAGAGGTAGTAGAGAGATGGAAGAGAGGGACAGGGAAGAAAGAGGAACATTAATGAAAGTGAAATAACAGAAGGGTTAAAAACACCCCCCTCTGCCCTTACCTGCTACAAGGATTCCAATCTCGAATTGTTTGAGGGAAGAATGAGCCCTTGTAAATGTCAGTTCTTATAGCAGGGGTCTGAAAAGTCAATGAGTGATGATTTCTACTTGTCTAATATTGTGGGGGGGGGGGGGGGGTTGGGGGGGGATGGGGGGTGGGGGGAGGGGATGGTGCGGATAAGATCATCTGTTGGAATGCTGGCAGCACCTTTAGACCTTTGTACAAAAGAATTAGTCTACTGTCTCTCCTCCTTTTCTTGAGAAACTCCCATTTTAGATTTTTCCAGTATTCCAATCATACTCCCAGGTTCAAACAGTAAATGCTAGTAACGAACCTAGCAGCCTTATTCTGAACCTTGAAGGACCACACCTTGGGGATCCCAAACACAGCCACCATTTTCCAAAATGGGGTGAACAAGTCCCCAATATGCTGCCTCTTTAACATCCTGAGGACATTGATACAAGGGCAAGTCAATAAGTAACCAGCCTATCCCATTTCCAATTGACCGAGACACCCAAGATTTTCATGCCTTGTTTCAATACATGTTTTAGGCCTGAGGGCAAAATTGCACCCTTATCGTGTCATTCACTCATAAGATATTGAATGTCAAACATGGCTAGCAATGCAAAAGTAAGCTTTTCGTCAAAAGTTGAGTACCGTGCTGTAATTCGGTACTTGTATTTGAAAGGGAAAACAGGTCAGGAAATACATTGCGAGTTTACCAATGTTTATGGGTCTTCTGCACCATCGTATGCACAAGTTAAATTCTGGTTGGGTGTTAATCTTACTCTTTGGTGCTTTGTGGTTTATTCTGCGAGGCGATTTATTGTATGTCTTACCTTGTGCCAGTTTGTTCTTGTGTTTATCAGCGATTACCTCGCTTGGGGAAGAGAGAGCTAATCTTAGTGCTTTTCGTACGTTTTATCGATTTGTGCTTGTTTGGATTTGTCGGTTTCCTCTTCCTCTTGATGTCTGGGAAGGGCTGCGGTTTGTGATTGTGGCACTTCCTGGACTTTTACCTTTTTTGGGGAATTCAAACGCAGTAGGAAGTCTTTAGAAGACAAAACCAGGTCTGGACGCCCATCAGATGGCACCGATGAAGAAATGTGTAACAAAGTACGGGATTTGGTGTACTCTGATGGGCGAATTAAGGTGGAAGAAATAGCGAATGCATTACACATTTCACATGGTAGCGTTTCAACAACTTTACATGATCGCTTGGGTATGCACAAGCTAACAGCCCGTTGGGTCCCAAAATCCCTTAGCGATGAGCAAATGGCAACCAGAACATCAGTATACAGCGCATTGTTGAAGCGGATTAGGTCAAAGGAAGATGATTTCCTTTCACGTCTGGTGACTGTAGATGAGATCTGGGTCCATTATTATGAGCCAGAGAATAAAGCTCAAAGTTGCCAGAGTGTAGGGCCGGGGTCTCCGAGGCCAAAGAAGTTCAAAACGCAACCCTCTGATGGCAAGGTGATGGCAACTGTATTTTGGGATGCACAAGGCGTTATTATGTTGGACTTTCTAGGAAAGAAAAGTATAATAATAGGTGCGTATTATGCAAACTTGCTCGACTAACTGAGAATTGTGATCCGTGAAAAACGCCGAGGTAAACTCGCCAAAGGGATTCTGCTCCAACAGGACAACGCGAGAGTCCACACTTGCAAAATTGCAATGGATGCTGTTGAGCGGAATGGGTACGAGCTAATACCGCACTCCTCCTATTCTCCGGACTTAGCTCCTAGTGACTATTCCTATTCCCAAACTTGAAAAAGGATATCCGTGGACGTCATTTCCGGTCCAACGAAGAAGTGGCGGCAGTTGAGGAGTGGGTCAGAGACAAGGACCCTGGCTTCTTCAGTTCAGGGCTGATGGCACTGGAACACCGTTGGTCCAAGTGCATCATTCTAGAGGGCAGTTACATCGAAAAAGAAGAGATCGATCTCACCCAGAAATAAGTTAGGCTGGTTTTTTATTGACTTGCCCTCGTAAAGATTTCGTCTCAGGAAACCAAAAGTTCTGTTTGCCTTAGTACATATGTTGCTGATATGTGTTTTCCATCTCCAGTCCTGTGTGATTGTTACTTCTAGGTATTTAATGGAATCCACATTTTTGAGGACCCTACCCTCTAAGTGTAAGAAGCTTCAATTTTATTTGTTCTTTTCCTAGTTACCTGCATTATATTGCATTTGATTGGCTGAAATCTCACACCCCATTTTCTTACCCAACATCCTAATCTATATCCTTCTGAAGTTTCAACGAGTCGTCTGTGTCTCTGATTTTACGATAGCGAACATAGTCATCTGCGAAAAGTCTTATTTCTGAGTCTATGTCTGTGGAAATATCATTTATGTACAGAGAACAATAATGGACCAAGAACGGTCCCTTGTGGAAACCTGACAAAACTGCAGTCCACTCCGAAATTTCACCATTTGCAACAGCTAGTTGTGTTCTATACCAAAGAAAGGAATCTATCCACCTGAGTGTCTTTCCGCCAATTCCATAACCATATGATTTGCTTTTAAGAAGTTCATGAGGCGGGGTGTCAAAAGCCTTCTCGAAGTCCAGAATAAATGTGTCAACAAATCCTCCTTTGTCCAAGATTTTTACACAGTCATTTATAACCATGGTCAGCTGTGCTACACAACTGTGCCTTTTCCTTAATGCATGTTGCCTGTCGGACAGGAGCTGATATTCAACCAAGTGAGCCATGATATTTGAGCATACTATATGTTCAAGCAACTTACTTGGCACGCATGTTAAGGACGCGGGGGGGGGGGGGGGGGGGGAGGAGGGGGGGGGGGGCAGGTAATTACAAACAAGAGCCTTATCCCATTTCTTAAAATGGTGACAAATGTTTGCAAGAAGCCATTCCTTGGGGATTTCACCCGTATCAAGAGAAATGTTGGAACAAATGTGCAAATACTGGACCTAGTGCATTTGCTAGTTCCTTTAGAACTCTAGGATGAAGCTCATCAGGTCCTAAGGCTTTTGAGGGGGTTCAAGTCTTTCAGTAACTTGATCACTCCTTCTGTAGACACCACAATACTATCCTTGAAAGAGTCCGATCTTCTGGGGTTAACGGAACCTCATTGTATTCAAGTTTTATTGAACGCATCATTGAATTGACCAATTAGTTCCTCTGCCCTTTCAGAGTCTAAGTCTGCAACTCCATTTCCTCCCCTCTTTTTAAGGGGTGGAATACCTTGACTGTCTTTTTTTTTTTTGACTACTCATATATCTGTAGAAGTCTCTGGGATTTTCCTTTATGTCACCTATCAAGTTATTCACATACAAATCATGCTGCTTTTTAATGTCAGCCTTTATTTCCCTTCTCAAAGATTCAAATTTAGTCCGAAGTATACCACTACCTGTCTTAGCCTTAGCATGATTTTTAATGACAGATTCTATCTGTCATTCTTCGTTGCCACGCACGGTTTTAGAAAAAGTGACTGACTACTATTCAATTTCGTATTCATCCGCGCACAAAAATAGACCCAATGTTTCAATGTGTGTATATTAGTACGCCACTGAAGAGCTGTCCATACAAAAGTAGTGCAACTTGTGCTTGATCTATGCGCGAGAGTCGCTGAGAAAACCCGTCTTAATATATGTGCGAACAACAAAGGCGCAGATCAGTCCGCGCAGGCTGATCAGTGCCTTTGTTGTTCGCTGTAGCTCGTTTTTTTTCGACGAAGAAGCGTCTCACAAACTTAAATGGAGAACAGAATGATACCGGGAATTTATTAGTTTCTCATAGAATCTGTCATTTCAGGGCTATTCAGCCCTTTGATTATTCCTTCTGTGAATCTTTCTTTTTATCTCTGGAGTGATCCAAGGAATCGTAGACTCCGGTGACGTAAGATACATGACACCTTCGCGCAGTGCATGGCGTAAAAACTATAGTGCTGTACCAAACACCAACACAGTCATCAAGTTTATAATTATAAACTTATTACATAGCTACAGATAAGAGGGGGTATCCACATAATATTTTTCTTATTTCTCCACGAAAACATATTTTGTGGGTACTCATTAGAAGCGCCATGTTTTTGTGGAGAAATAAGAAAGATAGCAACATTTTTTAGATGAGAAAAGTGCCTTATCTGTTGCTATAAACTATGGTTCTGAATTGCTTCCATTGTAAACATAAGCGTATCAGTATGTTAAAGTACAATTCAGCTTTTAGCTTGACTGATAAAATCAATGTTTTAAATCGTAAAATGAATATATTTATAACAAGAACATCATAACTTTTATCCGTTCTCACCCCCAATCTTACAACCCTTCAATAATACTTAGTCATATAATGTCCTCATACACCTGCAGCAATATCACTCATACTAAGTCTGTATAATGGTAACTATGTTTTTAAGAGCTCATTTTGTGGGACGTGCTATACTTGTAATTCTCTTTTTTAGCTCACCTGAGCCGAAGGCCCAGGATGAGCTATTGTCATCACTCTCCGTCCGTCATCCGTCGGTTCACACCTTTGAACGACTTCCTCCTCGGAAACCCCTGGGCCAAATTTCTTCAAACTTTATGTGGAGCCTTGTATTAAATGGGGATTGGAAATTTGTAAAATGTCACGGTCCGTAAATCAAGGTGGCCGCCATGCTGGTATATATCTCCCATAGACTTATAATGGGAAAGTCTTAAAAATCTTATCTGAAACAATGAGGCCCAGAGCATATATGTTTAGTATGTAGCAATGTTTAGTGGTCCCCTACATAAATCCTGCCAATCAAGCCCCTGGGGTACAAACTGGCCGCACGCCCCGGGGGTCATTAGCTCCCATAGACTTATAATGGAAAAACTTAAAAAATCTTCTTCTCTGAAACCATGAGGCCCACAGCTCACATATTTAGTATGTAGCAATGTTTAGTGGTCCCCTACATAAATCCTGCCAATCAAGCCCCTGGAGCCCAAACTGGCCATGCCCCAGGGGGTCATTAGCTCCAATAGACTTATAATGGGAAAAAAAAATCTCTGAAACCATGAGGCCCACAGCTTACATATTTAGTATGTAGCAATGTCTAGTGGTCACCTACATAAATCCTGCCAATCAAGCCCCTGGAGCCCAAACTGGCCACGCCCCGGGGGTCATTAGCTCCCATAGACTTATAATGGGAAAAACTTAAAAAAATCTTCTCTGAAATCATGAGCCCCACAGCTTACATATTTAGTATGTAGCAATGCTTAGTCGTCTCCTACATAAATCCTGCCAATCAAGCCCCTGGAGCCCAAACTGGCCACGCCCCGGGGGGTCATTAGCTCCCATAGACATAGTGAGAAAAACTTAAAAATCTTCTGTTCTGAAACCATGAGGCCCAGAGCTGATATATTTTGTATGTAGCAATGTTTAGTGGTCCCCTACATAAATCCTGCCAATCAAGCCCCTGGGGTCCAAACTGGCCACGCCCCGGGGGTCATTAACTCCCATAGACTTATAATGAGAAAAACTTAAAAATCTTCTTCTCTGAAACCATGAGACCCAGAGATTATATATTTAGTATGTAGTAATGTTTTGTGGTCCCCTACATAAATCCTGCCAATCAAGCCCCTGGGATCCAAACTGGCCTGCCCCGGGGTCATTAGCTCCCATAGACATATAATGGGAAAACTTAGAAAATCTTCTCTGAAACCACGAGGCTCAGAGCTTATATATTTAGTATGCAGCAATGTTAAGTGGTCCCTTACATAAATTCTGCCAATCAAGCCCCTGGGGTCCCAACTGGCCACGCCCCGGGGGTCATTAGCTCCCATAAACTTATAATGGAAAAAACTTAAAAAATCTTCTTCTCTGAAAGCATGAGGCCCACAGCTTACATATTTAGTATGTAGCAATGTAAGCTGGTCTTGGTGGCTCAGTTGGATGCGCTGTCCGACTGGAGACCAGGAGGTCGCGGGTTCAACCCCCGCTGAGGTGGAGTGATCATGAAATATTTTCTACGGTCATTCTCTCCCTTCCGCTGATTCAAGAAGGGCAGTTGTCCCACAAAAATCTTCTTTGAAACCATGAGGCCGAGAGCGAATAGATTATGTATGAAGCGAATTTAAGTGGTCTCCTACATAATTCCTGCCAACCATGCCGCTGGGGTCCAAATTGGCCACATCCCGGGGTCATTAGCTCCCATAGACTTATAATGGGAAAACTTAAAAAATCTTCTTCTCTGAAACCATAAGGTCCAGAGCTTATATATTTAGTATGTAGCAATATGTAGTGGTCCACTACATAAATCCTGCCAATCAAGCCCCTGGACTCCAAACTGGCCACACCACAGGGGGCCATATGTATATACAGAGCTATATAGCTAAAGAACCTTCAAAAATCTTCTTCTCTGAAACCATGAGGCAGAGAGATAAACAAATTATCATGTAGCAGTGTTTAGTGGTCTCAACACAAACAAACAAAGTAATGATTAGTGGTCCCCTACATAAATCCTGCCAATCAAGCCCCTTGGGTCCAAACCGGCCATGCCCCGGGTTCATTAGCTCCCATAGACCTATAATGGAAAAAACTTAAAAACCTTCTTCTCCGAAATCTTGA
Organism: Anodontia alba; assembly: GCA_964016985.1. Lineage (NCBI taxonomy): Eukaryota > Metazoa > Mollusca > Bivalvia > Lucinida > Lucinidae > Anodontia > Anodontia alba. The sequence goes on from OZ024825.1 coordinate 124,241,174, forward strand.
GGCCCACAGCTTATATATTTAGTGTATAGCAATGTTTAGTGGTCCCCTACATAAATCCTGCTAATCAAGCCCCTGGGCTCAAAACTGGCCACACCCCAGGGGGTCATATGTTTATATAGAACTATATAGCTAAAGAACATTCAAAAACCTCTGAAACCATGCCCAGAGCTAACAGATTAAGTATGTAGCGATGTTTGGTGGTCTCCTACATAAATCCTGCCAACCATGCCTCTGGGGTCCAAACTGGCTGTGCCCCGGGGCTCATTAGCTCCCATAGACTTAAAATGGGATAAACCTAAAAAGTCTTCTTCTCTGAAGCCATGAGGCCCACAGCTTATATATTTAGTAGGTAGTAATGTGTCGTGGTTCCATACTTAAATCCTGCCAATCAAGTCCCTGGAGTCCAAACCAGCCACACTCCAGGGGTCATATGTAGCTAAAGAACCTTTAAAAATCTTCTCTGAAACCATGGGGCCCAGAGCTAACAGATTTAGTATGTAGCAATGTTTGGTGGTCTTCAACATTAATTCTTCCAACCATGCCCGTGGGGTCCAAATTGGCCACCTCTCAGGGGGTCATTAGCTACCATGGATTTATAGTGGAAATAAAAAATAAAAGAATCTCTTTCTCTGAAACTATGAGGCCCACAGCTTAAATAATTAATATGTAGCAATGTTTAGTGGTCCCCTACATAAATCCTGCCAATGAAGCCCCTGGGGTCTAAATTGGCTATGTCCCAGGGGTCATTAGGACCCTTAGACTTATAATGGGAAAACCTTAAAAAAAAAGCTTCTTCTCTGAAACCATACAGCTCACAGCTCATATATTTAGTATGTAGCAATGTTTAGTGGTCCCCAACATAAATCCTGCCATCCATGCCCCTGGGGTCCAAATTGGCCATGCCCCTGGGGTCATTTACTCTCACAGACTTATATTGGGAAAAACTTAAAAGATCTTCTCTGAAACCATCAGATCCACAGCTTATGTATTTAGTATGTAGCAAAGTTTAGTAGTCCCCTACATAAATCCTGCCAATCAAGCCCCTGGGGTTTAAACTGGTTTTACTTATGGCCCTTTGAATATTTCAGCATTTTAACCTTGTAAGCAAGAGATCTCAAAAACTGTTAAAGCCATTGCCTTGAAACTTGACAGGTTAATAGGGAATGATGTGTAAATGACCTGATTAACTTACAGCATTTAACTCAGTTGAGCGTTGTGGCCCATGGGCTTCTTGTTTCCACAATGCCACTGTGTGTGCGTGCTTGCGTATGTGTATGTGTGTGTGTTACTGCCGAGGAAAATAATATAAAGACAACAAAACAAAACAACCTGAGCATCTTTTTTATTAGTTGAGAACAAACATTTATATACCGCAGCATTGTGTACTAAATGTACACGTAGACTATGGCTGTTCTCAATAAAAATCATAAAACGTATACTCAAATGAAACAAAATAAGAAATGTCAGTTAGCAGTGCTTAGATACCCCGCATAAAACACATTGTAGGAACAGGTTTTACATGAACCGTAATTTCCTTCATAGGCAAGATACTGAGAGGAAATGAAATTTTGACTATAACTGAGGGCCATAACGTGTTGTAATTTGCTGAGATGGACGCATAAACCTAGCCTGGTCAGTATCAATGCATATGCAAAACTTGGTCAAATTCCATCAATTTTTCCCCAAGATATTGAGGACAATAACCAAGGGCCATAATTGTCTTGTATATTTGCTAAAACTGACGCATAAGAATCTAAACCTAGTCTGGTCAACGCCAATGCACATACAAAATTTGATCAAATTCCATCAATTTGTCCACAAGATATTGAGCGGAAACATAATTTTGATAATAGCTGAAGGCAATAACTTTTTAATTAGCAAAAATTAACGTGTAACAATCTCGACCTAGAACTGGTTAAGGTTAATGCATATGCAAGATTTGATCGAATTCTATCAATTTGTTCACAAGATAATGAGTGGAAACGAAATTTTGACAACCAAGGGCCATAAACATGTAAATTTGTGAAATTTGAAGCATTTCTATATAAATTTGCGAAATTTGAAGCTGGTCCAATTCAATGCATATGTAAGATTTGATTTTATTCCTTCAATTTATTTCCAAGATATTGCGGAAACGAAATTATGACGATAATCAAGGTCTATTACTCTGATGAAATATGGAAGAAACGTGGCGTGACAATCCAACCAAGATCTCGGTATGGTCAATGCATATGCAAAATTTGATCAAATTCCATCAAATACTTCACAAGATATTGAGCGAAAACGAAATTCTGACAACAAGCAAGAGCCATAACCATGTCGTAAATTTATGAAAATTGACAGGTATCAATCCTAAGATCTGGTCAGGATCAATGCATATGCAAAATTTCATTAATTTGTTGTCAAGATATTGAGTGGAAACGAAATTCTGACGAAAATCAAGGGCCATAACTTTGTTGTAAATTTGGGAAATCGGGCCCCTTAGCCTAGTGGATAGGAGAGTTGACAGTCCATTAGGTTTCTCACCGCTGTTGTTCGAGCCTGGCTTGGATCATGTGGGAAGGCCAAGTTCTGCTTACGGATGTTCAGGTGGTATTTCCCTGGATTCTCCAGTTTTCGCCCACCTTTGATGAACGATCGGCTCGATATAAATGAAATATTATTCTTAATATTCTTGAAAGGGTCGTAACCACCCCTTCCCCGCTTCCCGCCCCCTCCCGCGCCCACAAAAAATGCGAAATTGGATATGTAACAATCGTAACCAAGATCTGGTTATAGTCTATGCATATAGAAAATTTGATCAAATTCCATTGGTTCGTTCAGAAGATATTGAGTGGAAACGAAATTTTGACAATAACCAAGGACCATAATTATGTTGTAAATTTTCGAAAAAATTAGGCTCAACTTTCCAACTCTAGACCTAGTTAAGAACAATTCATATGCAAAAATTGATCAAATTCCATTAATTTGTTCAGAAGATATTTAACGGAAACGAAATTTATGAATAATCAAGGGCCACAACTCTGTTGTAAATCCATTGATTCTTTTTGAAGATATTTAGCAGAAACGAAATTCTGACAATAACCAAGGACCATAACTCTGTTGTAAAGAAAGTCGCGAAAATTTAGGTGTAACAGTCTCAATCTGGATCTGGTAAATACGCGAAAATTGACGGGTAACAGTCCCAACCTAGGTCTTGTAAAGGTCAATGCATATGCAAAAATGTGATCAAATTCCATTAATTCGCTCAGAAGATATTGAGCGGAAACGAAATTCTGACAATAGTCAAGACCCATAACTGTGTGTAGATTTGCGAAAATTGACGGGTTACAATTCCATCCTAGATCTGGTTAAGGTCAATGCATATGCAAACTTTGATCAAATTGCGTCAATTCGTTCACAATGTATTGAGCGGAAACGGAATTTTGACAATAACCAAGGGACATAACCACGTTGTAAATTTTCGGAAATTGGACGCGTCACAATCCCAACCTAGATCTGATCAACATCAGTGCATATGCATTTAAAATTCAGTCGAACTCCATCAATTCCTTCTCGAGCGGAAATGATGTCGGAATGACGGACAAGCTGAAAACAGTATACACCCCACCCCCATACTTCGTATGCATGGAGTGAAATAAAAATTTGCGCTTTTATTTTTGTTGCACTTTCCTGCTTACAAGAAGAAAATCGATAGACTGAGATAACATAATTCAAGAATTTGTACACAGATGCGACCTTAACTTTTGAATGCAAGCTGATCAGGACCATTGCTCTCCGCAAACAGAATCATTGGATACTACACAATTGCAGACTGCGCATGTGCAGGATTATGTTACTGCATATTTTGCTAGTGACTTTGCTAGACTTTTTCGCTTGATGCAGCCCATATCATTCAGGCTTTCCTCTAAAATGCCTTGGGGTTTATGCTGTAGACTCAAAATTCCTCTTTCATAAGGATCGAGTCCCTATGGCAGAAGTTTTCCTGTCCTGTGATTGACTGTCCCTATCCTCAAGTCCAGAACCTCAAGTGCTCCTTCATCCCCATGGGCCTGATAAAACTGAAATCCTGTTTACATGACATAGTACAAACTACACTGGCCAGTAGAATAAGTCATCACAGGTAGATCTCTGACACTGAAATGCTATTGAGCCATTTTTAGTAACCTCGGCTCAAGGGTGTTTGCTGAGCTTGTGGTATAACGTATTAAACTTCTGTACATCTATCTATAATATCAAATCAAGTTTTAATTGAACCTAAAGTAAGAAAACATACCTTTGGACATTCGCGCATTCTGATCAGAATCTCACTGAGTGCAGTTTGGATAGCTAAGAATAAAAAATGTTCACGCGGACAATGAAGACTGCGTGGATGCGCATACTGGCCCAGAGGTTATAAAACTTTTTTCATGCTCAACTCAGCTGAGCATGAAAAAAGTTTGTGTGCTAATAAATATGAAAATACCAACACTAGTAGGCATTTTCATATTTATTAACAGAGAAAAGTTCATGTTCAGCTATATTTAGCAAGAAAGAATTTGCAGTTGTTAGTAATTTGGGATTTAGCAGGACAAATTTCATGCTCAGCTGAGTTGAGCATAAAACATTTATAACCTTGGGGCCTGATTAGTGTTTGTTGGGCGCACATGTCGGGAGTAACGTTTTCTCAAGTTGCTGCTTAAAGGGGAACGTAATCTTAAAAGGTATTGTGCTTCAAAGTAAAGAACTTTACAAACACAAATTTGATCAAAATCGGAGGAAAATTAAGTAAGATATAGACAATTGAATATTTCAACATTGGTGGAATGGGCGCCGCCATTTTGAATATTTAATGAGGTTTAATAAAAATCGAAATTCGTTTCATAAAGGTAGTTATTTTCATGAAGTTGGTTTATGTTGGGGGAAATGATTGCTTGTCACTAAAATTAAAAGATTATAAAAATTCTGTAGAAAAATTATTCTTGAAAACCCTTTATAATTTGGTTTTGCATATTTAATTTGGGCTATGTGACGTCACAAAGCCTACAGTATGGCGGCATCCATGACAGCCATTTTAAATACATTCAAACTACCATAACTTCCTTAATTCTAGGCCGATTTTGAAAACTCTTGCATGACTTGTTAAGCACTTTACTTCAAGATATACCAGCAACTTATATTGCGTTTCCCTTTAATTATATACACAGGGGGAAAAGTTATTCATCACAGTGGATTTAAGCGCCATCTTTCCTGATTAAAATATAATATGGCTGGCTAATCAGAGCTGAAAAGATTATCGATTATCAGTCCTGCCATTGTGATCGATAATTGATTAGTAATCGATGAAGATTTGGTCATAATTTTACCTGTCTGAGCATGACCTTTCCATATGTTATACTTTATTGTATGGATTTGGTCAGACAAGCCGAGCAAATAGTGTAGACCCAGATGAGACGCCGCGTTTGCGGCGTCTCATCAGGGTCTACACTGTTTGCCACTCATCAGCTATTTTAGACACAACAGTGGGTAGTAAATTGTACTTGTTCAAATTTTAGAAAAAAGTATTGTAAGGAGATGAGGTAACTGAAAATTAAGGGTAAATACGGTAAAGTAACAACCACAGAAATCAAATGATCGATTATTAGCAAATCTGTAATTATAAGCATTTTTGTGGAATTAGTCGATCAATTAATCGATTATCCGATTAATTGTGCCAGCCTTAAAATAAAGCCCGGGCTTGCTGACACAAAATACTGACTCAAAGGTACTGAAATTATGCTAACTGTAAAAAATCCTCATGTTCAAATGACTTCTTTGTGGCCTAAAAGCGGTAATTTTAAACCATAAAATTGTTGTCCTGACTCTTAATAAACTCATTTGTATACTAATTCAATAATATTCCGGTTTTCCTTCATAGATGAGTTTTCTATCGAATCGAAATAAAAATGTTTTGTCAAACTGCGGGTGATGAGTAACTTTTTTATTTCCTTGGTATATACAGTAGGTAAGGATAATGCCAAAATTTAAATCCCATCTTGCAGTCGAATTTATATTTCCGCTGATGAATAGCCAGCACAATTTGGTCTGTATTCTGAAAGCAGTCATTTGCTGAGTATAAGCCCCTGACCTGGCAATGCTGATCGATAAACTGGCATCTGTAACAGTGCTTGCTCTTAGGACCGCAACGTCAGAAAACGTACCTTCGGATCTGTGCACCCAGCCGCCCATTACGGAAACACCCTTATTCAAACATACTGAAAATTTTACCACCATAAAGTGAAAATTTTCAGAAAAAAAAATCTGATAGTTTTCATGTTTCTGCTCAAAACATAGATTGTGGAGAGGCGGTTCTGACGAGTACCCACAACCTATGTTTTTTGAGCAGATATAAGAAAAATAATGTATACCCCTGTAAACCCCGTTTTACTATATAAAAGTGGGGTTTAAGGGGGTCAAAATTATATAGGCATGTTGTCGTGATAGAAGATTCAGATCAGCTCTGATCAGAATCTTCACTGGGCGCATTTTGGACATCCAAGGTCGTAAAGTTCATTCATATGCGGACAATGAATACACTAATCAGATCTAATCAGACTGCGCTGATGCACAGGATGATTTGAGTCATTGTTGGATATGCATATTAAAAGGTACTTTTTCTTATGTTTCAGTACATTGTTTCTTTCTCATCTAAAAATGCATTTTATGTGACTGGGTGTAGGCATATAGCAATAGCTTCCTGTATAATTATTTCTCAAGATACTCCTATGCGTTTTTTAATATCCTCTAAATTCCGTGGAGGGATGTTTTTGGCACCTCTTTGATACCTGTGGAAAAGAAAGCAACAACCACAACAACAACAAATGTTACAGGCAAAATAGAAAATGATCATGGCATGAGTTGGAGAAGCGAATGTCAAGGTCAGTCTAAGTGTCTGTTTAGTGATTCTGTGAGCGGACTGAAAAGCGTCTATTGCTATTGTAAATGGTAATTTTGGGTTTACATGTTAATCCATTGTAGTCGGGAGATCCCTGAGAGGTTAACTGGCAAACAGTGCAGACCCAGATCAGACGCTGCAAAACGCGGCGTCTGATCAGGGTTTCGACTATTTGCAAATAGATTAGTCATTTTTCTCTAGGAATATCTAAATCCCATAGCTGGACGTACCTAAATTGATACTGAAGTCTTCCAATATACAGTGTGGGAGAGTTTGTTTGTTTGTGTTGAGGCTCAGTCAACCCAATGGGGTCATGTCGAGCGCGGTCAGTTTACCTAACCACACGTTTACTGGGCAGGCTTAGTCCTCTAAGCGGTTAACCAGTATTGCGCACATTCTTTCGCCAGAAACTGACAACTGCCCTTCTTGAATCAGCGGAAGGGAGAGAATGACCGTAGAAAATATTTCATGATCAATCTCCACGAAAGAATGTTGCCGACCTCGGTGGGGGTTGAACCCGCGACGTCCTGGTCTCCAGTCGGACGGCGCATCCAACTGAGCCACCGAGGCGGGCAGTGTGGGAGAGTCTATTCAGTCTACAATGGGTTAAAACAACTGATATCAAGTACTGGTAAGGGTTCGTGTATGTTGGTGATAGGTCGCATACATAACACAATGCAAATACTCTATTGCAGCTACGAGAAAAAAAAAACACACAAAAAAAAACGAAAAAAAAACGGTCTACTAAAGTTATAATATAACATTATCCTATGGCCTGAGACTTCTCGTTACAATTTTCTATTTTACATAACGCAGCTGGGATACAGAAGTAAGAGGTCACCGGACAAGGTTACATTTTTTATCTATACAGAAGGAAAGGAAAAAATCTAGAACATGTATTGCTTATACAGGCATATATTGATTATATTCATTTTCTTTGGGATCATTGGGCGCATTGTGCTATATTTGAAAATGGATTTCTGCTCATGTATACCCTAGAGGGCGTAAGCAGTGTTACAAACTCATTAATGCTTACGAAGAGTCTCAGTAAAATCGAAACTCCTAGTTTCTAATCTGTAGTGGATTCTTTGTTACGAAAGGCAATCTTTTTGACGTTTATTTTACTACACTGTAGCTGGTGTTAGTGCTGTGTGGCGGCAGTAGAACGTCTCCCCGTATATCACCATAGTGCAGAAATATTTCATTGTAGCGTATTTTAAAATGGGATTCTGCTCATGTATACGGAGGGCGTAAGCAGTGCTGCAAACTTCATCACTGCTTATGAAAAGTCTAAATAAAACCGATACTCCCATTTCCTAATCCGAAGTGTGTTCTTTGTTTCCAAATGGTAAACCTTTGCCAACCTCTGTGCTAATTCAGCAGACGACAAATTATCTAGAAACTGATGACATGTTTCTTGTTAGTGTAACGGAATAGTATATATATATATCACTTCTACAGCCTCGCTGTGGAAGCCGGCTTTTATGGCGACACTGGTAGAGTGATTGTCGCGGTTAGTACCTGGATGGGTGACCGCGGTGCTTGACTTCGTAGAAGACCCGGTTTCACGCTACATTGGTGGCAGTGGTGGGATTGAAGACAGTTCCTTAGTGTGTTGCATAGGCTCCGCCCTCGAGTTTGCCTTGTGAGGCGTGTGTGACTTCGGGACGAAGTCAAGAGGAGAGGGGGTGAAATGTAACGGAATAGTATATATATCACTTCTACAGCCTCGCTGTGGAAGCCGGCTTTAATGGCGACACTGGTAGAGTGGTTGTTTTTTTTTACGAAGTTAAGCAACGGAGATCGCGGTTAGTATCTGGATGGGTTACCGCGGTGCTTGACTTCGTAGAAGACCCGGTTTCACGCTACATTGGTGGCAGCGGTGGGATTGAAGACAGTTCCTTAGTGTGTTGCATAGGCTCCGCCCTCGAGTTAAACCTTTGCCAACCTCTGTGCGAATTCAGCAGACGAAAAATTATCGTGAAACTGATGACATGTTTCTTGTTAGTGTAACGGAATAGTATATATATCACTTCTACAGCCTCGCAAGGTGGCAATTTGCAAGGAATTTCAATACTTGTTTTCTAGGAAAAAATATGAAAAATGTACTTAAAGCCAGTAAAATCGCAGCTGTCAATATTTGACCGCATTCTAAATTAACGCCCTTTTATCGTGTGTAACAAAGAAAAAAAAAAGCAATCAACGGTGCTGATTTCAAGATAACAGTTTACCGCGGCAGAAACTGCAGTTCGGATTGATCGAGCTGCAAGTTTTGATAAAGGGACACACTCAAATTTGGTGTAAATATAGATCGAACTTAGGTGAAGTTGATGTTGCACCTCCACCCATACCCCCCCCCCCCCCCGCACCCCCCACCTCCCGAAGTTAAAGTGGAAAAGTAACAAAAATAAATTGGAAAATAATGCCCAAATCACATGCACATTTGTAGACCCTGGAAAAGATATGTGCAAAGTCTCAGAAAGACCTGTATAAAATTATATGAGGAGTTGCAATCACAAGGTACCCACTGCCTATACATCTTGTATTGTATTTACTGTGGGTGGGTCATTTTCCAAGGCACTTAGTACACTTGCGGGGCAAGCACAAAAGGCTTTTTTTAAATTAAATAAATACCTATATAAGTTCACTTTTATTTCACCTAAACACAAGTTGGAGCTTTTCGATAAACTTATATCACCCATTCTGAATTATTCTTCTGAGGTATGGGACTTTGGTCAGGCTAAAGTAATAGAACGAGTACATATACAGTTTTGTAAAAAAAATTTAGGTGTAAGAAAAACGACACAGAACGATTTTGTGTATGGCGAACTGGGGTGGACAAACTTTATAATAAAACGGTATTTTATAATAATTAAATATTGGTTTAAAAGTTTGATGTCACCAGAAAACTAATATATTAAGCAGATATATCAGATGATGTTAAATGATATCGATGAGTTGCCAAATAAAATAAACTGGGCGTCTCTTGTTCGTCACCTTTTAATGTAATTAGGCTTCTATGAAGTATGGCTTAATCTGGGAGTTGGAACTATAGATATATTCATCTCTGTTTTTAAACAAAGACTTACTGATAATTTATTCAGAACTGGCAGGAAAGACTAGGTATATCTACACATGCACGTTTTTACAAATCGTTTGCTCAGTTTCAGTTACAGCCATATTTAGAAAAACTTAATGCCTTTAAATATATGCAGACTTTAAGTAAATTAAGAATGTCTTCACACAGATTAGAAGTAGAGGCTGGAAGATGGGCTAGACCAAATATTATCCCTGTTGATGAAAGAAAATGTACCACTTGCAGAGTATTAGAAGATGAATATCATTTCGTAATTGAATGTAGCAGATATGTTGACCTCAGAAATAATTATATAGCTAAGTACTATTGGAAAAAGCCTAGCATGTACAAATGTGTGGAACTTATCAATTCAACTAACATGAATTGTTTGCGTAAACTGAGTTTATTTATCTATCATGCCTTTTAACGTCGCACAGATTTATTATATAGAAACTGATATGCTCATAGACTGACGGCGTATTACGTATTATGGATAGCGTCAACACTATTTTTGTTAACTATATTGGACAAAAAAGAGCTTGCTACTTCCTAGGTAGGGATTGACCCAATCAGGTAAAAGCTGGCTTTCCGGCGTCCATATTATGTTTTTTCTCTCTCTTCTAAAGCATAAGTCGATCCTTGGTTTGATTGATTGATTGATTGATTGATTTATTTATTTATTCTTGTTTGTTTGTGTTGTCCTGTTTTGTATTGGCATATATTTTGCGTCAATATTTACTCTCTGTCAAACAATTTTAATGAAATGGTAGACCCTAAACTTTAGGCTCGTTCTTATATTTGGTTTTCTTCAGGAGCGAGTCTTTTGGACTGGGTTAGTACGTAGTAAACTAAAATATTGCCAACCATTGCCGTCCATTTCTTTGCTTAAAGAAAAGTGCGGTTAATATATTACTATAAACTATGATGCATATATACATGAGCAATGCAGTAGTTAGTGGGAGATTGTACTTATAGCAGTCATTAAGAAATTTTGTTTTTGACTGATTAATTTCAAATCGTCTTTACTTTAATATTTGTTTTGCTGTGCTGCTTTTTCAAACATTATATACATCTTCTCAGCAGCCTTTATAATTTACTCATGTATTACATGTATCTATGCTGTTAGGTCAGTGTGTAAGAAGGAGACTATGGCACATATATTGTTATCGCCATCACATTATATGTATATATTTGTATCCTCACGGGCTTCATAGCCTTTTGGAATTTTGAATAAAACTACTTCTTCTTCTTCTTCTTCTTCATCTGAGGTCAGAAAAAGTTCACAAAGTAGTAAAAGGTAATAAAAAATTATGCAAGGATTATATCAAAAGCACATGCACATCTTCAGACTATGAAGAAAACATGTGCAAAGTTTCAAAAAATATTGATATAAAATTGAATGACGAGGTATGCTCACGAGGTACCCATTGTCTATATATTGAAGGTCAAAATGATGAGAAATCCACAATATGGAAAAAGTGACCAAAAGGTAATCTAACAATTATATTAAAACCATAAACACATTCTCATACCATGAAGAATACACATGCAAATTTTCAAAACGATCGGTACAAAACTTTAAGAGGAGTTGCACTCACAAAAGGTAACCACTGTCTATATATTAAGAGAGAAAAATGACTAAGTTCACAATGTGGAAAAATAATAAAACGTGATCTAAAAATTATATCCAAACCATATACACATCCTCATACCATGAAGAAAACACATGAAAATTTTCAAAACGATCGGTACAAAACTGTAAGAGGAGTTGCGCTCACAAGACACCCAGGGTAAATGTTGACAGATGGACGAACGGACGGACGGAAACTTGCACATCTAAGTCATCCATGCTAAAGCAAGTGCGACAAAAATTGGCAAATATCATTTTATTCAAAATGTCGCAACGGCTTTATGACTGGTTCACTACGAAAACACGCCTATTCAAATATATGGAAAGTTTCACCTCCAAAAAAACTAAAATTTTTCAGATAAAAAATTCTGATATTTTTCATATTTCTGCTCAAAACATAGATTGTGGGTACTCGTTAGAACCGAGTACCCACAATCTATGTTTTATGCAGAAATAAGAAAAATAATGTATACCCCTGTAAACCCCAGTTTTACTATATAAAAGTGGGGTTTAAGGGGGTCAAAATTATATAGGCATGTTTTCGTGATGGATTTTCGTGATGGCTTTGTGTTAAAAGTTTTAGTAATTTTGAATATTGTTCCGAAGTCTGTGGATACATGTCATGAACCAGTTTTCATTTACATGTTTTTTGAGACTTAGGATATGTATAAAAATCGGAAGTTACCCTTAAAAGCTCCACATTCCTTAAAAGACATTTTTTTTTATCCAAGAAAGGTTAATTAAATTGATATATATATCCACAAAAAGTAAAAGTGCAGATTTCAAGGTTCTTTTGTAGATATATTATCCTTTATTGTGGACTTTGTCTGTTTTGATATATATATAATCATAAAATGTGGCATCTGATAGCTTGTAAATTTCAGTTAATCTTTGGTTTTTAACTTGATCAAAAATGAAACATGTTGGCAACATTATTCATACCATATATCAATTTATTAAACATTTCTTTGATAAAAAATGTCTATTATTGAAGAATATGGAGCCTTTAATATGACATTTTTGACGGCAATAATCGAAAGAAATGAGAAGCATTCAATGTTTTCGATTCAAATTACCCAACAATGAGATGTTTTCGTTTTAAAAGACATCCAAGACGATTTTCAAAATCCATGCAAATCTTTAAGTCGTATCCGCATAAGGAACTTAAGCGCATTTTTATTGTTGGAAACGTTATGGATAACACCGCATGGAAATTTTGGGAAATTTTATATTCTAATATATATATATATAATGAGTGATTATCTGAGGGCTATATTTGTTAAACTGTTCTCGAACGAAAGGTTAGTTGATTTAAGCCAAACGATTGCTTGAAAGATTGCAATAAGTGGAAAAAAAATAACAAAACAACAAAACAAAACAAAACAAAACAAAATAAAAACAAACAAACAAAAAAAAAAAACAACAACAAAACACACACACACACAAACACAAAAAACAAAAACAAAACAAAACAAAACAAAACAAACAACGACAACAAATATACCAATTGCGTTTCTAATGGCTTTAAGTATATTCACAAAATATCAAATGCTGAATTTTTTATCCAGCATGCCTAGCGTTTAGATACCTACCAATCTCTTATTTTTTCTTCTATCTGCGCCAAGGCGATATTATTATCACCGCGAAATTTTATTTCCTTTAACAGCTGCCTAATAAAGTCACAAGGAGGATCTTCTCGTTCTTTTGCCTTAAGTACAGCTAGCATCTGTAATGGATAAATATTGTCTAAATCACGCCATGAAAATGATGATTTAAGATTTTACATCTCTTTTAACATTATCTAACTCATATCGAGACGATGAAGAGATGATATGAAAGGCTCTGTCCAAATTATACTGGCGTGTTTTCGTGATGAATATTTTCAAATGGTGCAACGTGTCGCCTCAATATTTCGGCTAAATAAATATAGATTTTGGCCTTTACTTTGTTTGGAATCGAAAGAAAGGGTATATACAATAAAGTTGGTTAATGTAGCGCGTAAATTTGTGGCGATGTCTGATTACAAATTCTTGGAATTCGACAGATTTGATGCAAAGTCAAAAGTATTTTAAGTATATAAATATCTGGGCCCAGTTGTTCAAAGCGTCGTTAGCTTAACGAGCTCGTTAAGGGTCATTTCGTTAACTGTTTTAGCGGATTCGATATACAATATTCTGATATTTTTTGCCGAAAAAATGCGAGTAGCTTTTGCACTGCAAAAGCTACTCACATTTTTTCAGCAAAAATTTCAGTATATTTGCGTATCACTCGATGTAAATTTTAACGAATCGTTAATTAACGACATCGTTAGTTTTGAAAAACTGGGCCCAGTACGTCAGCTAACAGTTGGTGTTGGCGTTTAGGGTTTTTTTTTCTTTCAAATTGTTTGTGTCCATTAACCACCTATAGCTATACAAAACTGGATTCAAAATCAGAACGTTTGACAGCACCTATAATTTTTCTCATGCGCATCATTTAGTAGTGAACTTTTTTTACCTGCTACATTTAAGACTAAAATGAATTGCATTTCCATTGTCAACATTGGCAGAATGCCGATCTATTTATTACTTGTCGCAAAACCAAGAAATCGTCCATTAAATGCAACGTTACATGATGATTCGGGTGTCTGACGGTTAACATTAAGCGGAAATTGAATAGTAATTATATTCACAAATACATTAGAATTTCTTTTACGTGCCCACATTTCATGATTATGTCTCAGTTTTGTCTTGAAAAACATCTTTTTCAGAAAACGCTCAAACCTGCAACAGAATGAGCCAGAAGCCACCAAAGGGCGCAGGTTTTAAGAAAAAAAATCCGGGGGAGCATGCCCCCTGGACACCCCTGTCATCGCTTCGAGCCTTAGGCGCTCGCATACACAACTTCAGTGCTCATATGATTGTCGCACTAATATGATTTTCATTGCTACGCTGGCTTCTGAGTCGGAGTTAATGGTGCCAGCAGTATAAGGCCGCTTAGTGTTAACCCTACGCTTAGTGCTATTCGTTAACACTAAGTGTTGCAAAAGCAAGCCACTTAGTGTTACCCCTAACACTTACCGTTGCTATTGTAACGCTTACTGGTACCCATGGACACTAATCGTCGCAACAGCAACGCTTAATGTTAATGGATGACAATAAGTGTTCGTATTTTCAATACATTGTGCAATACCAAAGAATTTTGGTAAGCATGTTTGCCTTGATCATTTCTAGGCCAGGTTACCTAAGTGTTATGGTACTCAGGTGAGCGTTACAGGGCCATCACGACCCTCTAGTTACTAACTGTTATGTAGCGTTTCACTTTCTAATGTTTTTCTTTTAACAATTATGTAAGTTTAAGATATATTCAGTTGTTTGGGTAACAGAGTTGCCATCTTTTTGGGAAAGAGTTAAAAACTCTGCTTGCCGCCTGTTCAGTTTGTTTCTGCTTAATTGCATTTGTCTGTCTTTCCTTTTAGTGCTAGGTTCTTGATGTAGATCTGGGCCCAGTTGTTCAAAGCGTCATTAGCTTAATGAGCTCGTTAAGGGTCATTTCGTTAACTGTTTTAGTGGATTCAATACACAGTATTCTGATATTGTTTGCTGAACAAATGTGAGTAACTTTTGCACTGCATAAGCTACTCACATTTTTTTCAGCAAAACAAATCAGCATATATGCGTATCACTTGATGTAAATTTTAACGAATCGTTAACTAACGATGTCGTTAGTTTTGAACAACTGGGCCCTGATTGTATCAGTTTCTCAGTTCAGCTATTTACTTAGTTCTCTAAGAGGTTAACCAGTACTTGTGCACATTCTTCCGCCAGAAACTGACAACAGCCCTTCTTGAGTCAGCGGAAGGGAGAAAATGACCTTAGAAAATATTTCATGGTTAATCTCCAAGAAAGAATGTTCTTGGACCCGGCGGGGGTCGAACCCGCGACTCCTGATCTCCAGTCGGACGCGGATCTGACTGAGCCACCAAGGTCCCACAGCAAGGTAAACAGTAAGCTGGTATACTGGCTAACCATTTAGAGGAAAAAGCCTGTCCAGGAAAAGGTGGTAAGGTAAACTGACCGCGCTCGACATGATCCTTAGGGGTTGATTGGGCCGTAAAACCTCAACACAAACAAACGTTTTCTGACATTGCGGCCGGATGGTTTCGAAGGGAATGGGCACACCTCCACAACTCCAAGGGACAGAAGTCTGATGATGAAATATTTACCTCCATTGTCTTTGGTGTGAGATAGGGGTACTCTAAAAGAAAAGAATTTTACCCTCTGGGAGCAAATTCTTTTCTTTAAGAATAGCACAGACGAAATTCTTTGTTGCAAACATTATCCCCTATTGCAAAATGGTGGCAAAATCTTTCAGAATGTCCGTTTTACCGTAAGTTATATGTTATGCTATAATTGTCTCCACTCCACTGGTACAAAAATATGCGAAGATAACCAGGAAATGCCACAGTCACAAACGCAGCACAGTCTAAATAACAAAACATTTTTTGCTTAATTATATCTAATGGAATAACAACGTCTAAAATGTTTGATTTAGACACTTTAACAACAGTAATAAACTTGTAACTGCGAACTTCTCAAACACAGTTACAGGTATCATAAACTATACAAAGCATTTTCCAAATGTTCTCGTCAACTATGAGAATTGACGGATTCCCTGGGGTTGCCATGGATATCAGGGTTATAACTTTTTAGAACATTGTATTTTCCATATTTCATCGGCCAACGGTGTTTGTATTTGATGTTACTTGTAATTAGTAAATATTTATCAACTGCAACTGTAAGAGAACGTCCATTTGAAAATATACAAATTTACAAATTTGATTTTTCTTCTTAAGATTGGTTTCCTTTGTATTGCTAATGCAACCAGGATTCTGTGTTTTAAGATGGTCTCAGCTTTTTTGGTATAACAAACAAGGTGTGAAGGTATAACAACAAGGTGTGACGTTTCAGGTCTTTGACATTATTGTAACAGATAGCTTTTTCAAACTATATATAGTTTCCTGCTAAATGATATCTATTTTATGTTAAAATGTCCATTTTAAAACAAAACTGTTTCCGTTGCCAGGATAACATAAATAAAAATTAAAGACAAGAGGACCATGATGGTCCTAAATGCTCGCGTGTGCTTAAGATAGGTCAAGGTCACATAATGTCTACAACATTCATTTATCCGGAGGACGAAACTCCTAACACAGCCATGCCCCACTCATCTGCAAGCTTAAGGAAGATCCAGTTAAAACCAATGGAGCTATGCAGCAAACAAGGTTAATTATATCAAGAGAACCAATCCAAAATATCTGGGCCCAGTTGTTCAAAGCGTCGTTACCTTAACGAGCACGTTAAGGGTCATTTCGTTAACTGTTTTAGCGGATTCAATATACAATATTCTGATATTTTTTGCTGAAAAAAATGTGAGTAGCTTTTGCACTGCAAAAGCTACTCACATTTTTTCAGCAAAAAATTTCAGCATATTTGCGTATCACTCGATGTAAATTTTAACGAATCGTTAACTAACGACGCCGTTAGCTTTGAACAACTGGGTCCAGATTAAGTAGATTTTCAAACTTTTTCAAAATCTTTAAAGAGTTATAACATTCTTAATGTAAGGTGTACTGTTATCTAAAAGGAATACATGTTGTTCCACCTCATAGTCTTACTATCCAATAAATTTCAGTTTGACTTGATGAGTTGGCTAAAAATGATGTCGTGTGTAAACTATATTTGAAGAATAATAAAAATATCAAAATTTGGTGTACTGTAACCTCGAAACAGTCCAATATAACTGTGGGAGGAATATCGTATATAAATAATCTGTAAAGAGTATAAATGACTGCCTAAATTTGGTAATCTCAAAACAATGCGCGTTGTACTACCTCTTAGTCTTACTGTCCAGTTAAATGAAAACTGTAGGAAGAGTTATCCGGAAACCAAGTCATGTCTAAAAAGCTTTAAAAAATACTGATAACTCTTTGAAAACGGTGTACTATAACAACGAAATAAGACTCATGGTCTAACTGTCCACCATGTATCAATCCGATCCGATGAAAGAGATTGCTGGAAATAAGTCATATCTGAAAAACCTTTAAAGAGTAACGACTATCAAACTTTGGTATACTGTAACCCTGTAAACTCGAAATAAGTATTTTCAGGAAGCAAGGGGTCGTAACTCTAAAACAATTAATCTGATATGGACAGTTTTCGAATTCGTCCAAGACTCCATTCATGTCCACCTTATCTGCAAGTTACAGGATGATCCAATCAAAATGAGCGAGTTATGCTGATGATAAAGTCAAATATAAGCTTTTTCAACAAGCAAGAGGATGCTACTCTTTGACAAATGACGCGATCTAGCCAGGTTTCGAACTTGTCTGAGATTCCATCCATGCCCACTATCTGCAAGATTCGGGAAGATCTAATCAAAACTGAATGAGTTATGCTGATGACAAAGTCAATCAGAGACTTTTACAACAATCAAGGAATGTAACTCTAGGAATAATGATCCGATATTGCCAGTTTTCAATTTCATCTAAGATTTCATCTTTGTCCATCTTTTCTGCAATTTTCAGAAAGATGTGATCAAAACTGAACGACTTATGCTGATGAAAAAGTCAAAAAGGGACTTCTAAAGCAATCAAAGGGATGACGTTCTAAGACTGATGATTCGATCTGTCCAGGTTTCAAACATCTGAGCATTTCAGCAATCAAGGAGACATTACTCTAAAGATTAATTATCTGATCTGGCTAGTTTTCGGACTCATCAGAAATTGTACCCATGTCAACCTTATCTGCAAATTTTAGGAAGAACCGTTCAAATCTGATCAGGTTACACTGATGAAAAAGCGAAACAGGTTTTTTTATAGCAATCAAGAGGACGTAACTCTAAGATTGAAGATTTGATCTGGTCAGTTTTTAACTCATCTCAGATTTTATCCATGTCAACCTTATCTGCGAGTTGCAGGAAGATCTAATCAAAACTGATCAGGTTATGCTAATGACAATGTCAGAGGCGTTTCAGCCATCAAGGGAGCGTAATTCTAAGAGTAATAATCCGGTCTGGCCAGTTTTCGAACTCGTCCAAGATTTTATCCATTTCCACCTTATCTGTAGGTTTCAGGAACACCCGATTAAAACTGAAGGAGTAATGGCAATGGCAAGTATTTTCCCACTGTAAGTCTATGGGCATATAGGAATCAAACATGGTTTTCATGCATTAACATTCGCCAGGTCCCTTGGGAGGTGTTGAAAACCGAGGCCGGAGGCCGCGGTTTTCAACACCTCCCAAGGGACCTGGCGAATGTTAATGCATTGAAATCATGTTGAATCATGTTCGATCGCTATTATTGCATAAAAACTGAAATTTGCTACTTTTCGCGTTATTTCTTGCACTATTTTGTTTCGCCTTTTTCACCGATGTCGCGCGAACGCTGTTTCCACGGACTTTGCTCGTTCTGGGGCAGGGCAGTACACATCTCATGACGGCAGCAATTCTGTGGCCCCGGTACGAGCATATTGAAAGTTGCGTAGCCGTGCATTAACAGCGCGTGAATTGCCGTGATAATACACGGCTTTTCGCCGGTTAATGCACGGCTGTTAATAATGTGCGACACTGCTGTTTATGCAATAATTTGTTTTCATTGGATTTCCATGAAAAGCTTATGTTATTGATGTCCCACCAGAGGCTATAAATGAGAAATGAATGAGATCAGCCTGCCGACTTTGGAAATTTTACTGGTCAAAGGTGTGGACGGACGGACGGGCGTTGGACGGATGGACGACGGATGGCCAACTATCCTATAAGCTCCCCTGGACCTTCGGCCCATGTGAGCTCAAAACTTTTGCAAACGTGTTTTTATTGAAATATTCCAAATATGCAGGGCGAGTATAAATCAAATCTGTTGATCCCTAAGCATAAGCCACCCCTGTTTGACCATTAACAGGACCACATGATGACATACCTCGCACATTCGTCGAGACGGAGGCTGGATATGCTTCATGTCTTCATATTTGGAGTTCGTCAATCCTAAACCGAGCGCAATTTCATCTTTGTTCACTATCTTTTCAGCGACATAGAACAAAAACCTGTCGTCAAATGGTGATATTGCTGTAACAGATAAACTGTATGAATATGTTTTTATGTCAAAGGTGAACACAACTCTACATCAGGCACTGTTTTTGTTTTTCAAGTGAAAAGTATAGGTCTTTCCCGAATTTTAAAGACTGTTGATACTTTCCAGTTGAGTAGTGTCACAGGACTATTCACTAATAAGGGCTGTTACACCCCTATGAATTTAACTAGCTAACACGGACAGCATTCAAAATACCTTACCGGGATTAGTAATGTATATACATAAGTACAACATCACAACAAGAATCCAGCTAAATGATATGGACAGAAATTATTATGGAAAGTTTTGTTGAGTAGTTTACAAATTTGATGTTTAGTTTTTGGTGTGTTGACGTCCCATCATCAGTAATTCTGTCATTTCGGAACAATGCTTAAATGCAATAAATAAAGCTACTGTAACCACCTCAATCTAAGCTAACCTTGGCCCAGTTGTTCAAAGCGTCATTAGCTTAACGAGCTCGTTAAGAGTCATTTCGTTAACTGTTTTAGCGGATTCAATATACAATATTCTGATATTTTTTGCTGAAAAATGTAAGTAGCTTTTGCACTGCAAAAGCTACTCACATTTTTTCAGCAAAACATTTCAGCATATTTGCGTATCACTCGATATAAATTTTAACGAATCGTTAACTAACGACATCGTTAGTTTTGAACAACTGGACACTGACTTTTAAGTCTTATGAAGTCGATGAGTTGAGATTTATACAAGTACGAATTAATCTTTCCAGCATGTATATATTGCATCTGTGGTTTGGGAGATGTTATTACGTGCGTCAGTGAGCATTCAGCCTAAACAAAATGTTCTTTTCACAAGATAATGCAACCTGCATTCGAGCTTAGCAATAGTGGAATTCACACTCCGGTCATGCATCACATCTGTGTTTAAAATTCGGGAAAGCCCTATATCGATATCTTTTTATTTCTCCATTTCGCCGAGGAGCTTCCATTGAGTACCAACGACATGTTTTCATGTACCCCGTAATGAGTACTCACAACACGTTTTCTTTTCTTTTTTGTGGAGAAATAAGCAAAAAACATCAGTAATTTTTGGCTGGAACATTACGAAAACACGCCTATTCAAATATACTGAAAATTTTACAACCAAAAAAGGAAAATTTTCAGATAAAAAAAATTGATATTTTTCATATTCCTGCTCAAAACATAGATTGTAGGTACTCGTAAGAACCGCCTCGGCGAGGCGGTTCTAACGAGTACCCACAATCTATGCTTTTGAGGAAAAATAAGAAAAATAATGTACACCCCTGTAAACCCTAGTTTTACTATATAAAAGTGGGATTTAAGGGGGTCAAAATATATTGGCATGTTTTCGTGATGAATCGCCTTATATAGAGCTATAGTCGCCTTTGAAGGACCATGGAGGTTTGTTCCAGACATGGGTAGACATAGTTCGAGCCACCGAGGGTTAATCGTAGCGCCAATCCAGATGGCAAAAGGGGATGATTTAGGAATGTCTTTTCGATCTTCTATAAAATAATGATACATGTGCATGCTCATTATAATCGCCTTATTGATGCGATTCTAATGCAGTGTAGCGAACCCACATGGCTATTTGACACGGTTCATTGCATTTATATACATAAACGCTCTATCCAGGTAAGAGTTTTCCCTCATATTTTGATTGTTACAGCACGCATTGACACATATAGCAAAGTACTCTGCTAAACTTCCGGTCAAAAATGTTTTTCCGAATCTGACAGGTGATGATAATGTTCACCAAGGCAATCAGAAAAAAAAAATAAATAAAATAAAAAAAAAAAATAAAATAAAAAATAAAAATGACCACGTTCTTGGTAAAACGAAGATAAAGTTCACGGCTATTTCAAGAATGATGATAACGTAAACGCCATCCTAGTAGTGCTTTTCAACAAATCACAACGAAACCATTTTTTGATCTTCATCTTTTTTAATTTTTACATATGAATAATTATACTTTCATAATAGTAAGGGAATGCTTGTTATACATTTACAAGTTTTTCCTCGATCAGAGATTTCGGCACTTTAAATTTTTGCGTCAGTAGATTAGGGAAACCATACATTTTCTTCAAGCGTTAATACTTTATGCTCAACTAGATTGTAGACTTTATCATGGGAAAACTAAAGTACAGCTCCTCACTGTGCTACCTTTGAAAACTGGTACACCGCTTTAGAATAAATGTAAAAAATGATTGCTTTTGGAAACAAAGACCACTACAGAAACTTGCTCAGGAAGAGAGAGAGAGAGAGAGAGAGAGAGAGAGAGAGAGAGAGAGAGAGAGAGAGAGAGAGAGAGAGAGAGAGTCTTGCACAAGTAATTAACAAACAAGAGTTGTCAGAAGACAACGCAGCTCGCCGGAAAGGGATGTTCTGATATGAAAATCTTTGGAAGTGACCGGATAAGGTAAGAACGTCAACACATCTGTAAAATGACCATGATTAACTTGATTTTGACCTAGGTTAAAAGTCTCTAAGATAGACGTGGACCAAATAAAAAAGCTGTTCATATATTAAAGATGAAATGCAGAACTTAAACTTGAACATAGCTGTACATGACAGAGTATGATCTGACTTTGATGTCGGAAGAACGTAAAACTAAAGTATGGGATATATATCATTAACACTTCTACCCTTAGAACGGTGTAGACGAAAAATAGAAGTTATATCTTACATGCTGAATCCTTTAAGTTGGTGCGGACGAAATATGAAAGCTATATATTACATACTTTAGCAGTCATGTACATTTTTCAAAACTTAAACGCCGCTTTAAATGACAAAGTCTGACCTGACCTTGACCTAGGCAGAAGACCAAACTAAGGAAGGCGTGTGTTATTGAAAGGTCTTACCCAAAGATAAGTGTGGGCCAAATATTAAAGCGGTATCTTGAATACTTCAGCAGTTACGTAAACTTTTCAAAATTTAAACGCATAACTTGAGCATGGCTTTAAATGAAAAAGTATAACCTGGTCTTGACCTAGGCAGAAGGTCAAACTACGGAAGGGGTGTGTGCTATTAAAAGGGCTTACCCTAAGGTAGGTTAGGGTCAAATATTAAAGTGGTATCTTGAATACTTCAGCAGGTACGTACACTTGAACATGGGTTTAAGTGACAAAGTATGACCTGACCTTGACCTAGGCAGAAAGTGAAATTGAGAAAAGGGTCTGTGATATTGAAAGGTCTTATCCTAAGGTAGGTGTTGGCAAAATATTAAAGCAGTTTCTTGAATACTTCAGCAGTTACGTAAATTTTTCAAAACTTAAAGAGGGGTGTAAATGACATAGTTTGAACTAACCTTGACCTATATAGAGGGTCTAACATCGGGATGGGGTGTATGCTATTAAAAAGTCTTACCCTAAGGTAGGTGTAGGCCAAATATGAAAGCAGTATCTGAAAAAAATTAAAGACAACTATGCACATCTTTGAAAACTTAAACAATGTGCTAATGCCGACGCGGACAGGCACCGACGCCAACGACTGGATGACAACATAAGTTCTCCAGGGAAATAGTCCCGGCGAGCTAAAAAAGGAGAACCACAAATAACAAAATGAACCATGACCGGATAATCATATTTTTAAATCATGTTTTGATATGTTGGAAAAGGAAATTAGATAGGAAAGACAGAAACAAGATTTTTTTTATTTTGGTAATCGATATCGGTCTCGTTTTTATTAAAATTTAATAAACTTTTACCTGCTGTGATCCATACCTTTAATCACCTTGTTTACACGATCAAAAAATACGTGCTCTTAGCAAATGACCTTATTAATAAGTATTTCGTAAGTATATTTACCTGTTTTAGTACATTAAATTGGTTGGTTAATCCTTTGCCATTGTCGATGAACAAAGGCAGTTCAAGATTAACAGGAATCCCAAATTGTCATAAATGGCATATAATAATCTTGCATAGACTGACGACAGGGCTGTTTAAGACTCATCCAAATACCACAGCATTCTGCGGTGTCAATTATGGGTCTACGAGGTCAGCCAATGTCCCTAAAGTGCGTTTAGACAGATCTAGTTTACATTTAAGGGTTGTCAGGTATGTCTTTGTACGTTTACAAAACTTTCTGTACATTAAGCAAGCAATGTTGATCATGGTCAGACTCCACGTTCTGCGTCTTATCTGTGTCTACAGTTTGGAAATGTTCCAAAAATGCCTTTGGACAAAACCAATGGACAGATTCGTTTTAAAAAAGGGAGTCAGATTTGTTTTGTTTGGTGTAAGTTTGCAAAAAATCCCATGCTTTAAATAAATATTCACGCCGCGTTCTGCAGCGTCCCGGGGTCTACACTGTTTGCCAAAGTCCCAAAAAATGCCTTTGGACAGATCCATTGGATAAATCCATTGAACCTTAAGGGTGTCAGATTTATTTTATTTGCTGTTAATTTGAAAAGGTTTTTTTACTTTGACAGACAGTGTTGAACCTGATCAGACGCCGTGTTCCGCGGCAGATCTGTGTCAACACTGTTTGCTAATATGCAACAAAATCCTTTAGATAAATCAATTTTAGATTTCAGGGGTGTAAGATTTGTTTTATTTTCAAGTTTTACAAAAAGTTCTGCATTTTTTACTTGCTGCGTCGTCTGATCTGGGTCTACACTGTTTGCAAATGTTACCAAACTTGAGGCGCTAGGCATACGTTCCTGTATGGGTTAAGCGTAAGATTATGTATGTATGTATGTATGTATGTATGTATGAGGGGTGTTCGAAAACTTTTGCAAATGACACGTTTTCTCTGAGATATTAAGTAGAAGTTGACATTTTTGTCCAGTTGCCTTCGAAATATTCCCATCAACCAAAACTGATCGTTTCAATCCTTTAATCCAAATTTGGAAATAATTCTCATCTTTGAGTACATCCATAAGAAACTGGTAAACTGCAAGTCCTGGTTGTGGATTTCAAGTATATTTATACATAATAAACAGTAATGATAAGTCATCCGTTTCATATTGGTTTTGTACTGGTAAATCCCGTGACTGTCGAGTATACATTGCGTTTGCGAAAGTTTTCGAACAGGGTGTGTTTAAAGCACTTTTACAGCTAGCTAACTTCACCCTGGGTCCCGATGCTACTCTTAATACAGAAATACATAAAAATTCGGTTCGCATAAAGGCTCCCAACTCAGTCAATGCATCAAAGCGAAAACATAAAAATCAAATTAATCACTATAATAAACAAAGACGAGTACTCATGGTTAATTCTATTGTATGCCAGAGTAAATGAAAACCAATAGTTGAACCACGGCGGGACAAGCCAAAGACATATAGTCAAGCCCCAACCCACTGGTTAAAGTTTTACGAAGAGGCCGCCATTGAGTCTGAGACCCGAACCGCCGTCGTGCAATTAAAGAGTGAAGCATAGCCATCAACAATGATTGGGTTGACAACTAGGCATGCAGTCTGCCGCATAATATCAAGGCTATAGCCAATTCTTTTATAACGGTTAACAAGTTTTCTGAATTGCTCCGAAAAGTTAGATTTACCTACAATTTTTCTAAATCTGTACACTAAGTCACCGATATACCTTGTTGCAGAAGTGTTTTCAGACTGACGCTATATTTTTCTAACAAGGCACTGTGTCTGCGATAAAATGTCGAAAACGCCTTACGAAGTTTAAAATAACGATGGCCCTGCCTAAGAAGTTTGGCAGTAAGGGCTTTATTACGGTAGTTAAAGTCATAAAGATTTGAAGAAGCTCTGGCGAATCTTATAAATTGAGATATGTATACCCCATATGAGGTACGCCGAGGGACATCGCCATCCGGGAAAGGGAAACTGACTATATCAAAATCAAAATCGTCCCGTTTATCATAAATGAAACCACACAATAAAACACAAACAGTTGTAAACCTGTCATGAAACAAGGTAGCGGGCTTAATGGCAATCTGAAACCAGAGCCAAAGAAAACCACCAGTTGGACTACGATAGGCCCGACCACAGAAAACAATAGTCAGGCGCCAGCCTTCCGAAAAAGATTGTGGAAGGAACCGTCACTCAGTCAGACGCCCGACTGATCGTCGTGCAATTACCCCATTTAGTCTGGAGACACCCAAAAGGGTAATTGATGAACAGTGCAGTCCCTGGGTCTCCACTGTTTGCAAATGATTTAGCAATTCTTCTCTAGTAATATCTAAATCACAAAGCATGACATACCTGAAATTGAAATTCGACGCTTCCAATAGTGTGAGAGGGCTTTTAGTCTGAAATCGGTTAACCCTTTCCACCCTGAGTTTATGAAATGGAGTTGTCCATCATTGAATTTGGCCATATCCATTGTTGCAAATAAGGATGTTAGTCGAAATCAAAATAGAATAGCAAACAGTGTAGATCCTGATGGGACGGTTCATTATGAGATGTCCCATTAGAATCTATATTGTCTGCTCAGGTATCTGGAGTTGTGGGGAAGTCTACCTTTTCGGAGCGGTTCGGGGGACTTACTGACCGTTATGGGGGAGTTGGCTGTGGCCTGGATATTGTGCGGCGGGCTGCGTGCCTGGTTGTCGGCCCGGTCGTTGATGGTGGCTGTGCTTCGCTCTTTGGTTGCGCGGCGGCGGTTCGGGCCTCAGACTCAATGACGGCCTCTTCGTAAAATTTTAACCAGTGTGTTGGGGCTTGACGACATGTCTTTGGCTTGGCCCGCCGTGGTTCAACTATTTGTTTTCATTTACTCTGACATACAGTAGAATTAGCCATGAGTACTCGTCTTTGTTTATTAAATATAATGCTACATAAGACATTTAAGTTACTGCTTCTATATAGCTGTTAACAGAATCTGTGTAGCAATATCTAGGGTAGATGGAGCTCTCAAGCCCTGGTCAGCAATCCATCTAGGAGTTTGCAACTCCAAACAAAAACATGCATACCTGGATTTGCCTGTTCCAGTTATGTAAAGTCTGCTTCGGCAGCTGGAGCGGAAGAAATAAATCATTAGAATGATTCAACGGCCCAAGTGGCGATGCAGCAGCATGTTGTGGATTATGGAAAGCATGACAAGGCACAAAAGAAGTCATGGTCATCCACTGCATCCGGGCTTAGCTCCAGATGTCCTGACACTGTCTTGCCTCTGGATCCAGCTAGGTCAGCATGAGAGTGAGGTTGACTCTGCGCGCCTCTCCCTCACTATAATCCAATTCAAAGCGCATATCATCTTAATCAGCAACACACATTCACAGCAAGCACATATATGCAAATCATACAAAAGCCATGTGGCGATGGGCGAGCGGCGAAGCAGCAGGTGAGGAAACACTGGAAGCTGTAGTTGCGGACGTGCACACAGGCGGCAATTTGGTCACCTTCAACAGCTGTCCAGTTTGCTTTCTGTTTTACTAGTTGTGATTGAGAGTGGCATCGGGACCCAGGGTGAAGTTGGCTAGCCGTAAAAGTGCTTTAACCACCCCCAGGTGGTTTACTCTACTGATCGTTTATTAGGCGGTAGTCCCGGTGTTAGTCTTACCCTTTGGTGCTTTGTGGTTTATTCTGCAGGGCGAGTTGTTGTATGTCTTACCTTGTGCCATTTTGTGTTTTTCAGTCCTTTAAGCATTGCGATTACCTCGCTTGGGGAAGAGAGAAGAGAGAACTAATCTTAGTGCTTTTCGTATGTTTGATCGATTTGTGCTTGTTTGGATTTGTCGGTTTCCTCTTCCTCTTGATGTCTGGGAAGGGCTGCGGTTTGTGATTGTGGCACTCCCTGGACTTTTCTCTTACCTTTTTTTGCTTCTATATGGTCGCTTTCCTTAAGAGCGAAGCAGTATGGGGAATTCGGCAGCCGAACTGAGCGACTGAGCAACCTTTTTAGGATCGCACTGCTCACCCCCGTAGCATGGGGAAGGGTCTAGAAAAGGTGCCCTAAACAATTGCATGCTTCAAAACTCCTGGCTGGTTAACCGCGATCAGCGGGAATCCCACTTAGCGGTCAAACAAGAAAAAAGAAGATAAAGGTGATACCTATAACCATTGGCGCTTGGAATGTGCGCACCCTAATGAACAGTTCTTGTGCTGACAGACCTGAGCGAAGAACAACTCTAGTTGGTAGAGAATTTGACCGATACAAAGTCGAGATTGCAGCTCTGAGTGAGACTCGCCTTGCAGAAGAAGGGCTTCTAAAAGAAGTTGGTGCTGGCTACACTTTCGTCTGGAGTGGATGCAAGAAAGAAGAGCGGCGTGAAGCAGGAGCTGGATTCGCCATTAAGTCACACATGATCAGCAAGCTCCCAGGACTTCCCAAAAAGCATACATGACCGCCTGATGACGCTGAGACTGAGGCTTGACTGAGTTGGGAGCCTTTATGCGAACCAAATTCTTTTGTATTTCTGTATTAAGAGTAGCATCGGGACCTCGGGTGAAGTAAGCTAGCTGTAAAAGTGCTTTAAACCCCCCGGTGGTTTGCTCTACCGACCGTTCTAAGGCGGTGGTCCCGATGTTAGCCTTACTCTTTGTTGCTTTGTGGTTTATTCTACGAGGCGATTTGTTGTGTGTCTTTCCATGTGTCATTTTGTTCTTGTGGTTTTCAGTCCTTTTAGTATTGCGATTACCTCGCTTGGGGAAGAGAGAGCTAATCTTAGTGCTTTTCGTACGTTTGTTCGGTTTGTGCTTGTTTAGATTTGTCGGTTTCCTCTTCCTCTTGGGGTCTGGGAAGGGCTGCGGTTTGTGATTGTGACACTCCCTGGAATTTTCTCTTACCTTTTTTGACTCAGTTGTTTTACTCTTTGTTGCTTTGTGGTTTATTCTACGAGGCGATTTGTTGTATGTCTTTCCGTGTGTCATTTTGTTCTTGTGTTTTTCAGTCCTTTTAGTATTGCGATTACCTCGTTTGGGGAAGAGAGGGCTAATCTTAGTGCTTTTCGTACGTTTGTTCGGTTTGTGCTTGTTTAGATTTGTCGGTTTCCTCTTCCTCTTGGGGTCTGGGAAGGGCTGCGGTTTGTGATTGTGGTACTCCCTGGACTTTTCTCTTACCTTTTTTGACGATATGTCTTTGGCTTGGCCCGCCGTGGTTCAACTATTGTAGAATTGCATACAGTAGAATTAGCCACAAGTACTCGTCTTTGTTTATTATAGTGATTAATTTGATTTTTATGTTTTCGCTTTGATGCATTGACTGAGTTGGGAGCCTTTATGCGAACCGAATTTTATGTATTTCTGTATTAAGAGTAGCATCGGGACCCAGGGTGAAGTTGGCTAGCGGTAAAAGTGCTTTAAACCCCCGGTGTTTACTACTGACCGTTCTAAGGCGGCGGTCCCGGTGTTAGTCTAACTCTTTATTGTTTTGTGGTTTATTCTACGAGGCGATTTGTTTTATGTCGTACCTTGTGTCATTTTGTTCTTGTGTTTTTCAGTCCTTTTTGCATTGCGATTACCTCGCTTGGGGAACATAGAACTAATCTTAGTGCTTTTCGTGTGTTTGTCCGATTTGTGCTTATTTGGATTTGTCGGTTTCCTCTTCCTCTTGGTGTCTGGGAAGAGCTGCGGTTTGAGATTGTGGCACCCCTGGACTCTTCTCGTACCTTTGTTTCGTGATTGTGGCACTCCTTGGACTTTTGTCTTACCTTTTTTTTTGATCTGCAGGACAGAAAATGTTTAAGAGAGTGTGAATTGTGACTGAACATACTTTCCATGAGGATGAATAATAGCTTGTGAAGCAACATCATACCTTGACAAAATCTCTTACAGTCTATTTGTAAATAGTTTTCTGTAGTCCTGAACTGCTTCAACCATCTTCTAAATGTATCTTCCCGACCAGGAGCAGTTGGTGAATCTACGGTATCCCAGCCTTGGAACTGATGTACACTAGAAACAAACGAACACGTGCTCTATTTACCTAAAATAATTGGGCTCGTGTACTTCTTGCCATAAACGAGATTTGATCGAGAAGTTCGCAGACTTATTTTTTTACATATTTTCGTAAATATTCAACGTATTTTAATACAGTTTCAGCAATACAATGATGTAACCATGTCAGTCAGAGAAACTGGTCTGGATCTGATCGAATGTTTCTAATCGAGCCTAGTGGATACCATCGCAACGAATGTATTGCTAAGCGGGGGAAGATATATTCTTTCCAAAGTAGATATGTTTGTCTCTAAAGACGGTTTGAAAAGTTCATTCTTCACATAAATGTATGAAACTGTCAGCGTGACGTTCCGACATCATTTCCACCAAAGTCTGAACGTGATTTGTTTATTCGCAGGAAAACTACAGGAAAACCCACAGCAGACACAGCTCCGAAACATGACGTTAAATGGCGACTTTTAAGCCAGATCAGTGCTCAAATTCTACGTGAGACTCAGTAAAAACCCATACAGACTCTTAAATGGATGGAAAAATCAGAATCTATGCGGAAATGCAGCCGCGCGTTGCTGTTTAAGTGGGGTAAACGTTCTAACGATGAAAGAGAAAGTGCTAATGATTATGAGCGATGCGGAAGACGGCTACAATTTATAGTGAATCATTAACTGCCAAAGTTAAGGAACCTATTAACACAGATAGAAGGCTTCTACGAGGCGATTTGTTTTATGACATACCTTGTGTCATTTTGTTCTTGTGTTTTTCAGTCCTTTTAGCATTGCGATTACCTCGCTTGGGGAAGAGAGAGCTAATCTTAGTGCTTTTCGTACGTTTGTTCGATTTGTGCTTGTTTGGATTTGTCGGTTTCCTCTTCCTATTGGTGTCTTGGAAGGGCTGCGGTTTGTGATTGTGGCACTCCCTGGACTTTTCTCTTACCTTTTTTTGGTGTTGGGGGCTTGATGTGGATCTGATTGTATCATTTTCTTAGTTCTCTTATTTTCTTTACAGTCAATATTTTAGCGGAGAGATTTTGTGTTTCTACTAAATTATTCATAAAATGTTTAATTCAAGATCTGTTCATATCAAGATGCAATGCGCGATGGGTGCCGCGACTTATGAAAAATGAAGAAAAGCAGAAACGAGTGGCCGCATCAAGGACGTTTATCGACCGTTACGAAACAGAAGGCGAGGTTTGTCTCAGCAGAATGATCACTACGGACGAGACGTGACCAAAGGCAAAGTCATCGGTTTAGAATTCACCTAATACCCCTACCCCTAAGAAGGGAATGGCTACGATATCCGGCAGTAAACGCATGTTTGTGTTATCATGTACCGACGTCGAATGACCCACCAGGTGCCCGGCAGACAGAAGTAAATGCCCAGTACTATCACAGGTAAACGACTTTTACTGTTATTATTCATCTTTTTTTCTCTTTTATGACATAGATTTTTGTTTGTATTGTTTAGATTTTTGTTTGTGTTGTTTATATTATCCTTATGGCAAGTAATCATTTCTTATCTTCACATGTGATTGATCTTTCCGGAACAATAACTAAAACTAAATTGTTTATTGTTAGTCTTTCTCTTTGTTGCTTTGTGGTTTATTCTACGAGGCGATTTGTTGTATGTCTTTCCATGTGTCATTTTGTTCTTGTGTTTTTCAGTCCTTTTAGTATTGCGAGTACCTCGCTTGGGGAAGAGAGAGCTAATCTTAGTGCTTTTCGTACGTTTGTTCGATTTGTGCTTGTTTGGATTTGTCGGTTTCCTCTTCCTCTTGGGGTCTGGTAAGGGCTGCGGTTTGTGATTGTGGCACTCCCTGGACTTTTCTCTTACCTTTTTTTTTTGGTCAAGATCAGGGTGTCATTTTAGACCAAGCCATCTACAACATAATTACTTAATGCGTTGCTTGGATACAACAAAAAACGTTTACGCCATATGAAAGCCAGGTAATTTTTCTATCTAGTCATATGCAATACTTTGTGCTGTTCTATTCCATAGCAGAAAAATGCAATTAAATGGCTAAAAGGTGTCATTTTTCATTTTTCAGTTTTACTGTTGCACATTTTATTTGTGCATCTTTTTAACTTGTATTGTTCGACTGAATTGCAAAACTGACATAAGAGTTGTTTGCCTTCTTGATAATTAGCGCTTTTGAACAATAAAATGCTTTTTACGATATAAAATTTCATCAAATATTAACAAAGCTAAGAATGTATAACTGAGAGCAAAATAATAGGATTTCGATTGTCTTTCCTAACATCACTTTTCATATTATCAGTATAAGAATTTTGCTGAAATATGTAAGTATTAAATAGTATGTACAAATAAACATCAGTTACAAGTTCACTTGTGTACTTATACCTCAAAACAATAAACACTGTATCACCTTATGGGCTAACTGTCCACCAGGTTTCAGCCCGACTTTATATGTAACCTCCAGGAAGATCTGATCAAACTAAAGGAGTTGTGCCGATCAAACTGAAGGACTTGTGCTGATGACAAAGGTAGAAAAAAGGCGTTTTGAGCAATAAAGTGGACGTGACTAAAATAAAATAATTTGATTTTGACAATTTGCGAATTTATCCAAGACTTTATCCATACCCACTTTATCTGCAAGTTTCAGGATGATCCGATCAAAACTGAATGAATAATACTCATGATAAAGTCAAATATAGGCTTTGTTTATAAACAATTTGTGGGACATAAAGTTAAGACAAATAAGCCGAACTGACCAGGTTTCAAACTTATGTGAGATTCCATCCATGTCCACCCATGTCTGCAAACTTCAAGAAGATCCGAACAAAAATGAAGGAGTTATTCTGTTGACATGGTAAAACAGAGGCTTTTTTCAGCAATCAGTGGACGTAACTCTAATATTAATTATCCTATCTGGTTTCCAGCTCATCCTAGATTTTATTCTTGTCCCCCCTTATCTGCAAGTTTCAGGAATATCCAATCAAAACTGAATAGGTTATGCTGATGACAAACTCAAAGGCTTTTTTGCAATCAAAGGGACGTAATTCTAAGATTAGTAATCCGATCAGGCCATTTTTTCAACTCGTCTGAGATTCCATCCATGGCCACCTTATCTGCGAGTTTCAGGAAGAAACTGAAGAAGTTATGCTGATGACAAAGTCATACAAAAGCTTATTTTAGCAATCAAGGGGACGTAGTTCTCAAATAAATGATCAGATCTGACCAGTTTTCAAAATTTTGCGAGATGTTATCCATGTCCACCTTAGCTGCAAATTTCAGGCAGTTCTGATTAAAACTGAACGAGTTATGGTGATGACAAAGCCTAACAGAGACTTTTCAGCAATCAAGGGAATGCAACTAAAACTGATGATCAATCTGGCCAGTATCGAACCTCCGAGATTTAATCCATGTCCACTCCTGCCTGCAAGTTTCAGGAAGATTTGATCAAATCTGAATTAGTTATGCTGATGGCAAATAAAAAAAAAGGCAAAAGAAAATTCCCGAGAAGAGGAAACAGACAAAACCAAACAAGCGCAAATCGAACAAACGTATGAAAAGCACTAAGATTAGCTCTCTCTTCCCCAAGCGAGGTAATCACAATGCTAAAAGGACTGAAAAATACAAGAACAAATTGACACAAGGTATAACATAAAACTAGATATGTGCCAGTATGACACAGATGCCCCCACCCAGGGCCATCCTCACCCACACACAGGTATTTTGCAAAAAAAAATTGAAAAAAAAGGGCCATAACTCTCATAATAACTGGCAGATCTTACAATAAATCGAACTTGACCATATTTTATGATTATATTACCTGGGTATAAAATATAAATCCAATACACATATCAATCGTTTTTAAAAAAATATCAGATGGAAAACATCTTCTGAAGGTGAAAAAGAGCCATAACTCCCATAGTAATTGGTTGATTTTACCCGAATTGGAATTTGACCTTTATTTTATGATTATATACCTGTGTGTTAAATATGAATTCAATACACTAATGTTATCAATAGATATAAAATCTGAATTTATTTTTCAAAGTTGAAATAGGGCTGTAACTCCACGTATAATTGGTGGATTTTACCCTTAATCAAACTTGACCTATATTTTATAATTATATGCTTGTGTGTAAAATATGAATCCAATTCACTAATCTTTTCAAAAATTATGGAACGGAAACCATTTTTCAAAGTTAAAAAAGGGCCAGAACTCCAAAAATAATTGGTGAATTTTACCCTAAATTCAACTTGACATACATTTTATGATTATATACCTGTGTATGAAATTTGAATCCAATACACTAATCTTTTCAAAAGATATTGAACGGAAACCATTTTTTCAACTATTTTTCAACACTGATAAAGGGCCATAACTCCAAAAATAATTGGTGGATTTTACCCTAAATCAAACTTGACCTATATTTTATAATTATATGCTTGTTTATAAAATATGAATCCAATACACCAATCTTTTCAAAAGTTATGAAACGGAAACCATTTTTCAAAGTCGAAAAAGGGCCATACCTCCCAAAATAATAGATGGATTTTACTCTAAATCAAACTTGACCTACATTTGAGGATTATATACCTGTGTACAAAATTTCAATCCAATACACCTACCCTTTCAAAAGATATCGCACGGAAACCATTTTTCGAAGTTGAAAATTGTTCAAATTGAAAAGGGCCATAATTCCCAAAATAATTGGCGGATTTTATCCTAAATCAAACTTGACCTACATTTTATGATTATATACCTGTGTATTAAAATTTGAATCCAATACATTAATCCTTTCAAAAGTTATCGCACGGAAACCAAAAGTGTTACATACAGGACGGACGTACGTACGTACGGACAGCGGTGATACTATATGCACCCCCCCCCTATTAAAAAAGGGGGGGGCATAACAAATCGCCTCGTAGAATAAGCCACAAAGCAATAAAGAGTAAGACTAACACCAGGACCACCGCCTTAGAACGGTTAATAGAAAAAAAAAAAAGGTAAGAGAAAAGTCCAGGGAGTGCCACAATCACAAACTGCAGCCCTTACCAGACACCAAGAGGAAGAAGAAACAGACAAATCCAAACAAGAACAAATCGAACAATCGTACGTATAGCACTGAGATTAGCTCTCTCTTCCCCAAGCGACGTAATCGCAGTGCTAAAAGTAATGAAAAACACAAGAACAAAATGACACAAGGTAAAACATAAAATAAATCGCCTCGTAGAATAAGCCAAAAAGCAACAAAGAGTAAAACTAACACCGGAACCGCCGCCTTAGAACGGTCAGTAGAGTAAACCACCGGGGGGGTTTAAAGCACTTTTACAGTTAGCCAACTTCACCCTGGGCCCGGATGCTACTCTTAATACAGAAATACATGAAAAATCGGTTCGCATAAAGGCTCCCAACTCAGTCAATGCATCAAAGCGAAAACATAAAAATCAAATTAATCACTATAATAAACAAAGACGAGTACTCATGGCTATTTCTACTGTATGCCAGAGTAAATGAAAACCAGTAGTTGAACCACGGCGGGCCAAGCCAAAGACATATCGTCAAGCCCCAACCCACTGATTAAAGTTTTCCGAAGAGGCCGTCATTAAGTCTGAGGCCCGAACCGCCGTCGTGCAATTAATGAGTGAAGCATAGCCATCAACAATGATTAAGTTGACAACTATGACAACTAGGCATGCGGTATGCCGCATAGTATTCAGGCTATAGCCAACTCTTTTAAAAAGGTTAATTAGTTTTCTGAATTGCTCCGAAAAGTGAAAATAGGATTGCTTTTGGAAACACACAAAATCACGAAAATCGGAGACTCGGTTTGATTGAGTCTCTTCATATGCAACACTGTAGTTTGCGAGGCTGCATACGCCCCTAGCGTCGGCTTAAGCGGTATTTGATTTCCAAAATAACCAAGATTGGCTCAGTAATCCCGAAGGAAATAAAACATCTTGCACTATGATGGTGTACTGGGAGACTTTTTATGGCCGCCACACGGCACAACACCAGCTACAGTAGAATAAAATAAAAGTAAAAAAGGATTGCCTTTGGAAACAAAGAACACACAAAATCACGAAAATCGGAGACTCGGTTTGATTCAGTCTCTTCATATGCAACACAGTAGTTTGCGAGACTGCATAGCCCCCCTAGCGCCGGTTTAAGCGGTATTCGATTTTCAAAATAACCGGGATGGGCTCAATGATCCCCCAAAAAATATATATAACCTGCACTATGATGATGTACGGGGAGACTTTTCACGGCCGTCACACGGCACAACGCCAGTTATAGTAGAGTAAAATAAAAGTACAAAGAGAATTACCTTTGGAAACAAAAGACACACAAATTCACGAAAATCGGAAACTCGGTTTCATTAAAGTTAAATACCGGCTTTTTCAGCAATCAAAGGAACGTAACTCTAAAACAAGAATTCCGCGGAAGGCGTCGTCGCACCTGCTGGGGCAAAAGTCACAGGAGCCACAATCAGAACGTGGTTATTAAATGAGTTTTCTTCATTCTTAGCAGTGCTTAGTTGGAAAACTGGGTTGAAAAAAATGTAGACAAAGTGCCTAGAGGGACACATATATTCCAGGCCAGTGCCATTCACTCTAATGGCTATATCTTCAGCATTTGACTCGTGCATTGAGAAGAAGCAGTTTGCAAGGTTTGATGGTTGTAGGCTTTATAGTTGAGGAGATATCGAACGTCGACGCAGAATGAGTCAAAGTCACTGGAGCGCAAAATATAGGTCAAAGTCACCGGGTCAAGGTACCTGCCGAGTCAGTACATCTAGGAGAAGCACTATGCAAGGTTTGGTAGTTGTAGGCCTTATAGTTGAGAAGATCTGGAACGTCAACGTAAATTGTGTCAAAGTCACTGGAGCGCGAAATATAGGTCAAGGTCATCAGGTCAATGTACCTGCCAAGTCAGGAGGTCAGGGAGATGTGTCATGCAAGGTATAATGGTTGTTGTAGAATTATAGTTGATAAGAATACTAACTTTACCGTTAATGTCGAACTTCGACATGAATGTTGAGACGGACAGACGAACGGAAGAACGGCAAAGGGGATGCCTAAGTCAGGAGGTCAGGGAGATGTTTCATGCAAGTTTGGATGGTTGTTTAGTCTTGTAGTTGATTAGAATACTAACTTTAACATAAATGTCGAACTTCAACATATGACAGACAGACAGACGGACGGACGAACAGACAGACAAACGGAAAAGCGGACGCCTATGTCAGGAGGTCAGGGAGATGTTTCATGCAATGTTTGATTGTTGTTTAGTCTTGTAATTGATTAGAATACTAACTTTGACATAAATGTTGACAGACAGACGGATGGACAGACAAACGGACGGACGCGGACGGAAAAGTGGATGCCTATGTCGCAAAGTCAGGAGGTCAGAGATATTTCATGCATGGTTTGATGGTTGTTTAGTCTTGTAGTTGATAAGAATACTAACTCTGACATAAATGTTGAACTTCGACATAAATATTGACAGACCGACAGACGAACGGACGGACGAACGGAAAATCGGGCGCCTATGTGTTAAAGTCAGGAGGTCAGGGAGATGTTTCATACAAGTTTTGATGGTTGTTTAGTCTTGTAATTGATTAGAATACTAATTTTGACATAAATGTCGAACTTCGACATAAATGTTGACAGACGGACGGACGGAAAAGCGGACGCCTATATCGCACCCTGCTACAAGCAGATGCGACAAAAATGGTAAGAGAAAAGTAAGACTAATGATCCGATCTGGACAGTTTTCCAACTTATTCGAGATTTCTTCAATGTTCACCTTATCTGCAAATTTCAGGAAAATCCAATTAAACTTGAATGATTTGTGATGATGACAAAGTCAAACAGAGGCTTTTTTTCAGCAATCAAGGGGACGTAAGTCTAAGGTTAATGATACGATCTGGCGAGATTTTGAACTTGTCGGAGGTTTTATCCATGTGCATCTTATCTGCAAAATTCAGGAACATCCGATCAAATTGTATGAGGTAATACGCTGATGACAAATTCAAAGATAGACTTACTCGTATTTAGCAATCAAAAAGACGTATTTTGAAGAATAATGATCTAATCTGGCAACATTTTGAACTTGTCCGAGATTTTATCTATATCCACCTTATCTACAAGTTTTAGGAACATTTTTGAAAATGGAGTTCCGCTCATGTATACGCTAGAGGGCGTAAGCAGTGTTGCAAAATTCATTAGTGCTTATGATGAGTCTCAATAAAACGGAGGCTCCCATTTTCTATCGGTATTGTGTTCTTTGTTTCCAAAGACAACCTTTCAGATTTTTATTAGAAAACGACCATGAAACAAAAAAGGAAATATTAGCATATTCTCTTTGGTTTTCGAATACATGTATCTGTATATAATATATCTTATGAATCTTGATAATTGTTGTTAAGGCCAAACACTGTTCTCTTGAACAAAAGCTCATTATGATGAAAAAAAAACAACAAAAAACTAAACATACTTTATTATTTAATAAATAATGGTTGCCATGCAATGTTTTCACCTCCAAAATGGCGGCTACTTGGTTGCTACGGAGTGTAACGTCACGCCGATGTTGTTGCGGGACATTGCAGCTGACATGTGCCCGGTACGGGATGTACGTTGCTTGTACATGCCATGTGACTTATCTAATAAATTGTTTATGCTTAGCACTTCATTATTATAATAGAGGATTTTAAAACGAAATTAACGGTTTCCTCTCCCTCTTGGGATCTGGGAAGGGCTGCGGTTTGTGATTGTGGCACTCCCTGGACTTTTCTCTTACCTTTTTTGCTGACACCTGCTCTGGACAATTTTTATTGCAGACATTTGTTGAAGTTTAGTGCTGCCGATGCAATTAAAACAGGATGCAATTGAAACCAGAAAGGTGTGCTTCACATTAAATTTGTTCTGTTGAGTATTTTATATTTTGACTGTTCGGTGAAAGTATGCACGAGGTACAAATGACGTTATGTAAGTCATTAACATATAGAAACTAAACGCAAGGCAATTAAAGCTCCATTCACGTAAGTACATACTAATCTTTGAGATATTTTTCAACCATCTTCCTTATGTCTATCCTGGAAGAATCCGTCAGACTGACAAGCAAATCTATCAACCCTCTATCGTCTTCGTGAGATTTTCTACCACGCCATTTTTTCAGCAGCTGTAAACAGATGAAAGTATAATTTGTATTTCATTATGCAAAAGAAGCATCTTCAACACAGAAGATAACAACGAAGAATAGTAGATAATTTGACATATATTTGAATATTTGACCTATCTAAGAACTTCTACACTTTTATTTATTAATGGCTTTTTAAAGGAGACAATGCACACTGCCGACTGGTGCCGAAAGTTATAGTATGATACAAACGTGTTTTGTCCACAATTTTGTTTTTATTTCGACGAACTGGTACAGGCATAAAATTACAAATTTATTTCTCAAAGTTAAAGTTTTGAACAGAAATGATGAAAAATAAAGTATAATTTTGCAAACCTCTAAAGTTTTGGCAAAATTTAAGATTAACATAAATATCAAAGATTTAAAATGATATAATAAAAGAAATCAACATACGGAATTACGATCAATGCCATGTGACTTATCTAATAAATTGTATATGCTTAGCACTTCATTATTATAATAGAGGATTTTAAAACGAAATTAACACGAAACTTTGAAAAACACATCAGTGTTACGTTGGGTACCAGGATGATATCTAATTTCAACACTGTACGCGCATTTCGTCGCACAATCTTTTCGTCATTTAGATATACCACAATATAGATCTATGGAAAGAGTGTTGAGTCAGAAGATATTACCAACAATAAAAATAGCTTCTTCGGTTCTACTTCTTTTGCATCTTTCGCTTTACCAATATTTTCATCGTAATCTTAATTTAACAATTTTAAAAATATTTCTACCATCGCTTTATATACTCGGTCATAACATGCTGTCAAGAAACGGAAAGATTAAAGATATTGTTGGCCTGAAATCTATGACATATATTTATTTCCATATATTTTTCTTTAATCGTTAAGCCTACTGTGATATTAACTCTGGTCCTGCTGAACCCGGATATGCCCTGTCTTTCCAAACACCTTAGATCCAGATCAGTCGGCTTCAGTAGAAGTTAACTTATCTGGATCTGCACTGTTTGTCATTAAGTATGTTAATTTCTATTAACAAACTTGATAAGTAATTCGATTGGCTGTAAATAAGAAGTTGATAGGCAAAAGTTGATATTACTAAGTCGAAAAAGAAGCCTTAGAGGGACTGATACATCGAATAGATTGACAGCCATTTTACACAGGAGACAATTTTTGTGACTATCTGTTTATGTTTCCGCACAGTAAGCCCTTTCTAGGTTCTTCTTTAAAAGGAAAGAATATCTGTCCTTTTAGAGTAGATTCATACAAGAATGAGAGCAAAAAAGGAAATTGACAAAGTTACCCCTTTGAAAGTGTATCCATTCCCATTATGTATAGCAGACTAACCATTCCTTGTAAACCATGTCACAATGGAAACTTCTTGTATGCGAGATACATATAGTAAAGGCTTAGCTGTGTATCCACACACGTTGACGTCAGTGCTATTTAGTATTTAGTGTTTCATAATATACCCAAAGCGGTGTTGTTTGACACCCCAGGGATCTCTTGGTTGCGCAACACATTGTTTCTTTTGAGTCCCTACATTTGCTACATTATAGGCTTTATCTATGACTTATTTTTGTGCATAATGATTTATGGATACATTGAAGACCTCCATGCGTTGTTTATATTTTGCGTGTTACCACAATAAATGCTGAGGGCGATAGTTGTGATCCCGTAAAGCTAGCTTAAGTGCCCTCCCTCTCTTCCCACACTCCCTGCGTAATTTATTACTGGCTGTTCCAATGCGGTATTTTCATTGTGATATACATTTGTATTTTATTAAATGATCTGTAGTGTTTCACGTACAAATATTTATCTTTTGACAATTATGTATTTTCAGTTAAGTTTTGGTAAACATAGCTGCTACCTTTCTGGCAAAACAAGGTAAGAGAAAAGTCTAGGGAGTGCCACAATCACAAACCGCAGCCCATCCCAGACACCAAGAGGAAGAAAAAACAGACAAAACCAAACAAGCGCAAATCGGACAAACGTACGAAAAACACTAAGATTAGCTCTCTCTTGCCCCTAGCGAGGTAATTGCAATGCTAAAAGGACTGAAAAATACAAGAACAAAATAACACAAGGTAAGACATAAAACAAATCGCCTCGTTGCCATCTGTTCTTTTTGTGGTTGTTTAATTGTATTTGTCTATCTCTCCCTTTGATGTTGAGAACCTGGTGTGAATCTGATTTTATCAGTTACTGAGTTCACTTATTTACTTCGTTTTCTACGTGTACATAAGTATACAAAAAGCGGGTTCTATTTTTCCGCGTAGCGGCATCGTTTTGAATGACAGATTCTATCTCTCATTCTTAGTTTTCACAGGCGTTCTTGTCGCGAGTAACTTTCACCACCACTGTATCCGCACAAAAAGTAGTGTGACGTGTTCAATTAGTATAAGTCAATATCATGACTTTTGAGTATATGTGATAGTTCAATATTTTAGAATTTGTCGAAACAAGAAAAATAAATATGCATGAGGTGAACGTAAACAAATGTGATCTCATTAACATTGCACAACAATGCGCCATCGTTTACATAACTTCTTCCTGTCAAGGAACACCTCTCCTATTAAGGCATCTGAGTCGCTATTTTTAAGTAATAGTACCGCTCATATCTATATTTATATTTCCCTTGGTTTTATAAAGTATTGCGATTACCTCGCTTGGGGACGAGAGAGCTAATCTTAGTGCTTTTCGTACGTTTGTTCAGTTTGTGCTTGTTTGGATTTGTCGGTTTCCTCTTCCTCTTGGGGTCTGGGAAGGGCTGCGGTTTGTGATTGTGGCACTCCCTGGACTTTTCTCTTACCTTTGTTTGTCTATGACGAAATACAGGTATAATTCTGACAATGAACAGAACAGCAGATATTTTAAACGCTTATCTACCTGTCAGCCAACATAGACCTATATTATCCTAATTACCTCCCTTGAAATGCCGACATTTCAGAAGAATCATTTTAAGTGTAAATACTGTTTCTTCTAAGTAATAGTAATAAGGTAAAGCAAATAAGTAAACTCAGGAACTTATACAATCAGATGCACATCAAGCCCCCTCCCCCAAACACCAAAGGGAAAGACAAACAAATACAAATTAACAGCAAAAAAAAATGAACCGATAGCAAGCAGAGTTGTGAACTCTTTATCGAACAGTTGGCAACTCTGTTACCTAAACTGAACTGAATATATCTTATACTTACATATTTTTAAAAGAAAATCATTAGCAAGTGAAACACAACATAACAAGTAACAAAAATCATCATAATGAAGGTACCGCCTTGGAACCGCCGTAATGCATTAGTGAGGATAGGGGGCGTTTGCTAGCTTTACGGGATCCCAATCTTGCTCTCAGATTCCATAGTGGTAAAACATATATTTGTTCGGTCCGTGTGGAGTGAATATTATATTTTATTTCATTTGGGATCATTGGGCCCATTGTCGTGTATTTGAAAACGGAGTTCTGTTCATGTATATGCTAGAGGGGGTAAGCAGTGTTGCAAACTTTATTACTGCTTATGAAGAGTCTCAATAAAACCAAAAGTCCCATTTTCTTATCTGCAGTGTGTTCTGTGTTTCCAAAAGCAATCTGTTTGACATTTATTCTAACTCATCCATGAATCATTACGGGCGACAAATAGATCACAGAAAAAGTCTGTAACGAAGCAAAGATATTGACTTAACAGAAACAACGTGCTGACAAACTTGGAGATCCCTGGGTTGTCAAACAATACAACTGGAATACTGGAGCAAGCGAAAACCAATAGCTGAATCTCGGTCAGCCGAGAAACAGACATAAAAAGTTTCGGTCCAAACCATCTAATGAATATGTTTTAAGTTTGGGCCATCATTGTCCGAGCCCCGACCCATCGGCGTGCAATTAAACAGGTCAGCAGTGGTCAACCGTGGTTGGATTAACCGCTAAGCAAAGAGCCTGTTTCATGACATCAATGTTATACCCCTTCATTTATAGCATATGAATTGTAGGATATATTTCCTACAATTTTATACACTTATTCACGAAGTCACCATAAAATTCAGGTTCCGATAAGCCTTGTAGCAGAAGCGTTTTAGTCCAGTATCGTATTTCGAGACCATTTCGTAATGTCGACGATAAAACTTAGAAAAAGCTTTCCTAAGTTTATGATACCAATACCCCTTTTGGAGAAGTTTGGCAATCCAAGTTTTCTTTAACGAGCATTAAAATCAGCCAAATGACTAGACACTCTTGCCAACCGAATAAGTTGAGAAATGTAAACAACATAAGAAAGGGCATGAGGAACGTCACCATCCAAAGAGTAGTAAACAATTTCAAAATCAAAATCATCGCGTTTGTCATAAATTTTAGATGAAACGAAACCGTTAGAAATTAATAAACGCAAATCTTAAAATGCAGCTTCGGTATCAAAAGAATTAACTGTATTCAACTGCAATTCATTATGATAAATTTGAGTGACCATTTCTTCAAAGTAAGGATTGTTGATATTAAAAATGTCGTCCATATATCTGGCAGTTGAGCTAAAAACTCCAATAATATCAGCTTGTGTATCATCAGAAAGAGACATAATAAAATCTCTTTCAAAACAAAACAACAACAAAACTGCTACAAACGGAGCACTATTAGTACCCATCGAAATGCCCACAATTAGTCTGTACAGCTTAGTGCCAAACTAATGAAAATGTTGTATAAAAGATATGATAATGCGTCACATACTTTTGACAAGACCAAATTTTAAACTGTTTTTTGGTCATCACAAGTAAAAAATGCATTCCTATAATTACAAGCAAGATAAGGAGAGCCTTCCTTTTGAAAATTACTCTCAATTACAAAAAGATAAGAGAAAAGTCCAGGGAGTGCCACAATAACAAACCGCAGCCCTTCTCAGATACCAAGAGGAAGAGGAAACCGACAAATCCAAACAAGCACAAATCGAACAAATGTACGAAAAGCACTAAGATTAGCTCTCTCTTCCCCCAAAGCGAGGTAATCACAATGCTAAAAGGACTGAAAAAACAAGAACAAAATGACACAAGGTAAGACATAAAGCAAATCGCCTCGTAGAATAAACCACAAAGCAACAAAAAGTAAGACTAACACCGGGACCACCGCCTTAGAACGGTCAGTAGAGTAAACCACCGAGGGTTTAAAGCACTTTTACAGCTAGCCAACCACCCTGGGTCCTGATGCTACTCTTAATACAGATATTCACAAAGATTTGGTTCGCATAAAGGCTCCCACTCAGTGAATGCATCAAGGCGAAAACATAAAAAACAACAACAAATTAAACACTATAATAAACACAGACGAGTACTCATGGCTAATTCGACTGTATGCCAGTGTAAATGAAAACCAATAGTTGAACCATGGCGGGCCAAGCCAAAGACATATCGTCAAGCTCCAACCCATTGGTTAAAGTTATACGAAGTGGCCGTCATATAGTCTGAGGCCCGAACTGCCGTCGTGCAAAAACACACGAGTGAAGCACAGCCATCAACAATGGTTGGGCTGACAAATAGATATGCAATCTGCCGCATAATATCCAGGCTATAGCCAATTCCTTTATAACGGTTAATAAGTTTTCTGAATTGATCCGAAAAGTTAGATTTACCTACAATTTTTCTAAATCTGTACACTAAGTCACCGTAAAGTTCTGATTCCGATATACCTTGTTGCAGAAGTGTTTTCAGACTGACGCTATATTTTTCTACCAGGCACTGTATCTGCGATAAAATTTCGAAAACGCCTTACGAAGTTTAAAATAACGACAGCCCTGCCTAAGAAGTTTGGCAGTAAGGGCTTTATTACGGTAGTTAAAGTCATTAAGATTTGAAGAAGCTCTGGCGAATCTAATAAGTTGAGATATGTATACCCCATATGAGGTACGCCGGGGGATATCACCATCCAGAAAAGGGAAATTGACTGTATCAAAATCAAAATCGTCCCGTTCATCATAAATTTTGGTGGAAACTGTACCATTAGATATACATAGATTCAAGTCCAAAAAAAGGTGCCTC
This sequence comes from Anodontia alba, assembly GCA_964016985.1. Taxonomy (NCBI): domain Eukaryota; kingdom Metazoa; phylum Mollusca; class Bivalvia; order Lucinida; family Lucinidae; genus Anodontia; species Anodontia alba. The sequence goes on from OZ024825.1 coordinate 124,285,839, forward strand.
GGTATCGGAAGAATTTGCTCTGTTTAACTGGAGTTCTGTAGGGTATATGCGGTCCACCATTTGGTCAAAGCAAATACTGTCAATATTTAATAAATCATCAAGGTATCATGTTGAATTGAAAGCCTTAACAATGTCAGCCTGATTTTCACGTGAGAGAGACTTCATGAAATCTCTCTCATAACAAAAAAGAAACAAATCTGCAACAACAGGAGCACGATTAGTTTCTATCGGAATACCAATAGTTTGCCTATAAAGTTTAGTTCCAAATCTAATAAAAATATTATCCAAAAGATAAATCTGTTTTTCTTTGATTAAATCATGGGACAAAGTTGTATAAAGCATAGAACAATCATATGTTGACAAATTGGACGCGCGAAATCCTCTTGACTTTAGCTTATTAAGTAACTCATTAGAATTTTTAGTTGACCAAAACAAATTTCTCCCTGATCGTTTGTAAACTTTTTCAAAATATCTGAATACATGAGTTTTAATAGCAATGAGGCAAGAAGTTAATAATTTAGAAAGTTCAGTAGTGGTAAAGAAGCTTTTATGAAGCTTAGGTAACCAATTCACCGTAGGAAGCCTGTCTTGCTGTTCCCTAACATTAACAGAATACTTCAAGGCTAAATGGTTACATTGGCCGAAGATAACTGACCTCTTCTGCCGAAGTCTCTTTGTAGGTCTTGGTGCTGCTCAGTTCCTGTTTCAGTATACTAATATAATGTAACCGTTAAACAACGACTACGTTGTTTGCGGCTTTGTCAGCTGGATCCAAAACATAATTCCTATATTATTCTTGAATACCTTGCCTTAGATGACGTAAAAGAGATTTAGGCATAGGTAGTAATAGATTATTTTTTTGGAAATAGAATTCAATATGTTTATCGTAACATTGAAAACATTATTTTCCACGTTTCTTTAAAGCATCAAGCTCAGCATGCTCTCGTTCACATCATCGATTACTTGAATCGTTCAGTGCAGAAGTTGTTTTTTTTCTCTATATTTATTAAAATCTATATGATTAAAGAAATCTGTAATTAGAGCCCTTAGAAACTATTTTACGAATTCCTGGATCTGAAATGACTAAGATTTTCTGTAATGACATGTCCAGTTGCTAGATAATTAAACACGGAGTCTTTATAATCTCATGTGCCAGGGGTGTAAGTACGAATGTCAAGAACTGAAACAAGTTTATTGAAATCAAAAATATTATTTCTTATGGCCTTGCTATATTTATAACAAATAATTGGGGTTCCCTATTTCCAAAATAATCAGGTCTTGGTGAAGTTATGTATCTGTCATTAAAGATACTAGGTAAATTAATAAAGTTTATGAAAGGAGTTTTAACAAAATGTCTTTCATGAATGGCTTCGGTATCGGTAAATGGACGGAGAGCATGCTGAGAATAACATCTAGTCAGGAGTGCAGCATCATACAGCTGTTGACCCATATCGTAGAACTTATTAGCTGCGAGATATAAAATACGTTTAACTTAGAAACAGGAAGGGAACTTAAAAATAAAAGCATAGATGACGACCAAGAGTCTTTAATATTTCTGATAAAAAAAAGGTAAGAGAAAAGTCCAGGGAGTGCCACAATCACAAACCGCAGCCCTTCCCAGACCCCAAGAGGAAGAAGAAACCGACAAATCTAAACAAGCACAAACCGAACAAACGTACAAAAAGCACTAAGATTAGCTCTCTCTTCCCCAAGCGAGGTAATCGCAATACTAAAAGGACTGAAAAACACAAGAACAAAATGACACACGGAAAGACATACAAACAAATCGCCTCGTAGAATAAACCACAAAGCAACAAAGAGTAAGACTAACACCGGGACCACCGCCTTAGAGCGGTCGGTAGAGCAAACCACCGTGGGGTTTAAAGCACTTTTACAGCTAGCTAACTTCACCCTGGGTCCCGATGCTACTCTTAATAAAGAAATACATAAAAATTCGGTTCGCATAAAGGCTCCAAACTCAGTCAATGCATCAAGGCGAAAACATAAAAAACAAATTAATCACTATAATAAACACAGACGAGTACTCATGGCTAAATCTACTGTATGCCAGAGTAAATGAAAACCAATAGTTGAACCACGGCGGGCCAAGCCAAAGACATATAGTCAAGCAGGTCTTCAGAACGAATTAGAGTACTTGCGAAGAACCGGTGATTGTACTGGTAAAAATCTTACTTTTAATTTATTAAGAAAGATGCTTAGGTTTGATAAACCTCGAAGATTAATAATAGAAGCTGACTGTAGATTTAAGTGTCTTCTTTTAACAGAAGTTAACAGGTTTTGAAAATTACTGACAGAGAGAGGCATCCGTACAGAAGATGCAGAATGCAGCCTAAGAAGAGTTTAATGAATACTAGGTCTGTTTGTTATACTCATAGTTGTTTGATCAATAGAAAAACGACATTCATATCGGGGTTTTTAGTTTAAAGCAACGATATGTAAATAAAAATTACCTTCGAGGAAAAACATGGTATAACAAGTACCCACAATCCATAACAATGTCTAATACAAGTCCATCAATAGACAAGCAAATGACCATTATACAACGAGAAACGAATGCTGATAAATTAAGCACCTTTAATGAAGTATTGGTTAGGAATGAGGTCAAGGAACGAGAAGAATGAAAACCGATTGCAAACAATCTCTGAGGATTGAAAACAATAAGAGCATTAAACTGTTGGTTTTCTTTTGCTTCAGCATTTCAGTTATTTCTTGCTGTCGAGTCCTCATCGTTGTTTCATCTCTGTATTTGTTTGATTTCTATGTTCCCGATGTTGCTCTGACGAGTTAGGAAATCTTCACGCGGACTGAACAATGCTTTGTGTATACCACGACAGAACTGAGAGCAAGGCCATGTAAAATCAATTTAAAGCCCCCTTTAATATTTTACTGACCGTTCCAAGGTGGTGCTTCTGCTGTGGTTTACCTTTTCCATCATTGTATGTATTTGCATGTACGTCCTGGTGGTTTTTTATAGCCGTTTGGCCACTTTTGGGAAAGAAAATATCCTTTTTCTCTTACCTTTTTCTGCTTGTAATGTTTTGATTGTGGTCCCGTTGTTTTAGTGCGCATTTCTTTTCCTTTGGTATCTTGGACAGAAGGCGTGAGGTAATTATATCGATTTCTGGTCATTGCCTTCCTTTCCATTTACTATATTTGAAAGTAATTAACTATTTTGTGATGCCGAATTTTAAGTTTGAGAAAAATCAGAGGACAACATATTCTCAGATTTTTTTTTTTAAATTAGTTTTACAACAGACCTGTTTTCAGCCAACGTCGACTTATATTATCCCAATTACCCTTGAAAAGCAGAAATTTCAGAAGAATCATTTGAGGTGAAAATAATGTTTCTTCGAAGTAATAGTAATAGGGTAAAGTTGATTTATATTTTAGTCAATTTACTACATTTGAAAGTAATTATACTTTCTTGTGACGCCGAGTTTTAGTTTTGAGAAAAGCCAGAGGGTATCATATTCTCACTAGTTTTTGACATATGTCAAAAACTAGTGAGAATATGATACCCTCTGTTCTATTGACGGATATGTGTGTCAGTGAAATAAACGTCAAAAAGATTGCCTTTGGAAACAAAGAACACACTACAGATCAGAAAATGGGAGTCTCGGTTTTATTGGGACTCTTCATAAGCAGTAATGAAGTTTGCAATACTGCTTACGCCCTCTAGCGTATACATGAGCAGAACTCCATTTTCAAATGTACCATAATGGGTCCAATGATCTCAAAGGAAACGAAATATAATCTGCACTATGGTAAAATACGGGAGACGTTCTACCGCCGCCACACGGCACTAATACCAGCTGCAGTGTAGTAAAATAAACGTCAAAAAAATTGCCTTTGGAAACAAAGAACACACTACAGATCAGAAAATGGGAGTCTCGGTTTTATTGGGACTCTTCATAAGCAGTAATGAAGTTTGCAATACTGCTTACGCCCTCTAGCGTATACATGAGCAGAACTCCATTTTCAAATGTACCATAATGGGTCCAATGATCTCAAAGGAAACGAAATATAATCTGCACTATGGTAAAATACGGGAGACGTTCTACCGCCGCCACACGGCACTACACCAGCTGCAGTGTAGTAAAATAAACGTCAAAAAGATTGCCTTTGGAAACAAAGAACACACTACAGATCAGAAAATGGGAGTCTCGATTTTATTGAGACTCTTCATAAGCAGTAATGAATTTTGCAACACTGCTTACGCCCTCTATAGTATACATGAGCAGAACTCCATTTTCAAATGTACCATAATGGGTCCAATGATCCCAAAGGAAACGAAATATAATCTGCACTATTGTAAAGACTAAAAACTGCCTTTTTTCCAAGAGAGAGAACTCAATGACTTCTTAAAGGGGACCACGATAAAAATGTCATGGTTACTTAAGTAATATTTATCTATTTTTTTCTACTTTCAGTCAATGCTGGTTTGTACTAGAGAACATGGTCAAACTGTCAGTTTTTCATCTCTGTTCGGCGTGTGGCGGCTGTGAAAAGTCTCTCCGTATATCAACATAGTGCAGATTATATTTTATTTTCTTTGGGATCATTGAGCCCATCCTGGTTTTTTTCAAAATCGAATACCGCTTAAGCCAACGCTAAGGGGCTCGGTGGGGGTGGGGGTTGGGGGTGGGGGGCGTATGCAGCCGCGCAAACTAATGTGTTGCATATGAAGAGACTCAATCAAACCGAGTCTCCGATTTTCGTGATTTTGTATGTTCTTTGTTTAAAAAAGGCAATCCTTTTTTTAATTTTAATAACTTTTTTCCGTAAGCGTTTTCTTTTAAGTTCCCAAGCATTAAGAAAAGCTAAAAAGCAGAACTCGTTGGAAGTCATTCCTTACAGCTCAATAAAAATAAGATGGGGGATAAAAATCCCTGTGGATTTTGTGGATTTTTTTTCTGATTTTCTCAGTCTTTTAGACCTCAATACTCCTAGTATCTGCGTTACTTTTTCACGAACAGTACTTTATAAACCCCAGCTGGGCAGTGGTTGGGGGTGGGGGTGAGGGTGGGTTGGTGAACGTATACCAAAATTGGACTTTTTTCTGCTTTTAATAGTATACCAAAAGCGACTTACGAAAGGGATAGTGTCATTGTGGTTAGTCATACCCATTCCCTTCAATTCCATCACTGGCAAGCCAAGACGGACTAATACTTCAAACCAATCATTGCCTAGCTTCGTTGCTATTTTCTTCAGAAGTCTATCGTCCAAAAACTCGCCTGAAATAAAAATAAATTTTAAAAATATAAAAAAAAAAACTTCGTTGAAGTTTATGTCGCAACTGCTTACTGAAATGTGAAAACAAGCACCAGAAGAGAGAGTGAGTTCTCATCCTTGTATAATTCAGTGAGATAAAACAATCAGTGAAGTGAAATAAACTGCAAAGTTTCACAGTTTGTAGACTTTATTCAGGGGTCGCTAAGGTGGACGTAAGTACACGGACGAACAAACGAGCGAGGACGCACGGACGGAAACCTTCACACCCAAGTCGCCCGTGCTAAAGCAGGTGGCATAAAGACAGTGAGTGGACTTGATACACTTGGAATATTTTCCGCCATGTTTTGCAAGAGACACAACTTTAGGGACTTTGTCTTTCTGCTTTCTTGCACGCAGAGTCCCTTCTGAAAAAGGGTCTTCTCTAAAAAGGGATCGAATTCTCAGAGACTAATAGAAGGGCGACAAAAACATTTCACAAAATTACCTATACTGAACGTGTATCCACTTCCCTTGAAAGAGTTGCAATAAGAATCTTTTACAAGTGAACCACAAGTGGAATTTTCGAACTGCCTGTATCAGAAGATCTGACTACAGTCAAACGTCAATGGCTCGAACATACACCACAACCTTTTATAACACTATCGTTGGGATCCATAGTATAAACCGTGTTAGTTAAACAACCGTGTTATATCCAAACAAAAATGTATAGATTATATAGAAAAATGACCATTTATGGTCATTTTTCTATATAATCTGTACATTTTTTTGGATCCATCTTTGAACCGTGTTATATCTCAAACCGTGTTATAACGACCCATGTTATGAAGAGGTTGTAGTGTATTTGAGGCCGTGGAAATTTGTTCTAAGCATGTGTAGTTCCAGCCGCTGATGGTTTATCATAGCGCCAGGTCAGGAGGCAAATGAAAATAAATTAAGAATGCCTTTCCAATCTTCTATAAAATCATGATATATTGAGTGTACTCATTAGAATCGTCTTAAATATCCATAAATATTTGTTTTCTCGAGCTATGGAAAGAATTTCCTACGTATTCAATAGCGCATTTGATTAGCTAATGAGATAGATGCGACAAAAAGTAGTTTAAAAGTATGAAGAGAGTTTCTTAATTTGTTGGAGTTTTACGCCTAATCAACCTTTTCACCCTTGTCCAGGGCAGATCTAGTCATCTGAGCGGGTAGCAAGTATGTGTGCACGTACTTTCGCTAGTAACTGAAAACTGCCATTCTTGAATCAGCAGAAGGGAAAGAATGAATGCAAAAATTATTTCATGATCAATCTCCACGAAAGTTATATAACGCAGCTGGATTGCAATCTCCGACCCCTGGATCTGCAATCAGCTACCGACTGCGCTATTGAACCCAACATATAATGACAGAAAAAAAAAATGATAACGACGTATAAAAATTGAAGCTCTGTTCCCAGTATCACAATAAAAACGGATTGGTTATCTGTCTTCACCAGCTATACGGCTGCCCATTTTCTTTACTGTTTTTATATTGTGAAGCAAGTCATCTTCAATGGCTCCACACTTTTGTATTGTTGTACTGTTTGGAGCTGCATCAGGAAATAAGAATGAAGTTTCGCGAGAGTTTCACTTGTTTAGTCATCCAGAAGTTTTTTTTCTTTTCTACCGACCGTTCCAAGACGGTTCCTCAGTTACAGTTCTTCTTCGTTTGCATTACGAAAACACGCCTATTCAAATATACTGAAAATTTTAGCACCCAGAAATGAAAATTTTCAGATAAAAAAATTCTGATATCTTTCATATTTCTGCTAAAACATAGATTGTGGTACCCGTTAGAACCGCCTTGGCGAGGCGGTTCTACAAAGTACCCACAATCTATGTTTTTGAGCAGAAATAAGAAAAAATAATGTATACCCTTGTTAACCCCAGTTGTACTATATAAAAGTAGGGTTTAAGGGATCAAAATTATATAGGCATGTTTTCGTGATGGTGCTCCTACGGCGTCTAAGGTGGTGGTCCCGGTGTTAGTCTGACTCTTTGTTGCTTTGTGATTTGTTTTATGTCTTACCTTGTGTTATTTTGTTCTTGTGTTTTTCAGACCTTTTAGCATTGCGATTACCTCGCTTGGGGAAGAGAGAGCTAATATTAGTGCTTTTAGTACGTTTGTTCGATTTGCGCTTGCTTGGTTTTGTCTGTTTCCTCTTCCTCTTGGTGTCCGGGAAGGGCTGCGGTTTGTGATTGTGGTACTCCCTGGACTTTTCTCTTACCTTTTTTTTTCTTATGTGGCGTTTGTGTTGTCCTTATTTGTTTATCATCTCTCCTTCTTTTGATGACTCGGGAGGGCTGTGTTTCGTGATTGTGATATTTCCTGGGTATCTTCATTTATATTTTTGCGTCGGGCGCTCATGTCAGAAGGGACGTTTTCTTACATTGCGACATAAGTATTAAATCAAAACTGGTATGACACAAATGAGAGGGCCCATTTGCATACCAAACAGGATATCCGCATGAAATGGCTCATGTTTAGATGTTCCATCGAAATCCTCGGCCTTAAAGACTTAAGATGTTAAGGGTGAAATTTAGTGTGAGTAAAAATTGGTCCAAGGCCCGAGTAGATTTTCTACAGACCGTTTCGGAGCAGTTCCTTTTTCTTCGTGCGCTGTTGGTTTCATATATGACGCTTGTTTGTCGCTTTCTCTAATGCCTCTAGAAAGCTGTGCTTCGTGATAGTGCCATAACCTGTGCATCTTTACTTATATTTGTCTTCATTGTTTGCATAAGAGAAACTAGAAATCAGAGGATTAGAGTTTGGGTACTCAGGGCGCAAATTACAGAACTATGTAGGAAGAGACTTAATAAAACCGAGTCTTCGATGTTAATTCTTTTGTGTATTTCCAAAGGGAAGCTTTTGGAGCTCTATTTTAACATACCTTGTTGTACTGAAATACTTTCAGTTGTTGTAATTGTAAATATCACTGGTACCCGCATTTTTAAATGTGATCTGAAAAATAAACATTAACGAGGTGCTATTTTTAGGGGTAAGGGATCTGTGACACGAGACCGTAAATGATCAGCAACGTCAGATAACATTACGAAAACACGCCTATTCAAATATATAGATGATTTCACCTCCAAAAACTCAAAAAATTTTCAGATAAAAACTCCGATATTTTTCGTATTTCTGCTCAAAACAGCGATTGTAGGTACTCGTTAGAACCGCCTCGGCGAGGCGGTTCTAACGAGTACCCACAATCTATGTTATTTAGCAAAATAAGAAAAATAATGTATACCCCTGTAAACCCCAGTTTTACTATAAAAAAGTGGGGTTGAAGCGGGTTAAAATTATAAAGGCATGTTTTCGTGATGCGTACCTGTAGACATACGCACCTAGCAAAGATTCAGATCAGCTGGGTGCATTTTTGGATAGCCAATGATGCAAGTTTCCTCCTATCGTCAATAAAGACTCTGATAAGACTGCACGGATGCTGAAGGCACGTTATCTCACGTTGTGGCTCAAATTATGGTGAATTGATACACGGTAGATTTGTTTTTGAAAAAGGGGACAACTTACGTAACCATCACGAAAGCATACCAATATAATTTTGACCCTCTTAAACCTCGCTTTTATACAGTAACACTAGGGTTTACAGGGATATACATTATTTCTTTTATTTCTGCTTAAAACATAGATTGTGGGTACTCGTTAGAACAGCATCGCTGAGGCGGTTCTAACAAGTACCATCAATCTATATTTTGGAGCAGAAATATGAAACAAGTATCAGAATTTTTATCTGAAAAAATGTATTTTTTGGTGGTGAAAATTTTATATTTGAATAGGCGTGTTTTCGTAATGTCGTATTTACTTTCGTGTACACCAGCCTCCTTTTGAAAAGAGGCGTGTGACGGCCGTAAAACGTCTCCCCGTGTGCAGCTACGCAAATTACATTGTTGCCTATGATGAGACTTAACAAAAACACACTTTCCGATTTTCGTTCATTTGTGTGTTCATTGTGTCCGAAGCCAACGTTCTAGATTTGAGCCGGTGCATGAAAAAACCTACTTGTGCGACTAGCGAAGACTAAGATCAGCATGCGCTCCGCGCAGTCTGATCAGAGTCTTTGCTGATCGCATATGCCTTCTATATAGCCTCCGGGCTATCCAAAGAGAGATAAACGAGAACGATCGCCGTACTTGGTGGATGTACAGGCTGATCTGAGTCTTTGCTGGCCACGCAAGTCTTTTTGAAGGTTTTGTCGTGCGCTAGCTCATTTTTTTATTGTTCTACTCTAAAGAAAATAATTTCTCTGAGGAGGAACAAACAGTTTCCTTTTAGATTAGACATATTTCCAGAAGAGAGCGGAAACAATTTTTTTCAGATATAGCATATGACACATAAATACCGCTAAATTCTGCACTAAGTAATAACTTTTATATATAGATGATCCTACATGAATGCTCATTTCATATGAAATTTATGAAACGAGCCTGCGGTGTATTTCATAAATTTCATATGAAATGGCCACGAGTGTAAGATTCTGTTTATAATATGCCCATTTAAAATGGGATTTTATCGCCTTTAAAGCTGAGAGCTGTTCAACAGAAAATGCATGGTTGACGTGGACGTCGTCACGACGTACTTGTTCCCGCCAACGTGTTGTGTAACGTGTGGTTATACGATTTTTATGACATGACAGCGTCGACATATGATAAAATTATTTATCACAAATGATTAACACTTAACATTCCATGGAGTCATAAATAAGGTTATTTATTTAAAACATTTTCTTTATAATATATCAGTAATTTGTATTCCATCCATAAAGAAAGGAAAGATAGAAATTAGGAAAAGAAATGGACCGATACAAAATAGTCTATACTTACTGACAGAATACAATGTATCCAAAAATATTTGATTAATTAATTAATTCACTTAATTATTACGTATTAAAAAAAAAAGCGATTGGGATATTATGAACGCCTCCGTCCGTCCGTCCGACTGACCGTTCGTCTGTCCGTCACGCTATCTGCTTCTAAACCACTGGGCGGTATTTTACCAAACTTGCTACATCGCTTCCCCGCATTGTAAGCGTGTGCAAGAGAAACGGTATTTCTCTGTGCTTCCGTACGAACGTGCGTGCGTCCGTCCGTTCATTTGTTCGTCTCGCTATCTCCTCCTAAACCACTGGGTGGAATTCAACCAAACTTGCTACATCACTTCCCCTCATGGTAGGGTGTGCGAGAGCAACATTATTTTTCCGTGCGTCCGTCCGTCCGTCTATCCGTCCGTTAAGCTATCTCCTCCTGGGCAGAATTCAACCAAATACGCTACATCACTTCCTCTATATGGTAAAGGTGTGCGATAGCAGCATTATTTTTCCGTGCATCTATCCTTCCATGTGGTTTACTCTACTGACCGTTCTAAGGCGGTGGTCCCGGTGTTAGTCTTACTCTTTGGTGCTTTATGGTTTATTCTGCGAGGCGATTTGTTGTATGTCTTACCTTGTGTTATTTTGTTCTTGTGTTTTCAGTCCTTTTAGCATTGCGATTAGACTAGCTACTAGTCGGATATCAATATTATTTTCATCAATCAGTTATAATTATTGATTCTTAATGAACTAAGTTAAAATCATTCCCTCTCTAATAAATTGTTTATATAAAAGAAGCTGACCATTAGAGTTCAAGGGATAACATAAACATTGTTTAGAAACCTGCAAGTGTACTGCATGTATTACCATTTTTTGTGTATTAGTAAATTTTAGATGAAAACAGAACCATATTTGATAAGTTTTTCTTATTATAAACTGTTGTATCAACAAAATTAAGGAAAGAGTGTATATTTATTTTGCTTTGATGTCTGGATAAGCTTTTTCTATAGCTCTAAGATAAGAAGACATATTAGGTAACAATTAAGGATAAATGTTGTGGTTACTGTTTTCTGCAACAGTTTGAAAGAGTAACTACATACCATATATATTTTGATGGAGACATGTATTAAATAAAAAAAAAATGACTTTTTCTATAGCTCTCAGATAAGAAGACATATGAGGTAATAATTTAGGATAAATGTTGTGGTTACTATTTTCTGAGACAGTTTGAAAGAGTAACTACATACCATATATATTTTGATGGAGACATACATTAAATAAAAAAAGACTTTTTCTGTAGCTCTCAGATAAGAAGATATATGATGTAATGATTTAGGATAAATAATGTTGTGGTTACTGTTTTCTGAGACAGTTTGAAAGAGTAACTACATACCATATGTATTTTGATGGAGACATGCATTAAATTAAAAATGACTTTTTCTATATCTCTAAGTAAGAAGACATATGATGTGATAATATTGAATAAATAATGTTGTGGTTACTACATACCATATATATTTTGATAAAAAAATGCGTTAAATTAAAAAAACAACAACAAACAAACCAAAAAAAAAAAAAAAAAAATAAAATAAAAATAAAAATAAAAAAATAAAAAATAATAAATAAATAAAAAAAATAAAAACAAAAAACATTTTTATAGTTCTAAGATAAGAAGACATATGAGGTGATAATGGAGGATAAATGTTATGGTTACTGTTTTCTGAGACAGTTCGAAAGAATAGCTACATACCGTATATATTTTAATGGAGAAATGCATTAAATTAAAAAATGACTTTTTCTACAGCTCTAAATAAGAAGACATATAATGTGATAATTTAGGATAAATGTTGTGGTTACTGTTTTCTGAGACAGTTCGAAAGAGTAACTACATACCATATATATTTTGATGACCATATGCATTAAATAAATAAATGAAAAAAAAAACAACACTGATCTGGAGTCTTGTGATGACATATCTATGTATTTTTGTACCAAAATATTGTTGCGAGCCGAGGGTTAGCAGCATCTGTAGGACTTCTCCACAGCAATATAAATTGGGGGTGGAACTAAAGCTGGCTAGATAGCAAGAGTCCCAACCGCCTTACCGAAACTCCAGACTTAGTCTAGGCTTCGCTTGAGGGGTATAGTGAGTCTCAGAAAAAAAAAATAAGTGATAGTGTAAAATAGCACTATGTTCTATTCTGTTCTGCGCCGTGCCAGTATTCTATTCTATTCTGTATTTCAGGGAGTGCAAAGAAGAAACAAGACAATGAATGTAGAAATAAAGTAATTTTTATCCTTTAACGATGCTAAATAAAATATTTGATAACAATATGAGATCTTTGCTATGATTTTTGACTAGTGTCGTATCATGCACAGTTATGGACTGCTGTATGAAATCATTCTATGGACGGTTTGACATACACTATGAATAAAATGACATGATTTGACGGCGGCAGAGATCGCAAACTAGTCAAGGCTAAATGACGGCAAACAGCGTAATTTTATGCAATGACAGATGGAAAATGTGGTGAAATTTGATGAACAGTAATGCAGAGCAAGTTTCAGAATAAATCTCAGTGAGACATAGATTACTAAAGCGAGCTGCCTCTTTAAATTTAAGAAAAGGGAGCTAGAAAAAAAAAAAATAATAATAATAAAGAAAATAAAATGTCCAAAAGCAAGTTTCTTATTTTACATCCTTAAAATTAACCCCTCTAATAAAATGAATAAATTTTGGCCGAAAGGTTGCTGCACTAAAAAACAGAAAACAACAACAACAACAAAAAAACAACAGACAGTTCGGAAATTCAAATAAAGCCAAAATTTGCAGCAAAAAAAAAAAAAATTAAACGTGACTTTCGCTAACCAAAGCTAATCCGAGACTGAATCGGGAATCCCAAGAAATTGTTTATATAATCCCAGGCTCCCGTCTCCCAAACCCAGCAGATTTTACAACGGGTTCCCCGAACCCTAGCAGATTCTCTCCGGGAAATTGGGATTCCCGGACCAAAACCGCAAGGGAATGGCCGCCCCCAGGAGAAAAATGTCTGGGAAGATGCCGCCCCACAGAAATTCCGACCCGCCATCTTTGATTTGCCGATAAAAATCACCCCAGTACCCAACTTCAACCGGCAAATATAAAGCATCTTGAATGAAATCCCCCAAGTAATTCCAACCAAAATGACCCCAAAATAATAAATTTCATGACTGCCATAACTAGAAATCTTTTTATGGTACCGATTGCATGGAATTCATTGTGAAGTTTAGCTTGACAGGTCTGTGATGACTCTGCTGTTTTGACAGTTACGCTTCATCGATCACACACAGGCTCCCATAATTCCATGTTTACACACTAAAACAATGGATGACAGTGACAACAGCATGCTACGATCTGAACAATTTTGTGATAAAAACAGCTTATTAACAGCATATAATGGATTAAATTAACTTGCAAAAAAAAAGGTAATCACATTGTTCAAGAAGGCTACGAATGACAACTTTGCGTCTTTCAGAATAATTAAATATTGGTTGTGCACTGCCAAAAATGTGTAAACAGCTGATTTGCGAACCAGGAAGAAAATTGTAACACAGGAAACTGGGTCACTACATTACCCCCCTCCAGGGTCGATTTAGTTCCATCAAACGACCCTGAACAAAAGGTCCAATATTAATCCAGCCTCCCAAACACAACCTTCGAAATGCAAACCGTTACTATTCTGCTAAAACATCATGGTCACAGCACCAAGATAATTTGAATAAGAAAAGCGCCGTGTCAAAGTTATAACGATCAAAATTGATTACTACAGAAAACTTGAGTTACCTACACTTAAATATGCAAACTATTGCTTAGGCTGACTCCTTAACAACAATGAATTCAAACTTAATGACAATCTGAAAGACCCATATAAATATTGTGATAATACAACAATGTTAGAATCATTTTGGTTTACATTATATTACAATACATTGATGTGACCATGAGCTGAAATTGGGTGAGAAATTGACGAATTTGAGGGAATAAATGTGATATGGCAATTGTTTTGCTTCAACATGTATCTGAATAAGCTGCAAAAGCGTGCAGAAAGACGTTTTTACGAGGTTTAAATGAAACGTATCAAAAACAGAACATAGTCACATATTGCAGTACTTTACCTGCATTTTACCCTCATTATCACAATAAAATCATCGTCCCATTCACAAATCAGAGTGACCACAAATCACTTGTTTATTATGTTCTTACATCTATAAATGTTCCGACTTGAAATGATGATGTTCAAGTATGAACATTTATACAGACCAACTTACAAGTGCTGTGCAGTCTGGGAGCCGATCAACTTTCTCTCTCTCTTCCCCCCTTTCTCTCTATCCTTAAATTGCTATCTAAATTCTTTACTAATGCTATCTACTTTATTACCACAATGTCACTTCCTCTTATAGAATTATTCACTTAATGTCATTACTGTTTATCACTATTACATTCCTGAATTATTAAATGTCACATTTTATCACTTTTTCTGCTATACTTCTTTCCAAATTCTCCGGTTAGTTAGTCATCAACACATCAATAGTTTTCCGGGAATGTTTGGTACTGCTTTCTACCTCATCTCCTCTCCTCATTGACATCATATGTGGATTTTTCCTCATTCCTGTGTTTGTTTGTATTGTTCATTTATTGTCTATATTCCTCTCCATGTTGTTCTAGGCTATCCTCTTTATCTCGCTGTTTTTCATATTCTTTGGCTTAAGTCTCTCATTGTATTTTCCGTATATGCTTTTCCTAAAACAGATCTGACCTCTTTCTTTTGGTTTTCCTTTCCATCCTCCTCCTCCAGGCCCTTTTTATCTTCCTTTCCAAAGTTCTTCTCCTTCCCCACTGCTTTCTCTCCTTTTCCAGAGTTTTTCTTTTCCTCCCTCCTTGCTGAATCTTTCTTTTCTCCAATACTGCTGATTAGTTTCCTTATTTCAGCTCGTTCTTTCTTCTCTGCATCTCTCCTCCTATCTTCCCGCCTTCGTTCTGCCTCTCTTTCTCTTTCCCTTTCTTCCTCTCTCTTCCTTTGCATGTCAAACCATCTATCTTCCCGACGTCTATCTTCTCTTGTGTTCTCTTCCACCGCTTTCTTAAGGCCATTCAATGCAGCCACGACTTTACCCAGCATGCAAGAGGTTTCTGTCAGTGCCTTCTCCATTCTGTCAGATGCTTTCTCAGTTCTTACAATTTGTCTATTCCCACTCTGTATGGCTGACACCAGACCATTCATAGCCACCAGACTTATTTCCAGAGTTGGTCCTATCTTGCTTTCCACGTGCTCTCTGATCTTCTTCCATTCCTTTGACCCTTCTGCTTCAGGCTCCTTCCATACTTCAGTCTCCGTCACCTCTTCTCTTTCTGCTGCCACTGCACCTTCTGATGTTTCTACTTTTCTCCTTTTAGCTTTCACTTCTCCTTCATCTGCTGACTTCCGTTTTCCTAATTCCTGGTCTCCAGCCTCCGATAATCCGTCCGCCTCACCTTGAGGCATAAGCTGTGGCCATAGGTCTTCCACCTCTTCTATGAACTCTCCATCTTTCACTGTTTCTTCTTGCTCTTCCTTCTGCATAGACCGAGGATGTTCTGGTTCAGCCCTGGACATGGGTGTGGTCCTCCCCATCAGCTCAACTTCTACTGAGCCCAAGTCTGAAGTTGGCCGCGATCCAACAGTACTCGCATCAGGCCTCTGGGCAACAATGGGGAGAGCGGTGCTCATGGTAGGCAGAAGCGTTGTTCCAAGGGTATCAGTCCTCTGGGCAACAACGGGGAGAGCTGTGCTTCCTGTCGGCAGAAGTGTTGTTCCCAGGCCATCAGTCCTCTGGGCAACAACTGGGAGAGCTGTGCTTCTGGTCGGCAAAAGTGTTGTTCCCAGGCCATCAGTCCTCTGGGCAACAATGGGGAGAGCTGTGCTTCCTGTCGGCAGAAGTGTTGTTCCCAGGCCATCAGTCCTCTGGGCAACAACTGGGAGAGCTGTGCTTCTGGTCGGCAAAAGTGTTGTTCCCAGGCCATCAGTCCTCTGGGCAACAACTGGGACAGCATCACTTCCAGTGGGCGTAAGTTCTATGCTGAGGCCATTCGGTCTAGCATCGGGAACGGGCTGCAACGTCGCACCGGAATCACTTTCCAGGGGTGAATACATGGAACGCTGGGGAGCGGCAACCACTGGATCGGCTGGGGCAAAGGCAGATGGCACTTCATGGCTCGTCCTGATTGGCTGAAACGATGACCCCAAGTTCATCCCAGCAAGTGTAGTAGCCTGGTATAGAGGACCTTGGGGGTAGGTTGTAGGCATCTGCATTGCCGTCTCCGGGTTCTGGCTAGCGCTAGAGGCTTGCTGCATCCCTGTGGGTCCTGCCTGCCCTGTCCACAGGCCAAGTCCTGTCACCAGCTGGTTCATCGTGGCAAACTGCTGTAGCTGCTGACCTCCTTCTATTGGGATCGGGTTCTCCATCTCTGTCAAAGGCACAACAGTTGCTGGCGTCTGTCTCACCCTGCTGACTGTGCTGCATGGACTGGTGAGTACAGCTGGCTGGCTCTCTCCGACAGCTGGCGACTCCGCAATGTACCCAAGGCGCAGGGTATCCGATGTCAGGGTCTCTGCTAACTGGTCAGGACCTGCTGCCGGCATCGGTTCTGCCACTGTGGTTACTTGAGACGGCTCCCCTGCCTGCTTCTTCAAGAAGAAGAGTAGACTTTCCTCCTGGGTGAACTTCAAGAGGTCTGTCTCTCCAATCTGGTAGGGCACTGGGCTGGCCACCATCCACTCCTGATGGTTCATCACATTCATCTCCCGTGCTCTCGCCAGGTGTCTTGAATAGTGGTTCACATGATGGTTCATCTGGTGCAGGGTGGTACACTTGAACGTGCACAGGCGACAGTAAAAGGGGATCCTGTCTCGTGCCACATGGTTCTTCAGCACATGGTCCTCCATTGGTCCTCGCTCGCCCACGATCTGTAGACCCTTCTGCTTCTGGCAGCCCAAACAGAGGTAGGCTCTGCCCCGCTTCTTTGCCTTCTCTATGGCTTCTTTGCTGTACAGCAAGCTCAGCATTCTTGTGTCCATCTTTCTCTGGAAGTATAAAATAAATCGACCCTAGCTTATCTCTATAAGCTCCCCCGAGCCCTTGACCAGTTTGCATGTGATCTCTGTCTGTTTACCTAAGCGCTCGCGCTCCGGGTTTATACCTATGTGAAAGGCGCAACGACTCCAGATTGGTCTGCTTTATAAAATCTCGGTGAAATTCTCTCTTCACCTTAACACCCTAGTAACCTTATTTCGCGGACAGGAACAATATGTATACGGGGCCCACATCTAATGCTCTTATTGTTCGTGTCAATCTTTTCCCGCTTCTATTCCTATACTGTCTTCAAAACTGCCGATCTGTACCTCCACCGAACCCTGTGCACTCAGCACTGCCATGGTAGAATCTTAGTACACTTTTTACCTTACCTCCATACTTTCTTCCTCACTTTAGCAACACCGATCTGCATTAGATCTCCTCCCCTTTGCTATGTCCACTACCGTCAAGTTACGCTAGATATTCACCTCTCTTGCCTTACGTCTTACACACCAAGAAACATTTTAGGTACATCCATTTTTCTAACTACAACTTTTCCAACTCTGTGACATTCCTCCCCCCTCTAAAAATTAATTTGCTATTTTTACATATGTCTACTGTTACGCTTGCCCAATGCATAACAGTATTGTTCCCTATCTTCTTACTGTTGAGATTTTATATGTTGTTCAATCTGCTTCTTTGCCTTTACTATCCACCTTGGTATATGAGTGCCCTCATATGGTTTAAGCTTATTATGATGTATTGATCTTTCTGTTCCGGCCCTGTCGAGTTGCAGCACAAAGTCAATTTCGGAATGCTTCTTGCGTACCAAGAATGGACCTTCAAATACACGTTCTAATTTTGGTGAAATTCCAACTTTCCTAGCCTCCATGAGGCACCAGACTACATCACCAACATTGTATCGATGGAAAGCAACCTTTGTGTCATAGAGATCTTTACTCCTTTTGGCGGCTGTGGACATATGCTTACGGGCAATTTCATGTGCGTGTTGTATTCGTGCTCTCAAGGAGTCCACATAATCGCCATAAGAAGTAATCTCCTCGTCAGTGGTATTGGTGCTTCCAAACACCAACTCTGCAGGCAGCCTTACCTCCCTTCCTATGGTCAAAAGGTGTGGCGTCATCCCTGTCGACTCATTTGGTGTCGCACGATAGGCACCAGCGAGACAACCAAGATGCAAGTCCCATTCCTTTTGCTCCCCACATAAGTACGCTTTTATCATCCGCAGTAATGTTCGGTTGAAGCGCTCCGCCTGTCCGTTACCTCTAGGGTTTCTTACACTGGTCCTTGTTTTTCTTACCTCTAACATTCTGCAAAGTTCCCTGAAAATCTTACTCTCAAAGGTTCTTCCCTGGTCGCTATGGATAGCGAGTGGACAACCACATCTGGAAATCACTTCATTCAGAAGCTTAGTGGCACAGACTTCTGCGGTCATATCGCTCACAGGGATGATTTCCACATTTTTCGTGAAGTGATCTGTGAAAAGGAGTACATACCTGTGTCCTCTGTCCGTGACAGGAAACGGCCCTAAGTAGTCTGTGGCAACGCAATCACCTGGTGCTCCAACTCTTAGGCTACCCATTGGTGCACGAGGTATTTTGACTGGTTTTTTGTCTGCCGCACAGATGTCACACCTTTGGATGTAAAGGTTTACATCATCTTTAAGGGAGTACCAGTAAAACCTTTGCAATATCTTCTGTTTTGTCTTTTTGCAACCTAGGTGACCGGAAATCAAGGAATCGTGCATCTGATGCAGTACCTCCCTTCTCATTGACCTTGGTACCATGAATTGTTGGTACTCACCTGTCCCATCCTGTTTCAAAAACTTCTTCATAAGTATGCCATCTTGTAGTCTAAGAGAATCCCAAATGATCCAGTAGTGTCTGGTAGCCGGACTGTGTGTAACCATGTCTTGACTACTCGGCCTCTTGCCTTCCAACTTAGCCGCAACAATTGGACCAATGTCTGGATCTTCCCTCTGCAATTTGCGCAACTCATCAACTGATCTACTGCTAGCCCAAAAGGATGAAACGACACTTTTGCCTGGCGATTCTGCATCGCTTCTGGATGATGGCCCAGGTTCAGGTACCTCCTTCAGGCAATTAATATTAACTGCCTCATTACATTTGGTTTCAGTCGCTGCTGGCGGCTCACCTTGGGCTGCCATAATATCCTGGTAAAATGTTGAGTGCATCATCTCCTGAGCCCTCTTTATGCACTTTTTACAAGGTCCACATTTTAGTGGCTCACTGGTGTCTTGATTGGGACAGTCACAATCTTTAGGGTTTTCACATCTTGACAGAGCGTCACAGTGCCCTTGTTTCTTTCCGGCTCGGTATTCTATAGCAAAATCATACTGGCTGAGAATTTCAAGCCAACGGGCGATTTTGCCTCTAGGTTCTTTAAGGCGAAAGAGCCAAACTAAAGCTTGGTGGTCACTTCTTACCTTGAATCGCCTACCTAGCAGGTACTGTCTGAAGTATTCTATAAAATAGCGGACCGCTAAAAGCTCTTTCTCCGTAATGCAGTAATTACGCTCGGCTTTATTTAACGATCTGCTGGCATATGCAATCACCCGCTCACGATCACCCTGAAACTGGTGCAGAATGGCTCCTATTCCCCCGTCTGAAGCATCAACATCGAGGATAAACTCGCCACTATCATTTAACGGGTACCCCATTATGTCAGCACTCAGCAAGGCCTTCTTCATGCTTTCAAAGGCTGTTTGACAGGCCACTGTCCATAGAAACTTCTTACCTTTCCTTGTCAGCTCCACCATGGGCCTTGCCATGCTGGCAAAGTTTCTGACATAGCGCCTGTAGTAGGAACCCATTGCAACCAGTTGTTTAACTTGCCTTGGAGTTTTTGGAACTGGCCAAGAGGCAATCTTCATGATGTTTGTGGGGCTGGGTTTTACGCCTCCACCTGAAACAACATGGCCCAGAAATACAACCTCCTTTTGAAGCATAAGACACTTCTCTGGTTTGAGCTTAAGGCCAGAAGCCTTAATTCTTTCAAGGACCTCTTCTACTCTACCTATGTGTTCTTCAAAACTCTTACCGAACACAATGATGTCGTCTATGTATATCAGACATGTAATCCACTGCAAGCCCTGGAGTGCCATTTCCATAGTGCGCTGAAATGTGGATGCCGCATTATTGAGGCCGAAAGGCATCCGGGTCATCTCGAAGTGACCATACTTACAGACAAAGGCACTCTTAGGTATATCCTCCTCTAACAGGGGAATCTGGAAATAGCCGCTAAGGAGATCAAACGTACTGAAATACTGCGATTCAGCCACAGCGTCAAGACAGTCTTGTATTCTCGGCAAAGGGAACCCATCTGGTTTCACTAGTTCGTTCACCTTTCGATAGTCAACACAGGGCCGAATACCACCATCCTTTCTTTTAACAAGGACTATAGGACTGGCCCAAGGCGATGTGCTCTCGCGAATTACCCCTTTTGCCTTCAGATCCTCAATTGCCCTCTTCTCTTCCTCCGCATATGCCAGAGGGACTCGCCTTGGTGGCTGCTTGACCGGTGCTGCACCGTCAGTTTTAATGGCGTGAGATGCAAGATGTGTTAACCCTAGATCCCATTCATCCCGCGAAAAGGTATCTTGAAACCTGTGCAACAGCTGAACCACCCTAAGTTTCTGATCATTATCTAAGTTCTCAGTGGTTTTCTGGTATAGATCGTTCAAATGGATTGGGATTTCTGGACTCACCACATGAGTTTTCCTGGCACTATTGTCTGTGATAGGTGATGACCCGTCTTCAGTGAAAAATTTTACCCTTCTTATGGTCGCTTAATTTGCCACCTCACTAGCATCTTCTTCCCTTACTAATATATAGGGTTCACCATCTATAGCTTCGGCCTTCCCTATCACTGCATCTTGTTTTATTGACATAGCCGTTGGAAACGGGTTAAGTACCCTTACCTTGCCAGTACAGGCTTGATTAATATCAACTAGTGTTGAGGCCATTTGAAGAGGATATTCTGCTTGGAAATGTTCAGTGGGCTCCACTATAAAATCTGTCTCACTGGAAAAGTCGTCATACTCATGTCTTTCCAGGTATACATCAATGATGCATTCGCTTTGGGCAGGTATGACGAAATGATCTGCAGCTGTTACTTTTCTGACACGGCTTTTGACTCCCACTTGTATTATTGGCACTTCCTTCTTATCTATAGATAGGACACCCTTGCTCATCAATAAGTCAGAAGGACCATTCTTACCGTTTTGTAATATGTCAACTCCTAACAGGCCATCATCATCTATATCCGCTACAATGGCCTCTATTTCTAGCTCAGCTGGCCCTAGCTTGATAGCAAATGTGCCCTTCCCCCTTTCTTTTATACTTACGCCACTTGCGCCTACCAGTTTTGATGTCTTCTCAAGCGCCGGTCTGTCTCCAGGCTGCATGTAGTCATACACTCTTGTAGAAATTATAGTTTTTGACGCGCCAGTGTCAGTAGTGAACAAAAGTGGATACCCTTGTACAGTACCCCTTATGTACACTCCGTCTGGTAGCTTCCTGGTTATCTTAACTGATTTTATAACATTTTTAATATTTGATTCTTCTTTATTAGAAAGGCCATTTTCCAAATGATAGGCTTCTCTGCGGCCGCCAGAGACAGCCTGCTCTAGTTTAAAGAGTTATCCTGTTGTGGTTGTCCTTGCAGTTGAGAGGTTGGTTTTCCTCTCCCCCTTTCTGTGTTACTTCCTAACCTGTCAGACTTTGGGCAGTCTCTAATTATGTGTCCAAATTCCTTGCACCCGTAGCATTGGATCTTATTTCTTCCCGAAAACCCTGCCTTTCCTTGTTGTTGGTTCGGCTTCCTATCAGTGGTGCTAGACTGGTTCTTTAACTGACTGACTAACGTCTGTATCAAATCTGTTAGCACCATCATAGAGTCATTCTTTTCAGTTGTAGCCGTATTGGCTTGCTGTATTTGCTGATCAGTTTTATTTGTCTTTCTTGCCTGAGGTTTGTCTGTCTTTGCAGGTATTCTGCGAGCTCTATCCTCTTCTTCGTCTGTTTCATACGGAGCTTCACCTTCACTAGGACTGTCATACTCGAGACTGGTCCTCCTCGTATACCGCTTGAACCTCTTCCCATCGTGAGTCTCAGAAGAACTTCTTCGTCTTGTCTGCGCAAAGTTGACAGCATGGTATACCGCCTTGTCTATGTCATCTGGCTCCTTATGAAACTCGATTTCGAAGCGGGCCTCGTTGTCTCGCATTCCGTCTAGAAATCTTCTCACCAGGTCTTCTCGCTTGGTTCTGCTGTCTCTACTCTTATAGGCTTTAGCATATAGGCGTTTCAGGTCTGCAGCTTACTCCTCTGTAGTCTCACCTTCTTTCTGGACTCTCTGACTGAATTTAGATGCAAACGTTTTCTCTGTCTCAACGACTCTGAACCTACTGTTGAGCTCTTTTACCAGTTCTCTGTAGCAGCTTAATGTATCCTTTGATAACTGCGTAAATACAAAATCGCCAGCCTTGCCTTGCAGTTTGGGTAAGAGATTATCTAGCTTTACCTCTTCGCTCCAGTTTCGTCTATCTGCTATCGCCTCAAATCGATTTATCCATACTTTCCATTCCTCCTTACCATTATATGGTGGTATCTTCCACCCACAGTTCTCTGGTGAAGACTGTCTTCTCCCAGACCTTGCTCTATAGCTATCTTGAGTTCTGGAGAAGCTGTGGGGCTCGCCTGCTTCAGGCATTCTTTCATACTGAAAATCATAACCCCTAATTGTATCTCTGCCTAACCTGTATGTTTCGGAGAAGGTCACTCTTGGCCGTCCCTCATAACTGGGTTGTCCAGTGTACCTCTGACTGTGATTGGCTCGATCAAGACCATACCCCGTACTGTCAGTTATAGACCTATACCTTGCATCTGTATTCTCTTCTGCCGGAGTTAAATCTGTCCCATTATGTGAGGCAAATCGGGCACCCTGATTATTCCATGAGGCTGCTGTCCAGTGGTTGGACCCATGGTGCCGGTCTATACTACTATCGCTTCTGGACCCATACTGTCGCTCTATACTACTATCATTTTGAGCGGTATCTGTCTGTGTTTCAGCAAATGGACGAGAACCCTCGTTTGACATGCACCTATCACCCAAAGACTCGGGGTTTAAGGGTGTACTGTTATTAATAGCTGATTGTGCAAAGCCCATATTTTGTACACTGTCCTGGTTTGATGCTGATGGGAAACTACCATCTTTTAACCCCTGCAGTACTGACAAGACCTGTCCCAGTGTACCAGTTATGTTTTCTTGTCGTGTGTGCATGTTAATTTGCTCTTGCTGTAAGTTACTAATTGCATTGGTTAGACCTACTATGGTGTTCTGCATGTTTATATGGGAATATATACTCATGCTGTTAGGGAAACTTGCTGTATTTCTACTGGCACAGGAACCATTTTCCCAAGATCTCGAATAAGTGGGTTGGCCCTCACCAGTCCCATATAACCTAACGGGGTCAGACCTAGTACTGTCTCCTGTTAAGACATTGTCCCTACTATCGAAAGGGGTATTGTTAAATGCCCTATTACGCAGCTGCAATAACGTTGAAGCTGCCATAGAATGTGGGTTACCTTGTGTCTCTGAGGCCCTGCCCATTGTAGAGACCTCTGTTTGACTCTGATCAACTGGGGATTGTGTATCGGTTTGATCCCCACAACCTTGGTTGTCTACAACCGTTGCTTCTCTGTGGATGTCCTCGCTGCTCATGACGGTTCGAATCTCTCAGACTGGGATATGACTCAAAATCTGCACCGCTGCCACCAATAATTATGTTGCGAGCCGAGGGTTAGCAGCATCTGTAGGACTTCTCCACAGCAATATAAATTGGGGGTGGAACTAAAGCTGGCTAGATAGCAAGAGTCCCAACCGCCTTACCGAAACTCCAGACTTAGTCTAGGCTTCGCTTGAGGGGTATAGTGAGTCTCAGAAAAAAAAATAAGTGATAGTGTAAAATAGCACTATGTTCTATTCTGTTCTGCGCCGTGCCAGTATTCTATTCTATTCTGTATTTCAGGGAGTGAAAAGAAGAAACAAGACAATGAATGTAGAAATAAAATAATTTTTATCCTTTAACGATGCTAAATAAAATATTTGATAACAATATGAGATCTTTGCTATGATTTTTGACTAGTGTCGTATCATGCACAGTTATGGACTGCTGTATGAAATCATTCTATGGACGGTTTGACATACACTATGAATAAAATGACATGATTTGACGGCGGCAGAGATCGCAAACTAGTCAAGGCTAAATGACGGCAAACAGCGTAATTTTATGCAATGACAGATGGAAAATGTGGTGAAATTTGATGAACAGTAATGCAGAGCAAGTTTCAGAATAAATCTCAGTGAGACATAGATTACTAAAGCGAGCTGCCTCTTTAAATTTAAGAAAAGGGAGCTAGAAAAAAAAAATAAAGAAAATAAAATGTCCAAAAGCAAGTTTCTTATTTTACATCCTTAAAATTAACCCCTCTAATAAAATGAATAAATTTTGGCCGAAAGGTTGCTGCACTAAAAAACAGAAAACAACAACAACAACAAAAAAACAACAGACAGTTCGGAAATTCAAATAAAGCCAAAATTTGCAGCAAAAAAAAAAATTAAACGTGACTTTCGCTAACCAAAGCTAATCCGAGACTGAATCGGGAATCCCAAGAAATTGTTTATATAATCCCAGGCTCCCGTCTCCCAAACCCAGCAGATTTTACAACGGGTTCCCCGAACCCTAGCAGATTCTCTCCGGGAAATTGGGATTCCCGGACCAAAACCGCAAGGGAATGGCCGCCCCCAGGAGAAAAATGTCTGGGAAGATGCCGCCCCACAGAAATTCCGACCCGCCATCTTTGATTTGCCGATAAAAATCACCCCAGTACCCAACTTCAACCGGCAAATATAAAGCCGTCTTGAATGAAATCCCCCAAGTAATTCCAACCAAAATGACCCCAAAATAATAAATTTCATGACTGCCATAACTAGAAATCTTTTTATGGTACCGATTGCATGGAATTCATTGTGAAGTTTAGCTTGACAGGTCTGTGATGACTCTGCTGTTTTGACAGTTACGCTTCATCGATCACACACAGGCTCCCATAATTCCATGTTTACACACTAAAACAATGGATGACAGTGACAACAGCATGCTACGATCTGAACAATTTTGTGATAAAAACAGCTTATTAACAGCATATAATGGATTAAATTAACTTGCAAAAAAAAAAAGGTAATCACATTGTTCAAGAAGGCTACGAATGACAACTTTGCGTCTTTCAGAATAATTAAATATTGGTTGTGCACTGCCAAAAATGTGTAAACAGCTGATTTGCGAACCAGGAAGAAAATTGTAACACAGGAAACTGGGTCACTACAATATATTTTTTGCATTCTAATTTGAATCACATCTGATGCGATTTTATGAGTAACAACCACATATATTCTGGTGCAAATTTAACAAAAACTATCTTCTGAACTTGACATATGATTTTAGGTTACAGTATTTACCTTAATTATTCCGACACCTTAATTCCTTGCCATATTTATCCTGAATTTTGAATATGTACATTGCACTATTCATTGATATGTCTAAAACCGCTGAGTAAGTGGCAAACAGTTTAGACCCTGATCAGATGCCACTTTATAGGTCTACATTGTTTGCAAGGCCTTGCTGTCAGAATACTTAGTGTATATATATGATAATATGTGCTTTGACAGAACTGATATGACTGTTACCTCAGTCAAATGGATTTGCAAATGTATAGGATTTTAAACGTCTTACGGGAAGTTAATAAAAAAAGACATATTTGCTGAGACATTTCGACAAAAACATGACCCTCTTTAATTCAGTCATCGAGGGAAATGAGAATTATTTACTGAATGATCGTTTATTATAGATCTCGTAACAATTTTTCAAGATAATATGTTTACGGTTCTTTATGTAGGTTGTGAGTACTCTAAATATTGAGCTACCATATTCAGTTACTCTCATTAATAACATAAAAATGAATAAACCGTAATGTCTTGAGCTGTATGAAAATACATGCTGAATGAAATAAAAATTACGTGTCATTCTGATCGAAGTCTGCTCTGTCTGTTAAGGGATATCGGACCCAATACTTAGAGTAATTATATACAGTGCAGTATATATGCATATATATGGAATAAAAACTATTATTTCTACAAAATATCTTAATATAGTATTATGAATTTAAACATTTTTGCAAAGAGGGGGATGGGATGTATGCATCAACGCAAACTACATTGATGCATTATAAAACCAATCTCCGATTTTTTGTTATTGTGTGTGTTCTTTGTGTCTTAAAGGTGACCTTTTAGATTTTTTTTCTACCAAATTTCAAATGTCAAGCTTCTTCCTACCATTGGGAGAACAAAATAAAATATCACATCCTTTCAAAAAGCTTCCCAATTACACCTTGGTTTTGCAGACCGTACTTAAACTTCATCTTCTTAGCCTTTAAAAAGAATGTACTTTGTTTCATCATCAAAACACACCAAAATGAAATTTAGCTTTTCCAACTTTCTCTTATCAGCAAGGAATCAGTATGTGGTCAGTAAAGCACTAAACACTTCAAATGTGGTGGTTCTCAACAGATGAAATTAATCATTTTCCAAGCAGAATCCTGCGAGGCAAAATTCGTATTTTACTAGACCTTGATGTCAGAGACCACTATTAGAGACTGGCTATACAAGATGTCATACATAAATTTGAATCAGCTTATAGTAAGGTGTAATAAAACATGACATCAAGGTCTAGGAGCTAGTCTACATTGTGATTACCTCGCTTGGGACAGAGAGAGCTAATCTAAGTGCTTTTCGTATGTTTGATTGACTTGTGCTTGTTTGGATTTATCGGCTTCCTCTTCTTCTTGATATCTGGGAAGGCTGCGATTTGTAATTGTGGCACTCCCTGGACTCTTCTCTTACCTTTATAGCATTGAGGACTCAAGGTCTACCAAGTTTGTTCAAATTATGACTGTAGATTGACCTTTTACCTTTTTTAAGGCAAGGTCGAATTTGCGTCCCTATACATTTATATGGGGAAAATGTTGAAAAGTCATTTTCTCAAAATGTATTAAAGACTAATGACTGAAACTTACAATGCATGATTAAAGTAGTAAAACATTTTAGTTATAATCAAAGTTTTGCCCCAGATTGTTATCTGCCCTTGCCCCAGTGCTATATACATGTATAAAATTGTGTAATTTTGAAATGTCTTCTTCTTTGAAACCATTTGAGCAATGTTTACCAGATTTCACATAGGACCATCTGTCAAAAGGGTATTGCCAATCTGTTCAAATGGTTCCGCGCGATTATACAAGATGGCCGCAATGCCCATATATAGTAGAAATACTTAAAATCTTCTTCTCCAGAACAAAGAAAGCTTTGGGGCTGAATCTTGGTATATCGCATCAAGACTCACGGTCTACCAAGTTTGTTCAAATGATGACTGCAATTGGACCTTTGACCTTTTTTACGACAAGGTCAAATTTGCGTCTCTATAGACTTGTTTGGGAGACAAATATTAAAAATCATTTTTTCCAATATGTATTGAAAACTAATGGCTGAAACTTACAATGTATGATTAAAGTAGTAAAATGTTTAGTTAGGATCAAAATGTTGCCCCCCCCCCCCCCGGGGGTTATCTGCCCTTGCCAATGTGCTTTACCAATTTTCACCAGATTTCACATTTGGGCCTTCTGTGGAACGGATGTTGACGCTTTGTTCAAATGGTTCTGCATCACTGAACAAGATGGCTGCCATGCACATATATCTTAAAACCTTCTTTAAATCCTCTTCTCCAGTACTCAGAAAGCTTCGAGGCTGAATCTTGGTATACAGCATCGCGGATTCAAGGTCTACCAAGTTTGTTAAAATGAAGAGACCAGGATGACCTTTGACCGTTTTATGGTATGGTCAAATTTGTGTCCCAGTTGCTGTGGCAATACCGGAAGACTGTTGCATGGCATTTGCAAATATGCAGGTGAGCGAATCGTGGCCATGGGCCTCTTGTTGTTAACCCAATTTGGTTGATAGTTTTGCTTTCCTCTTTAATCGCCTGACGGCTCAGACTGAATGACAGCTCAGCGTTTCTTTCAGATGGTCGGTGCCTATCAATGTAATCGGCCTCATCATGGTCCTGTTTGTGGTTTTCTTGTGTTCTGACTTCAGATCAATAATTAGCTCTTTGCTTTGTTTTATCGCAGTAGTTTTGATTATGTGTGTTTCATTTTGAAGTTTCCAAAATGAGGTAAAGGACACCTATGCAGACCGAACATATATTTGTAATTTGGAACTGCATCAGAATTAATGACGAGGTTTCAACAAAGCAATCGTGATCCGCTTGATATCGCAATGGGAACTGGTTCACTTTTGTCAGAACAAACGTACGAAAAGGGTAAGAGAAAGTCCAGGGAGTGCCACAAACCGCAGCCCTTCCCAGACACAAAGAGGAAAAGGAAACAGACAAAACCAAACAAGCGCAAATCGAATAAACGTACGAAAAGCACTGTGGTCACCCGCTATAAGGCTACCCACTTTCTTACTGTTTTCATGTTGTGACGCTAGCATTGTAGTCATCTTCTTCAATGACTTACACCTATGCTTTTTGTTTTCTTTCTATATGTACTGTTGTATCGTTTATAGCTGCTTTATGAGACGAGGATGAGGTTTCGCGCAAGTAAAACTGGTTTAAGACCCCAGTAATTTTCCTTCTGACCTTTCTAAAGCAGTTCCTTTGTTGCAGCTCTCTTTTGTGATTGTGGCATTTCCTGGGTATCTTCTTGGGCCCAGTTGTTCAAAGCATCGTTAGCTTAACGAGCTCATTAGTGGTCAAAATTTTAACTGTTCTAGTAAGTACAATATTTAATTCACAGGTAGTTTTGCTAAAAAGATGTGTGTAGAGCAAAAAATATTAGCGTATACGCCATATTTAAAGATCAAAGTTTTAACGATACGTTGACTAACGACGTCGTTAGTTTTGAATAACTGGCCCAATTGTTTTCCTTCTGACCTTTTAAAAGCGGTTCCTTTGTTGCAGAAAAAGGTAAGAGAAAACTCCAGGGAGTGCCACAATCACAAACCGCAGCCCTTCCCAGACCCCAAGAGGAACAGGAAACCGACAAATCCAAACAAGCGCAAATCGAACAAACGTACGAAAAGCACTAAGATAAGCTCTCTCTTCCCCAAGCGAGGTAATCGCAATACTAAAAGGACTGAAAAACACAAGAACAAAATCACACATGGAAAGGCATACAACAAATCGCCTCGTAGAATAAACCACAAAGCAACAAAGAGTAAGACTAATACCAGGACCACCGCCTTAGAACGGTCAGTAGAGTAAACCACCGGGGGGGGGGGGGGGGGCGGGGTGGTGGTGTTAAAGCACTTTTACAGCTAACTAACCAACCTGGGTCCCGATGCTACTCTCAATATAGAAACACATAAAAATTCGGTTCGCATAAAGGCTCCCAACTCAGTCAATGCATCAAAGCGAAAACACAAAAATCAAATTAATCACTATAATAAACAAAGACGACTACTCATGGCTAATTCTACTGTATGCCAGAGTAAATGAAAACCAATAGTTGAACCACGGCGGGCCAAGCCAAAGACATATCGTCAAGCCCCAACCCACTGGTTAAAGTTTTACGAAGAGGCCGTCATTGAGTCTGAGGCCCGAACCGCCGTCGTGCAATTAAACAGTGAAGCATAGCCATCAACAATGATTGGGTTAACAACTAGGCATGCAGTCTGCCGCATAATATCCAGGCTATAGCCAATTCTTTTATAACGGTTAACAAGTTTTCTGAATTGCTCCGAAAAGTTAGATTGACCTACAATTATTCTAAATCTGTACACTAAGTCACCGTAAAATTCTGGTTCCGATATACCATGTTGCAGAAGTGTTTTCAGACTGACGCTATATTTTTCTAACAAGGCACTGTGTCTGCGATAAAATTTCGAAAACGCCTTACGAAGCTTAAAATAACGATAGCCCTGCCTAAGAAGTTTGGCAGTACGGGTTTTATTACGGTAGTTAAAGTCATTAAGATTTGAAGAAGCTCTGGCGAATCTAATAAGTTGAGATATGTAAACCCCATATGAGGTACGCCGGGGGACATCGCCATCCAGAAAAGGAAAATTGACTATATCAAAATCAAAATCGTCCCGTTTATCATAAATTTTGGTGGAAACCGTATCATTAGAAATACATAGATTCAAATCCAAAAAAGGTGCATCGGTATCGGAAGAATTTGCTCTATTTAATTGGAGCTCTGTAGGGTATATCCGGTCATTCATTTGGTCAAAGGTCTTCTTTGTGATTGTGTCTTTCCTGGGTATATTCAAGTATCTGTTTAAATAAAACCGAGTCTCTGATTTTTTAGCTTTAGTGTGTTCTTTGTTTTCAAAGGCAACATGTTAGTTTATCCTTTAGGGGGGAGCATTTCGTTCTGCTTTATTTTAGGTCTTGAGTTGCTATGAGTGTAGCCCGGATTGCGTACCGTTCTTCTTTTAATGGAATTTACCACAATACAGTTTGTTTTCTCGTATTTGCAATAGAGAGAAACAGTCTCATACCATAAATACAAGTAATATTCGATGTGAAAATAATGCCTTTGAGCACAAATTCATCACGAAAACATGCCTATATAATTTTGACCCCCTTAAACCCCACTTTTATATAGTAAAACTGGGGTTTACCGGGGTATACATTATTTTTCTTATTTCTGCTCAAAATCATAGATTGTAGGTACCCGTTAGAACCGCCTCACCGAGCGGTTCTAACGAGTACCCACAATCTATATTTTGAGCAGAAATAAGAAAAATATCAGAATTTTTCATCTGAAAATTTTCATTTTTTGGTGGTGAAATTTTCAGTATATTTGAATGGGCGTGTTTTCGTAATGTTACACTACCGAAAATGACAAAGTTAGCAATAGATTTACAGGCCTAAGCCTGTACCGGACGGTAAGAGCTATTGGACTTGATAAGCGATAACATCAGTGAACTTAATCTATTGAACGGGCACGAAAGTGACGTCATGAAAACGGTAGAATCTCAACGCTACAAAATTGACTCACTGACGCTACGAAAACAGTATAATCCCAACGCTCCGAAATTTAGTCATGAAAACATTATAATACCAAACCTCCGAAACTGACGTCACGAAAAAGAATAATCCCAACACTCCGAAATTGACGTCATGAAAACAACATAATTCCTATCTTTCGAAACTGACGTCATGAAAACAGTATAATCGCAATCCTTCGAAATTGACCGGATTATACTGTTTTCATGACGTCAATTTCGTGTCCGTTCAATAGATTAACTTCAATGACGTCATTACTTACTGGGTACGATAGAAGTTTAAACGTAACTTTAGAAAACAAAATATTTTAACCAACATTTAAAAGAATTGCTATTTAGTTTGGTACATACCCAAAAGTAAGCTCTCTGATTTTAGCTGGAGGTAACCTTTTTTTGAGAAGAAAAACAGTGCCTACTGGATCTTGGGATTGTCCACTTGCCTCAACTAGAGTATCAACAAAGCAATCATGGTCCGCTTGATATCGCAGTGGAAACTGGTTCACTTTTGTCAGAAGTTTTGCACAGACCAATTCAAAAGTAACACAGTACGTTATACAGGAGTCCAGAGTGAAAACCTTCGATCTGCCACATGTATGTATTTCAAACTCCTCTCTTTTCCATTTCCTAATTTTGTCTTCTGTATGGTTAAATTGACAGAGTACGCAGCGTATAATGTACCTACGAGTAGACGTCTCATTCAGTTTCTTTGTCATTGCCAATAACGAACACGAGACAGTCTTTCCCAGTGCACTTGAGTAAAGTCGGCTAACAAGCTGCTGTAATTTCCGTGCTCTTCTAGTTAATGCCCTCACAGCCAGTACGATGTAGCTTTGAAAAAGAAAGATGTTCAGGTGAATGGACACAACTCCTAGGAAGATCTGCTTGAACTGAATAGTATGCCGTGTTTAACAAGGCAGAGCATTAGAAAAAAATGTTTTCTCAAAGGTGTATAAATTTCCTCTCAAACGAATAATCCCTTGGGTAGTGCATTCTTTGCGTGAAGAGCAGTCGCTTCGAAAACAAAGACAAATACTTTCTGGTCAGTGCTCAGCGGACACGCAACGTTGAGACAAATAGAAACCTTGACGTTGTATAAATGCCGTGTACACTGGGTGTGATCACCGGTGCGGGTGTACCTATTCCTCTTAAGAGAACTGGATACACTCGGTAGATTTCTCGTCATGTGACTTCCTGTTTGCTTTTCGGCACACCAGCCCTCTTCTGAAAAGGGGTCTATCCAAGGTCTGTTCTAAACTAAAGGAATTTTCTACAACTGGGAGCAAACAATTTTCTTTTAGAGTAGAACCGTATTTAATTGTGGTTGGGTTGGGGGGTGGGACAAGAATAACTTTGATAAGTTGCCTAGCCTGAAACGTCTATCTATTAAAACAAGCAAGTGCATTTACGTTACCGGAAACTACGTAAAAATTCTAAAAACAGTCGAGCTTTAAATGCTCCAACATCATCGGGACCATTGAAATTCGTTCGACATTGGTAGGTCGAGCCACTGAGGGTTAATCAAAGCGCCAGGTCAGGAGGCAAATGGGATAACTAAGGGGACAGGGTGTCTTTTCGGCCTTTTTTAAAATAATTGTATGCTTAGTATATGATAAGGCGATTCTGATGAGTACACATAACATATACTTTCATGATAAAATAAGAAAATTTTCCTATGTTATCCTTAACTATTTGTTTTCTTGAACTATCGGGACTAGGGACTCAAAAACGAGTTCGAACTAGGCACGACAAACGAGCCATCGATATTCGATTTATTGAAGTTTTACTGTATGTATTATCGCCAAAATTTGTTTACCCTTGGTAATTAACAGGTCATCTTCTGCATCACGAAAACATACCTATAATATTTTGACCCCCTTAAACCCCACTTTTATATAGTAAAACTGGGGTTTACAGGGGTATGCATTATTTTTCTTATTTCTGCTCAAAAACATAGATTGTGGGTACTCGTTAGATAAAAAAAAAATATCAGAGTTTTTTATCTGAAAATTTTCAGTTTTTGGAGGTGCAATTTTCTATACATTTGAATAGGCATGTTTTCGTAATGAGTGATTGTGGCACTTATAGAGCTGGGACGATATCATAAATGCATCGGTATATCACGCGATACTTCACGATACCTGCATATATATATATAACGCTCTGGGCTAATTCGGCAGACGACGTATTTATGATATTTTTCTTATTTGTTTTCTAGACTACCCAGTCAGCATTCTACGTAAATCTATATTGGGCCGTCATCGGCCCGTCAGGGTAGCTGACGGGCCGATGACGGCCCGATGTAGATTTACGTAGAATGCTAGCTGGGTATTAGCATCAACTCAAATGTTAAACCCTATTATCTGGGAAAAATAAGACAAAATATTTCAAATTGTCATCTGCTGCATTTTCTTCTTCTCCAGCATGCTAAGTATTAACAAAATGCTCATATATTTTGTGACGGATACAGGGTTGAAGTATCATAGTACTGAATCGTATCGGACATTTATCGTGATAATATCGTGATACTTTTTTTCTGGCGATACCCAGTTCTAATCACTTAAAGGGGAACGCAACCTTAAAAGGTATTATGCTTTAAAGTAAAGAACTTTACAAACAATGAATTTTGACACAAATTTGATCAAAATCGGTGGAAAAGTAAGTAAGTTATAGACAAATGAAGATTTTAATATTGGGGGAATGGGCGCCGCCATTTTGAATATTTAATGAGGTTTCATAAAACTTAAAATTCGTTTCATAAAGATAGTTATTCTCATAAAGTTGGTTTAATTTGGGGGAAATGATTGCTTGTCACTAGAATTAAAAGATAATAAAAACCTGTAGCAAAATTATTCTGAATAACCGTTTATAATTTGGTTTTGCAAACGTAATTTGGGCTGTGTGATGTCACAAAGCCTACAATATGGCGACAGCCATGACAGCCATTTTAAATATATTCAAACCACCATGTTGTTTTATTTCTAGGCCTATTTTAAAAATTATTTCATCAAAATAAATGGCTCAGTGTTAAGCACTTTACTCCAAGATATACTTACAACTTATATTGCGTTCCCCTTTAACTTACTGCACGACTTACTATTTTTGTTATTAATCTGCCACTAAATGAAATTCGAACTTACTGTCCAAATACACTATTCGGTAATTTCACTCTATCATCAGTTTCCGTCACGTTTTTATCCACTTTCAGCCAGTTTTCTGCCCTTTCCCCATCATCATCCTGACAGCATCTCAACACTACAGTGTTAAGATCAGGCCGCATTGTCACTGCAGGCTTCGGCAGTTCTATTGTAATAGTGTCCTCAGCTGGCTTTTCAGATATGGCAGAACAAATATCTGAATGTCCTACCACGTCTTCCACTGGTTTCTGGTCCTGAACGCTAAGTACCTGTAAACAAGAGGGCCCGGAGGGCTCTAATTCGATCACCTGAGAGTCATTGTCTCTAGTATATTCTAAAAGACTATGGTTTCTCTTCATAGGACTATGTATGTTTAAGATTCGTTGAAAATGAATGTTTTCAAATGACAGACTGGAGGTTTAATATTTGTGTTATCCAGGCCTTGGGAGGAATGTGATGGTGCCTGGAACAGATAAAAGCACGTTGGCTTGTACAGTATTATATGCTTGGGGCATGGGGGGCGGTGCTTGACAGAACCAAGATCCCATGATACCTTAGTTTTTTCTTTTTTTTTTTAGCTCTGGAGGCCATCGTGTTCAGCAGAGCAGGACGGTTTGAGCAATTTTGATAGAGGATCATGCAAGAAACATTCTTGTGAAATTATTGAAAAAGCTGTCTAGCAGTATCAGAGGAGAAGTCTTTTAAAGCAAAAGTTGTAATGTATGCATATTAACTTTTATGGAAAATCAGCCCCTCTTATGGCGTTTGAAGGCCTGATGAACAGAGGGACAAATGGATTAATGAATAAACAAACAAACGAAGGGGAATTAGGATACTTTGGATTGATTTCTAACATCATACCAAATATTAACTAAATCCATCATTTTGTTAGAAAAATATGAGCTCTTTAAATATTTTAACATAAAAGTTATGACACAAAAACTCAATGTGTGTTTCGTAGACCTTAAAGTCATTGGCATGGGTAATGATAATCTGTGGCATTCTTCTTATTTCTGCTTCAATACTTAGAATGGGGCCATTCTATATAAGTCTATGTAAAATATGTGGGTCCCGGGGCGGGGCCATCTTTTAGCCCAGGGCTATAATTTGGACAATTTTGGTAGAGGTCCATTCGACGAGGCTACATACCAAATATCAAGGACCTGGGCCTTCCAGTTTTAGACAAGAAGATTTATGTAAAACGTGTTGGGCCCTGGGCGGGACCATTTTTGGCCCCAGGGCTATAATTTGAACAATCTTGACCGAGGTCCATTACACAAAGCTGTGTACCAAATATCAAAGGCCTGGGCCTTATGGTATCAAACAAGAAGATTTTTAAAGGCTTTCCCTGTATAAAGCTATGTTAAACAACTGGGCCCCAGGGCTACAATGTAAACAATCTTGGTAGAAGTCCACTAGATGAAGCTACATAACAAATATGAAAGACCTGGGCCTTCTGGTTTCAGTCAAGAAGATTTTCAAAGGTTTTCCCTATGTTAATCTATGTAAGATGTGTTGGCCCTGGGCGGAGCCATTTTTGGCCCCAGGGGTATAATTTGAACAATCATTGCTAGAGGTCCTCTAGATAAAGCTACATACCAAATATCAAAGACCTGGTCCTGGTTTCAGATAAGATTTTTTAAGGTTTTCACTATAAGGGTCTATGTATTACATGTGACCCATAGGGCAGGGCCAATTTTGACCCCAGGGCTATAATTTGAACAATCTTGGTAGAGGTCTACTAGACAAAGCAGAGTACCAAATATCAAAGACCTGGGCCTTCTGGTTTCAGACACGAAGATTTTTAAAGGTTTTCCCTATAAGGGTCCATGTAAAACATGTGACCCCTAGGGCGGGGCCATTTTTGGCCCCAGGGCTATAACTTGAATAATCTTGGCAGAGGTTCACTAGACAAAGCTGTATACCAAATATCAAAGGCATGGGTTTTCTGGTTTCAAACAAGAATATTTTTAAAGGTTTTTCCCTATAAGGGTCTATGTATAACATGTGGCCCATAGGGCGGGGCCAATTTTGACTCAGGGCTATAACTTGAATAATCTTGGTAGAGATCTACTAGACAAAGCTGAGTACCAAATATCAAAGACCTGTGCCTTCTGGTTTCAGACAAGAAGATTTTTAAAGGTTTTCCCTATAAAGGTCTATGTAAAACGTGACCCGAGGGCGGACCAACTTTAACCCCAGGGCTATAATTTGAACAAATTAGGTAATATTCTATTAGGTGAAGCTACATAACAAATATCAATGACCTGGGCCTTCTGGTTTTAGACAAGAAGATTTCTAAATGTTTTTGCTAATTTTCACATATTTGTTGCCATGGCAGCCAGAGTTCTGTTTGGATCCCAAATCTTTGAACAACTTTCAGTTAGTACATCCCAAGAATCATTCTAGTAAAGTTTCGTCGAAATTGGCCCAGTGGTTTAGGAGGAGATGTCAACTGTTGACAGACGACGGACGACGGATGACGGACGCCGGAGCACTGGCCTATCAGAATAGCTCACTGAGCACTATGTGCTCAGGTGAGCTAATGATGCATTTTCAAGGCGGAAAACAGTGATTGGCGTGAATTAAGTGGGCCATCAGCATTTCTATTCTGGTTCCCAGCTCCGGTTTCTAAAATCCTGTATCGTCTGGTAAAATACGATATACCCTCTTAGGAAAAACCAATTGGAGCACCCTCGTACAGGATTCGTTTAAAAATATGGATTTTTAGCTATTTTAAAACACTTGCTACTACTGGTTCAACTATTGGTTTTCATTCACTCTGGCATACAGTAGAATTAGCCAGGAGTACTCGTCTTTGTTTATTATAGTGATTAATTTGATTTTTATGCTTTCGCTTTGATGCATTGACTGAGTTGACAGCCTTTATGCGAACCGAATTTTTATGTGTTTCTGTATTAAGAGTAGCATCGGGTCCCAGGGTGAAGTTAGCTAGCTGTAAAAGTGCTTTAAATACCCCGTGGTTTACTCTACTGACCGTTCTAAGGCGGTGGTCCCGGTGTTAGTCTTACCACGTCTTGCTTTGTGGTTTATTCTACGAGGCGATGTGTTGTATGTCTTTCCGTGTGTCATTTTGTTCTTGTGTTTTTTTTCAGTCCTTTTAGTATTGCGATTACCTCGCTTGGGGAAGAGAGAGCTAATCTTAGTGCTTTTCGTACGTTTGTTCGATTTGTGCTTGTTTAGATTTGTCGGTTTCCTCTTCCTCTTCGGGTCTGGGAAGGGCTGCGGTTTGTGATTGTGGCACTCCCTGGACTTTTCTCTTTCCTTTTTTTTAGAAATACAATACGAAAAAATAAATCGTTGTCAAAGTACTGATTTTCTTGTCTTTCCCTATATTGGCGACGGGACTACTTAGCTCACGTCAAAAGAAATTCTACAAAATGTCATCTTTTATTTTTGCTGTTTTAGGCATTTATTGGCTGGAATTTTTATCGTCGTTAGTATTTCACACTGTTTCTGAAATTTTCTCTCCCTATATAGGCGACTGGACCACTTAAATCACGCATCAACAGAATTTGTGCATAACGACGAGTTTTGGCTGTTTTTGACAATGTTTGCTTGTTTCTGTCGTCATTAGTAGTTCACACTGTTTCATTATTTTTTTTTTTGCTCTCCCAATATAGGGGACGGGGCCAATTAATAGATCTTGTATTAAAAAAAACCCGTTTTTCTGCCTTTTTATGATTTTTCTGAATTGTTACATCGTTAGTATTTCACACCGTTTCAAATTTTGACTCTATATAAGCGACGGGAGCAATTAATTCACGTCAAAACAATTTTGTTAAAAACAGGTAAATTTCCTAGTGTTTTTAATAGTCCCGTGCTAAAATGTCAGTACGGTAGTGTGGAATACTAACAAAGATAAACAAAGGTCAGAAAATGGGTTATTTTAAGATTTTTTAAATTTTTTTTAAATGTTTTCCATCGTTAGTATTCCGCATTGTCTCAATATTTTGTCCCTAAATAGGCGACAGGACCAATTAATTAACGTCAACAGAACTTGGTAAAAATGGTCATTTTCCCAGTGTTTTTTGATAGTCCCGTGCTATAATGTTAGTAGGATAATGTGGAATACTAGCAAAGATAAATGCTAGAAAATGGATTATTTAAAGATTTTTAAAATGATTTTTCTTAAATGTTTTCCATCGTTAGTATTCCACACTGTTTTATTGTTTTGTTCCTATATAGGCGACGAAAGCAAACAATTCAAGTCAACAAAATTTGGTGAAAAAGGTGATTTTCCTAGTGTTTTTACATTGCAACAAATATTGTTGACGTAAATTAAAAGAGCCCTGCGCTATATAGAGAAGGAGACACCTTTAGTATCTTTTATCTGCAATACCAGGTTTTAGTTATTTTTGAACCAGTCAACCAACTTTTGAAAGCAAGCCGGAAGACATCTAAAAGTAAGTGCAAAAAGACAAACAGAAATTTATGTTATTTCTCAACTTATAACAGACTTCGCTTCATCACGTCTCGCCCTACATATGATTTTTACAGCCAAGCCTGCTAGTCGTCGTAATCTGACTCGATTTGGGAGAAGCTACGCCTTACTTAGACTCGGGGACCACTTAATTCACGTCAGTTGCTGTTTTGCCGACAACTCTTCCAAAACTATTTTATTTCCTACTGTAAAGGGGTCTACTCTATAAGGAAAAAATCACTCACTTGTCTTATAAAGTAGGTAACTTTTTGTGAGGGGAATTTCGTGCAGGATACTAAACAGGAAGGTGCAAAAGTTATCCCCCTGGTTAGAAATTGCGGGAAATCTGCCAGGTATATCCAGCCCTTTTAACCTAAACCCTGCTACAAACCAAATCAGCAGAAGAATTTTTAATCCTTTCATCCCTGCAGACCGACACTTTTGCAAACAGAGAAGATCCAAATGAGGCAACTCTATTTGCCATTGTTTTATTGATTTTTGACCGAACCCCTATTTGCAAAAATGAATGTGACCACATTCAAAGCTGGATAATCCCATTTCAGAAACTGTGGATCAAAGGGTCACAGAAGTACCTGTCTTTGTTTATCATAATGATTAATTTGATTTTTAAGTTTTCACTTTGATGCATTGACAGTTGGGAGCCTTTATGCGAACCGAATTTTTATGTATTTTTATATTACGAGTTGCATCGGGACCCAGTGTAATTTTTGGCTAGCTGTAAAAGTGCTTTAACCCCTCCCCCAGTGGTTTATTCTACTGACCGTTCTATGGCGGTGGTCCCCGTGTTAGTCGAACTCTTTGTTGCTTAGTGGTTTATTCTACGAGGCGATTTGTTTTATGTCTTACTTTGTGTTATTTTGTTCTTGGGTTTTTCAGTCCTTTTAGCATTGCGATTTCCTCGCTTGGGGAAGAGAAAGATAATCTTAGTGCTTTTCTTACGTTTGTTCGATTTAGACTTGTTTGGTTTTGTCTGTTTCCTCTTCCTCTTTGTGTCTTGGAAGGGCTGCGGCTTGTGATTGTGGCACTCCCTGGACTTTTCTCTTACCTTTGATGCTGTTGAGATTTGTTAGAATCGCATCACTGTGGCAATTCCAACAAATATTCAAACATATGTTTCATGATAGAGTAAAAAGAAATCAATGCCTTTCTCATACTTATAATACTGCTCATTAAGGATTCGTTACCACACCAAATAAATGTTAATGGCATTATCTTTGGGAACAAAGGATATTATTCCGTGATGCGATTCTAACAAATATCCAAAACACAGCTGTCTTGAATTACTAAATAAAATGTTCTTGCATAATTTCTGAGTTATGTCACTGTTTGAAAGAGTGTTACTAACGAGTCAAATTATAACGAAATTTGTTGTATCGAGTGTCGGTATAAGGAGGCTTGCCTGTATACAGTTGCAAAGTATCAAGCGTGGTTGACGTGATTCAAGAAAGTCATATTCTGTTGAGCAGAAGTGTTCTGTGGCAGGGGCTCTTTTAAATCTGCAGTGCTTCCAGCAATCGCGATAACAGTTCATCATTTCACTGAATGGGCGTTTCGTTTCTCCCAAGTCTTGCTTCAAATGTATGATTAATTTTCGTTCTATGAAAATAAATGAACTTACTTGTTTATAGTATTGCCTTGTTTTTGCAAGTACTTTCTTGTTTACATTTTGTCTTCTTCAAGTTACACTCCAAATATGTAAATATGTTTAATTTAAACGCTGAAGAAGACCGCCGGTGGTCGAAAGCGCTCGGTTTTAGTTGATTTTCAGCACTGTTACTGAATATATCTTGGTATATAAAATTGTTTCTGAATCCAATGCTTTCCAAAATATATTAAAAGGCATTAAGAGGCTTATAACATGTGTATGGGCTGCGTCATGCGAAAAAAAAAATTGCCTGCACGTATGCGTATAATATGCGGATTCACATCACTCTGCACATGCACAAAGCCTCATCCGGGCATTTGCTCTATATTAAAACAGTCTATGGTATGCATTAAATTAGTTTATGGACAGCAAAGACTCTGATCAGATTGTGCGGATGCGCAGGCTGATCTGGGCCTTCGCTGTCCGCAGATGCCCGAAGACACATTTTTGCTTGGCACAGCCATTTGCATATGATCTTACCTGCAACGCAACGTCAGTTTGTTCACTGAATGTTGTTGCAGTTGTTTTAATGATGAATTTTTCCTCTGCCTTTGATTGCAACGTTTCTTGACTGTGTGCATCCAGTGTCTTTTGTTCTTTCTTAATTCGTAGAAAAACTCCAATGGCGGCAAGTGGGCTTAGACCTTCTAAACCCAAGACAATATTTCGTACCGTCACCTGAAAAAAACATGTACTATATCGCTCGCCTGAGGTAACAGATTTACACACTTAATATCGAAGTTTCACTTATGAAGATTGATTTAAGATTGTTCTTGTATAAATTACATGTTTCTGTATGAATATATAAGAAAAGGAGGTAAGAAAAAGGCTCCATTTCCTGGCTGCCAGGCTTTTAAAGAGTCATCCTGACTTAAACGATCTTGGTAGAGGGTCATCAAAAAGCATTTCTGATAAATTATATTGAAATTAATCCAGTAGTTTCTGACACGATTGTTAAAATTTAGTATATAGAAATATTGGAAAAATTGGCATCGCCGCTGACGGCCATGTCTTAAGACATATCATAAAGGCTTGAACAATCTTCTTAGAGGGTCACCAATGGAACATTTTTCATTTATACTGAATTCGGTCCAGTGCTTTCTGACAAGAAGAATTTTATTTTTTTCCATATAGATACATTGAGAAAATAAGCACCGCCCCCACTGTGCTTATTTTCTAGATGTATCTGTATAAAAAAACTTTATATATTTTATGCTGAATCATAGTGAATTAAACAATCTTAGTAGAAGGTCACCAAAGGAACATATCTGCTAAATTATATTGAAATCGGTAGAGTGGTTTCTGACAGAGATTTTTCAAGTTTTCTTTATAAATACATAGAGAAAATAAGCCCCGCTCACAGGAGGCCTTGATTTCTAACAAATCTTTATGGCTTGAACAAACTTGGTAGAAAGTCGCCAAAGGAACATTCCTCATATTTTTTATTGAAATTGGTCTCGTCGTTTCTGCCAAGAAAACTACTAAAGTTTTCTTTATAAGTATATAGCGAAAATAAGCTCCGACCCTGGCGGCCATGTTATTTAACAATTCATCATGGCTTTACAATCTTGGTTGAGCGTCGCCAAAGAAACACTTCTCGTAAATTATATTGCAATTGGTCAAGTCATTACTGGCAAGAATATTTTTTATACTTTTCTACATAGATATATTGGGAAAATAAGCCCCGCCCCTTGCGGGCAGTGTTTTGACGAATCACGATGGCTTGAGCAATCTTGGTTTAGGGTCATCAAAGGAACATTCTCGCCATATTACGTTGAAATCAGTCGACTGGTTTCTCATAAGAAGATTTTTAAATTTTAACTGTATAGATATATAGGGAATATATGCCCCGCTCCCTGGCGGCTATATGTTTTGACACATCATGATGGATTGAACCATTTTGGTAAAGAGTCACTACAGAAACTTTCCTGCCAAATTATAAAGAAACAGATCCAGTTGTTTCTGATAAGAAGGTTTGTAAAGTTTTCTATATAGATATACAGGGAAAGTAAGCCCCGCATCATTAGAAATTGATCCCGTCGTTTCTGGCAAGAAGATTTTAAAATTTTTCTATATAAAGATAGTGGGAAAACAAACCACGTCCCCTCTCCCTTGGAGGTGATGTTTTAAAAAATCACAATGGCTTGAATGATCTTGTTAGAGAGTCGTCAAAAGAACATTTCTCATTAATCATATTGAAAGTGGTCCAATCGTTCTTGTTAAGAAGATATCTAAAGTTCTCTATAAATATTTATTGTAAAAATGAGAAGTGTCCATAAGCAGTGTTTATTTGAAAGCCCTGCAAGGAAATTACTGCCTCTGCATATTTGCTTCAGGTTCCACGTGATTGAGAAAACCAAAACAGACATACGGATAGATATAAATGGCGAAGTTAAAGTGGCAGTCATTTTGTCAAATATGAGTTTTCCAGTAGCAATCTTCTTCATGCACATGTTCAATATGTCTTTAATGAATCTGCAAAGTATTAGAATTAGTCAACAAATTCTTCGAGTCAAGGAAATTTCACCATGCATGCACTATCTCAGTAACACCATCTCAGAGCATACAAAACCCAGTAGTCAAGAATTACCAAAATATGGCTAAGTAAAATAAGCTGTTGTTTTGATGAAAATACTTTTAAACATCATACTTCTTCCTGCACATGTTAAGTATGTATGTAATGAGTCTGCAATGTATTAGATTGCTTCAATAAATATTTTGAGATGAGTTGATTTCATCGTGCATGCACTATTGTCATGCCAAAGTAACTTTTTAAGAAGAACAAAGGAAATTATCTTTAACGGAATGAATCTCTACGACCTTAATTTTTTCTACAGCAACATCTCATCAGTACAAACATTTATGCAAAATATGAAAGGACTCCTTAAATTATTTATTAAGATGAGAAGCAGAAACCAAAATGTCTTTTCATAAATAACAAAGGGAAATAACTCTAAAGAAATGAACCCATAAACCCTTAATTTTCTTTAACAGGAACATCTCACCAATATCCACTTTTATGAAAATGCAATCCTTCAATTATTTAGCAAGATTAGATTCAGAAACCAAAACACCGTTTCAAGAATAAGAAAAGGAAATAACTACCCTTAAGTCCTTATTTTTCTCTGTCAGAAACATCTCATCAATATCAACATTTATGCAAAAATATGAAAAGAATCCTGAAATTATTTAGCAAGAAAAGAAACAGAAACTAAAATGTTTTTCAAGAATTACAGAGGGAAATAACTCTGAATAATTCATCTCAAGGTCCTCATTTTTGTCAAACAACAACACCGTATCAATATCAATGTTTATGCAAAAAATGAAAAGATTCCTGAAATTATTTAGCAAGAT
The DNA here is from genome assembly GCA_964016985.1 of Anodontia alba. Classification (NCBI taxonomy): domain Eukaryota; kingdom Metazoa; phylum Mollusca; class Bivalvia; order Lucinida; family Lucinidae; genus Anodontia; species Anodontia alba. Next base: position 124,329,791 of record OZ024825.1, read on the forward strand.
ATGAAAATTAAGAAGCAAAAACCAAAACGCCTTTCCAAGAATTACAAAGGGAAATAACTCTAAAGGAATTTACCCCTAGACCCCTATTTTTGTCTGTCATCAACAACTCATCAATATCAACGTTTATGCAAAATATGAAAAGATCCCTGAAATTATTTAGCAAGATAAGAAGCAGAAACCCAAACACTCTTTCAAGAATTACAAACGGTAATAACTCTAAAGGAATGAAACCCTATGCCCTTATTTTTGTCTGTCAGTAACAAGTAGTTGCGGTCATGGTACCAAAGACGTAATCAAAACTCATAAATCCATAAATGAATGACAAATCAGAATGTTCAGACCAACAGACATGGACCCCAGAACAAAGGGTGTAATCAGGCGTCCGCGGATAGTAAGCATTACTTTGTAAGCAAGCTTCGCCCACCATGTCCATAGGCCCGAACGAAGGAAATATCGATAGAAGCGTATGTCCGGGATTTTGGAAGTCTACTTATGGCGCGTCACTGGCAAAAACATCAGAAACAATTCTGGAAACTGCCACATTGTAGGGATTGACCAGATCATGATGTCTCCCATAGAACTTCTTAAGTGTTGCTACCAGTTTGGTTTTTTGATACCCCTGGCTCAACCATGAAGTCCTGATAATTTGAACAGGTTCTGGCATAACGGATTAACTGTGAAACGTAAACGCCGTATGCAGGTGCATAAGGGATATTACTGCTCAGGAATGGAAAGTTAACAATGGGAAAATTGAAGTCATCCCGTTTGTCGTAAAGCCTAGTAGTAAGCTTTCCATTGTCAATGTAGAGATAACAATCCAAGTATGAGGAGGAGGTTGCAGCTCCGTTGTTTCCTTTATTTCAAGTTCACGTGGATAGATGAATTCTAAATACTCTGCAAATTTTGTGTTTTTCAGAGACAATACATCATCTATATATCTGTAGGTGAAATTGAATTGTTGTGCGAGGTGTTTCTTGCCTGCTTGGAGGAGACTTTGTACAAACTCCGCCTCATACGAGTATAAAAACAAGTTGGCAAGTAACGGTGTATAGTAAGTACCCATCGGTATGCCGATTGTTTGCTGAAATATCCGACCGCCGAACTCCACAAAAATATTGTTGATTAGATATTCCAGCATCTTTATGACATCTGCATCTGAGTACTTTTGTGGCGCATCAGAGAGATCCCGAACGCAGTATGTGTCTTTGTAGCCAATGACAACATACTGAAATCGACGGTTACCATTCGTGTGGAAGAAACACTGGTTGATAATTGCCTAATTTAGATTTCAATTTATTATAAGGAATAGTAATGGAAAGAGAAATCAAAAGATTTTATACTGATGACGGAATAAAGAGATTGTGCCTTTAGGTTTTCTAAGAGCTCTTTGGAGTTTTTCAGGATCCACATCTGATTAACACCACTTCTGGCATATGCAGTGTCACAATACTTCTGAAGGCCTTCTTTAACTGCGGTTAGTATTCGTGTTAGAATCTGAGAAAGAGGCTTGGTTGAGCACTTAGCTGAACCCGCAATATATCTCTGCTTGTATGGATTCTTGTGAAGTTTAGGAATCCAGTACAGTTTGGGAAGGTCAATATCTTCCTCTGGGAGGGAAATTCTAAATGTCAGCATCACCGAAAGGTGGTTTTCTAGAATTTCTTTTTTGGACATAGCAGTAAGATTATATGTAGGATTTCCGATCATGGTAATAATACCAAGCTCTCCCATTAAGCAGTTTATATAGTGTGTTTTGCAAACGAACACAATGTTGTTAGATGCCTTGTCGGATGGAACAACGACACACTTCTCATGGATTTCAGTTAGCTCAGCAACAACATCTTGATCATCAAACACCGATTCATGTCTGCAAGACATGGTTCTGCTGAGTACTGAGACACGTCTATTTACCAGGGACATTACCCATTTAACCCATTCAGACAGGGTGTCAAAAAAGGTAAGGGAAAAGTCCAGGGAGTGCCACAATCACAAACCGCAGCCCTTCCCAGATCCCAAGAGGAAGAGGAAACCGACAAATCTAAACAAGCACAAACTGAACAAACGTACGAAAAGCTTTAAGATGAGCTCTCTCTTCCCCAAGCGAAGTAATCGCAATACTAAAAGGACTGAAAAACACACGAACAAAATGACACACGGAAAGACATACAACAAATCGCCTCGTAGAATAAACCACAAAGCAACAAAGAGTACGACTAACACCGGGACCACCGCCTTAGAACGGTCGGTAGAGCAAACCACCTGGGGATTTAAAGCACTTTTACAGCTAGCTAACTTCACCCTGGGTCCCGATGCTACTCTTAATACAGAAAAACATAAAAATTCGGTTCGCATAATTGGCTCCCAACTCAGTCAATCAATGCATCAAATCGAAAACATAAAAATCAAATTAATCACTATAATAAACAAAGACGAGTACTCCTGGCTAATTCTACTGTATGCCAGAGTAAATGAAAACCAATAGTTGAACCACGCCTAGTAGTAAGCTTTCCATTGTCAATGTAGAGATAACACTTTATCAATATCAATGTTTATGCAAAATATGAAAAGATTCCTGAATATTTATAGCAAGATAAGAAGCAGATATCAACAGAATAGAAAATAATAGAATAGTAAAACAGATTTAAAGGAATACAATGGAAAATAACTCTAAAAATAATCCTTTGATTCTTATTTTGTCCTACTGCAACAACTCATCAATATGAACATTTATGCAAACTATGAAAAGATTCCTTAAATTATTAAGCAAGAAAGGAAGAAGAAATCAAAACGCCTTTTAAGAATTACAAAGGGAAATATCTCTAAAGGAATTGAAACCTAGGCCCTTATTTTGTGTAGCAGCAACATCTTATCAATATGAACATTTATGCAAAATATGAAAAGATTCCTTAAATTACGCAGCAAGAGAAGAAGCAAAAACCAAAACGTAACGGACGAACAACGTGAAAACAGTATACCCCTTCCCCACCCACCCACAAACACAGTTGGCGTGGGGTATAACTCGGACCTAATAATACCTATTGGGTCCAAGGGTATAATAAGGCCCGCACCTGGTGGCCATTTTTTTTTTACAAATCATCATGGCTTGAACAATCTTGGTAGAACATTGCGCCAAAGAAACGGTTCTCGTAAATTATATTGAAATTGGTCAATATATTTTTTTTATAGTTTTCTACATAGATATATAGGAAAAATAAGCCCCGCCCCTGGCGCCCAGTGTTTCGATGAATTAGGGAGGAAAAGATCATATTACCAAGAAAAGAGGCAGAAGCCAAAACGCCTTCTCAAGAATTACAAAGGGAAATAACTATACGTATTAAATTCTAGGCCCGTATTCTTGTGTAGCAGAAACATCTTATCAATATCAACATTTATGCAAAAAATGAAAGATGGCTTGTACCATTTTGGTAAAGAATCACCAAAAAAACTTTCCTGCCAAATTATGAAGAAATCGGTCCAGTTTTTTCTGACAAGCAGACTTTTAAAGTTTTCTATATAGATATATAAGGGAAGTAAGCCCCGCATCATTAGAAGCGCCTCGGCTAAGTGTATCCACAACATATATTTCCGTGGAGAAATACGCAAAAAGAACACCGTTTTTGTTTGAAAAAAAGTGCCTTATTTGGAGCTATGTTGCTATGAAGGGATGGCAGACGACGGAGACGGGGATGCAGGGACAAATACTTAAGTTGGAAAATTCAAGTCGAACACTTTAGAATACAAGAGGGCCGCGGTGGTCTTTGATCACTCGCCTAAATTTTACTGTCTCGATGTACTCATTTTGAGGTAGGAATGGAGTTTGGTAGTGTCAGGAATGCGGGGCTCCAACTGTTGACAATAAATTGTGGTATATTAATTTTAATGCACCCGCCACAAAGTGGAAGCGGTTTAACCTCAGTGTACGTCCGTGTGTCCATCCGTCAACTTTACAGAACTGTTCGTATCTCTACAACTTCTCCTACAGTTTTCAAGGTAATGATATGAAACTCTCGCCATAGTAAGCATATAGATTGAGCATGTGCACAAAGGTCATAGATATCTGATCAAATAATTAATAGTAGAATTATGCACCCTTGATTTACTTCGAAACTTTGTCTTATGCACATGTCATAGTAGGGTTCTTGTCTAGATAATGACTGGAAACTTGCAGCAAAGTAAGAATATAGGTTGGGCATGTGCACAAAGGTCACAGCTCTGATCAAATTGTATTGCTAGAGTTATATATCCTTGACTTACTTTGAAATATGGCTTTATACACATGCCGTTGATCATTTTTTATTGCTAGAGTTACCATGGAGTTACTTAGAAATTTTGCCTTATACACATGGCATCTGTTCAGAGCAACTAACCTTCAAAGCCGAACTGGCAGTAGCGGGATCATTCGTCCCCTTTAGGGATCATCTAGTTTGTTTAGGTGCTTTGTTCTCTGATAATTATCCTAAACTTAGTTTTATGGCCAAAATTGGTATGTCTTATGCAATTTCTTTAGTGTAATGATTTTTTAAATCTTTTCTCATAGTTGTTGCTTTACCTCCACGGAGTTTTAATTATAAAAATATTATTAGATTTCAGGAAATTGGAGGATAAATGTAAGAATATAGGCTAGGCATGTGCAGAATACTGATAAAAAAATATTGTTTGAATTATATACCCTGAATTACTTGGAAATTTTGCCTTATGCGCATGGCATGGTATGGTTAGTGTCTCCGCGATTTTTTCTACATAGATTATGATTTGAAACTTGCAGCAAAGTAAGAATATAGGCTGCGCATGTGCATAAAGGTCCCAAAACTCTGGTCAAATTTTATTGCTGAAGTAAGATCGTAATCTATGTATATCTAATGGTACAGTTTCCGCCAAAATTTATGATAAACGGGACGATTTTGATTTTGATATAGTCAATTTCCCTTTTCTGGATCGCGATGTCCACTGGCATACCTCATATGGGGTATAATATCTCAACTTATAAGATTCGCCAGCGCTTCTTCAAATCTTAATGACTTTAACTACCGTAATAAAACCCTTACTGCCAAACTGCTTAGGCAGGGCTATCGTTATTTCAAACTTCGTAAGGCGTTTTCGAAATTTTATCGCAAACACAGTGCCTTGTTAGAAAAAATATAGCGTCAGTCTGAAAACACTTCTGCAACAAGGTATATCGGAACCCGAATTTTACGGTGACTTAGTGTACAGATTTAGAAAAATTGTAGGTGAATCTAACTTTTCGGAGCAATTCAGAAAACTTATTAACCGTTATAAAAGAATTGGCTATCGCCTGAATATTATGCGGCAGACTGCATGCCTAGTTGTCAACCCAATCATTGTTGATGGCTATGCTTCACTATTTAATTGCACGACGGCGGTTCGGGCCTCATACTCAATGACGGCCTCTTCGTAAAACTTTAACCAGTGGGAAGGGGCTTGTTGATATGTCTTTGGCTTGGTCCGCCGTGGTTCAACATTTGGTTTTCATTTACTCTGGCATACAGTAGAATTAGCCATGAGTACTCGTCTTTGTTTATTATAGTGATTAATTTGATTTTTATGTTTTCGCTTTGATGCACTGACTGAGTTGGGAGCCTTTATGCGAACCGAATTTTTATGCTTTTCTGTATTAAGAGTAGCATCGGGACCCAGGGTGAAGTTAGCTAGCTGTAAATGTGCTTTAAACCCCCAGGTGGTTTGCTCTACCGACCGTTCTAAGGCGGTGGTCCCGGTATTAGTCTTACTCTTTGTTGCTTTGTGGTTTATTCTACGAGGCGGTTTGTTGTATGTCTTTCCGTGTGTCATTTTGTTCTTGTGTTTTCCAGTCCTTTTAGTATTGCGATTACCTCGCTTTGGGAAGAGAGAGCTAATCTCAGTGCTTTTCGTACGTATGTTCGGTTTGTGCTTGTTTAGATTTGCCGGTTTCCTGTTCCTCTTGGGGTCTGGGAAGGGCTGCGGTTTGTGATTGTGGCACTCCCTGGGCTTTTCTCTTACCTTTTTTTCATTTACTTAGAAATTAGACATATTCACATTGCATAGTGGACTTCACTTCATGCAAACTTTATGATAAATGCAACGATTTTAATTTTGAGACTGTAAAGTTTCCTTACTTGGATGGGAATGTTCCTCGTCGAGCATCCTACGGCATTTATATCTCGAAACGTATTCGTTTCGCCAGAGTGTCTAGTCATGTTTCTGACTTCAACATTCGAAATAAATTGTTAGTTGCGAAACCTCAAAATCAAGGTTATTGTTACCATAAACTCCGCAAAGCCTTTTCTATATGTCTTTTGATTTAGTTTCAAACTTCAATGTTGGACTTAAATCGCTCCTGCAACAAAGCAATCGGAACCTGAACTTTATGGTGACTTAGTATATAAATTCAGAAAAATATATGTTTGCAATAATTTTAGTACTCGATTTCGTAAAATCATTCTTCGATATATAAATATTGGGTACAATATAAATGTAATACGACAGACTGCATGCACAGTAGTTAACCTAATCACGGTTAATAACTTTGCTTCCCTCTTTAGTTGCACGCCGGCGGTCGGGCCTCAGACTCTTTGACACCTCCGGTCTTACAGACTTTAAAGTTGGTCGGTTGGTGCCTTATGCTTTGGCTCTGGTCGGGTCCACCGGTATCCTACTGTTGGTTTTCTTTTGCTTCAGCATTTCAGTTATGCCAGAAGTGATGTTAATCAGATATGGATCCTGAAAACTCCAAAGAGCTTTTAGAAAACCTAAAGGCACAATCTCTTCATTCCGTCAACAGTATAAAATCTTTCGATTTATCTACTCTTTACACCACTATTCCTCATGATAAATTGAAATCTAAATTAAAGGAAATTATCAACCAGTGTTTCTTCCACAAGAATTGTAACCGTCAATTTCAATATGTTGTCATTGGCTACAAAGACACATACTTCGTTCGAAATCACTCTGATGCGCCACAAAAATACTCAGATGCAGATGTCATAAAGATGCTGGAATATCTAATCGATAATATTTCTGTGGATTTCGGCGGACGGATATTTCAGCAAACAGTCAGCATACCGATGGGTACTAACTGTGCACTTGTTTTTATACTCGTATGAGGCGGAGTTTGTACAAGAAAGGTAAGAGGAAAGTCCAGGGAGTGCCACAATCACAAACCGCAGCCCTTCCCAGACCCCAAAAGGAAGAGGAAACCGACAAATCTAAACAAGCACAAACTGAACAAATGTACGAAAGGCACTAAGATTAGCTCTCTCTTCCCCAAGCGAGGTAATCACAATACTAAAAGGACTGAAAAACACAAGAACAAAATGACACACGGAAAGACATACAACAAATCGCCTCGTAGAATAAACCACAAAGCAACAAAGAGTAAGACTAACACCGGGACCACTGCCTTAGAACATAAAAATTCGGTACGCATAAAGGCTCCCAACTCTGTCAATGCATCAAAGCGAAAACATAAAAATCAAATTAATCACTATAATAAACAAAGATGAGTACTCCTGGCTAATTATATTGTATACCAGAGTAAATGAAAACCAATAGTTGAACCACGGCGGGCCAAGCCAAAGACATGTCGTCAAGCTCCAACCTACTGGTTAAAGTTTTACGAAGAGGCCGTCATTGAGTCTGAGGCCCGAACCGCCGTCGTGCAATTAAAGAGTGAAGCATGGCCATCAACAATGATTGGGTTGACAACTAGGCATGCAGTCTGCCGCATAATATCCAGGCTATAGCCAATTCTTTTATAACGGTTAATAAGTTTTCTGAATTGCTCCGAAAAGTTAGATTTACCTACAATTTTTCCAAAGTCTCCTCCAAGCAGGCAAGAAACACTTCGCACAACAATTCAATTTCACCTACAGATATATAGATGATGTATTGTCTCTGAAAAACATCAAGTTTGCAGAGTATTTAGAATTCGTCTATCCACGTGAACTTTAAATAAAGGAAACAATGGAGACTGCAGCCTCCGCCTCATGCTTGGATTGTTATCTCTACATTGACAGTGGAAAGCTTACTACTAGGCTTTGCGACTAATGGGATGACTTAAATTTTCCCATTGTTAACTTTCCATTCCTGAATATCCCATCTGCACCAGCATACGGCGTTTACGTTTCACAGTTAATCCGTTATGTCAGAACCTATTCAAATTATCAGGATTTCATGGAGCGTGGGAAAATGCTCACTAAGTTGTTGGGCCAGGGGTATCAAAAAACCAAACTGGTAGCGACACTTTAGAAGTTCTACAGCAGACATCATGATCTGGTCAATCCCTACAATGTGGCAGTTTCCAGAATTGTTTCTGATGTTTTTGCCAATGACTCGCCATATGTAGACCTCCCAAATCCCGTACATACCCTTCTATCGATATTTCCTTCGTTCAGGCTTACGGGCATGGTGGGCGAAGCTTGATTACCAAGTAATGCTTACTATCCGCGGACGCCTGATTACACCCTTTATTCTGGGGTTCATGTCTGTTGGTCTGAACATTCTGATTCGTCATTCGTTTATGGATTTATGAGTTTGGATTACTGCTTAGGTACCATAACCGTATTTACTTATTTCTTGCTGTCGCGTCCTCATCGTTCTTTCAGTCCTTATCGTTGTTTCATCGCTGTATTCGTTTAAGTTTTTATAATCTCGGAGATGTTGCACTGATGAGTTAGGAACCCTTCACTCGATGTGAACAAATGTCTTGTGCTTACCACGACAAAACGAAGGGCGAGGGTTGTGGCAATATAAAATCGATTTAAGCATCCCCATCCCCTGTAATATTTTATTGACCCTTTCAAGACAGTAATTCTGCTGTGGTTTCCTATAACTGTCATTTTATGTGTTTTGCATGTATTTTTGGTGAAATTTTTATTTTGGATAGCCGTTATGCCATTTTTAGGGAGAAACTGTCCTTTTGGCTTTCTGCTTGTAGTGTTTTGATTGTGGTGCAGTTACTTTCAGTGCGTCCTTCTTTTCCTTTGGCGTCTCGGATCGGAGAGTGTTAGGTAATTGTGTCAATGCCGTCCTTTCTTTCTACAGTTTTGATGATTGTGGTTTGCTTTCAGTTGGCTGGCCGTAAAAGTGCTTTAAACCCCCCGGTGGTTTATTCTACTGACCGTTCTAACGCGGTGGTCCCGGTGTTAGTCGTACTCTTTGTTGCTTTGTGGTTTATTCTACCAGGCGATTTAGTTTATATCTTATCTTGTATTACTCTGTTCTTGTGTTGTTGTTTTTTTTCAGTCCTTTTATTATTGCGATTACCTCGCTTTGGGAAGAGAGCTAATCTTAGTGCTTTTCGTAACTTTGCTCGATTTGTGCTTGTTTGGTTTTGTCGGTTTCCTCTTCCTCTTGGTGTATTGGAAGGGCTGCGGTTTGTGATTGTGGCAGTCCCTGGACTTTTCTCTTACCTTTTTTTATGAAACTTGCACTACAGAAAATATGGGTTTAGCATATGCATGAAAGTTAGAGAACTCCGATCAAATTGGTATTTCAAGAATTAAATGCCCTTAATTTATTTAAAATTAAAATAATTTTGACCCCTTAAACCCAACTTTTATATAGTAAAACTGGGGTTTACAGGGGTATACATTATTTTTCGTATTTTGGCTCAAAATATATATTGTTGGTACTAGTTAGAACCGCCTTGTATATCTATGTTTTGAACAGAAATATGGAAATATATCAGATTTTTTTTTATCTGAAAATTTTGAGGTTTTTGAAGTAAAATTTTCTCTATATCTGAATAGGCATGTTTTCGTTATGGTATGAAATCGATACTAGTAAACAATGTTCAAGACTTACTGTCATTTTTTCCATGTCATAACGAGCACTAGTGACTTCTACAACCCTGTCCCCTGTCGGAGATTTATGGCTTATTTTTACAATAAGTCCTTTGTAGTTAGATGTAGTGTCTTCTCCCTTGTGGTAGACCGGTAGGGTGAGATCGAATTGACCTGCTTTGTCTGTTTTTATTTGAAATATGTCAGACTTCAACTCATCATTATCCAGCGCACCAATGGCATTATTTCTTGTCTGATTTTTGCTGCGTAAAGGAATCTGCAAAAGCAAAGTCAAGCCTTTACCGAATAAGTCGTCAGTAATTTTGGACACTAACTCCTTCTCATGCTAGCCCTAAACGAAACCATTGCACTTACTATTTATGTGTACATCAAACTGCTGGGTGAGTCGCAAACAGTGTAAATCCTGATCAGGCGCCACGTTCTGGGCCCAGTTGTTCAAAGCGTCGTTAGCTTAACGAGCTCGTTAAGGGTCATTTCGTTAGCTGTTTTAGCGGATTCAATATACAATATCCTGATATTTTTTGCTGAAAAAATGTGAGTAGCTTTTGCACTGCAAAAGCTACTCACATTTTTTCAGCAAATAATTTCAGCATTTTTGCGTATCACCCAATTTAAATTTTAACGAATCGTTAACTAACGACGTCGTTAGCTTTGAACAACTGGGCCCTGATCTGGATCTTAACTGTTTCCACAAGTCTGTCCAAATACTTTTTTACGGTATCTGGATGAGTTACAGTTTTATGGCCCAGTCAAGACTAAGATAAATTTATATGGCCGAGCTGGGATTTAAAAGTGTGAGCCCTGAATCTACAGTCGGACGCGTTTGTGACTGCGCTCTGCAGATCGAAAAAATCAACCTTTCTATCTGTCTATTCAGATTTTTAACACTACCAAGCAACTAAGTCACATAGAGGCAGCGCCAGAAAAATCTGGATTAATTTACCCTTGATCTTGTCTTGGAACGGTGTCTACACATAATTCATGCATAAGCAACCTCGCCTGATCGAACCATATGCATAAAGGTCAAGGTTTGTAAGCTTCAGAATTGATCATTCGGTCAAAAGAAAAGAGCTTCAAGACATGTGTATTACCACTGCACAAGGTAATCTCACACTTGCTTAGTCGTGCCGCTACACCAAGAGAGCAGTAAAAGAAAAATCAACTCTTTTATATTTTCAAATATCACTTGACTGTATTTTAAAATTTTTTTTTTCCAGGAAACAATCGGGACTAAAAAAACTTAAAAAAAAAAAAAAAAAAGACATATTACACAATTGTTATTGGCTAATGTTTTGAGGTTACTTGGAAATAATGCTAGGAAAGACAGTCAGTAGAATACGCCAAACCGTCACATGACGTCTATACAACGTCGCCTCAACGTCGATGCCCTTATTTTTCCTGAAAATAGGCAGTGTCAAAGCTCAAGAGAAAATAAGCAACATAGTTCAAAATGTCGTCTGCTAATTCAATAATATTTTGTTAGATGTTTTTGGACCATAATTGCCTGTCACATCGACAGCTGAGCAGTTCACAAACATAATAAGATTTTGTGCTAAGGTTTTACGGCCCAGTCAAACCAATGGGGTCATGTCAAGCGCGGTAAACATACGAGATAAGAAAATAATTTTAGTGATATTTTTTGTCATTTTTGTTGCAAAATATATCCCGTGAGAACTCATTAGAATGAGCTCAATGAGGCCGTACTAAAGAGAAAAAAAGGTAAGAGAAAAGTCCAGGGAGTGCCACAATCACAAAACGCAGCCCTTCCCAGACACAAAGAGGAAGAGGAAACCGGCAAATCCAAACAATCACAAATCGAACAAACGTACGAGAAGCACTAAGATTAGCTCTCTCTTCCCCAAGCGAGGTTGAAATACACAATAACAAAATGACACAAGGTCAAACATAAAACAGATCGCCTCGTAGAATAAACCACAAAGCACCAAAGAGTAATACTAACACCGGGACCACCGCCATAGAACGGTCATAGAGTAAACAGCCGGGGCGTTTAAAGCACTTTTACAGCTAGCCAACTTCACCCTGGGTCCCGATGCTACTCTTAATACAGAAATACATAAAACTTCGGTTTGCATAAAAAAAGGTAAGAGAAAAGTCCAGGGATTGCCACAATTACAAACCGCAGCCCTTCCCAGACCCAAAGAGGAAGAGAAAACCGACAAATCTAAACAAGCACAAACCGAACAAACGTGCGAAAAGCACTTAGATTAGCTCTCTCTTCCCCAAGCGAGGTAATCGCAATACTAAAAGGACTGAAAAACACAAGAACAACATGACACACGGAAAGACATACAACAAATCGCCTCGTAGGATAAACCACAAAGCAATAAAGAGTAAGGCTCCCAATTCAGTCAATGCATCAAAGCGAAAATGTAAAAATCAAATTAATCACTATCATAAACAAAGACGAGTACTCCTCACTAATTCTACTGTATGCCAGAGTAAATGAAAACTAATAGTTGAACCACGGCGGACCAAGCCAAAGACATATCGTCAAGCCCCAACCCACTGGTTAAATTTTTACGAAGAGGCCGTCATTGAGTCTGAGGCCCGAACCGCCGTCGTGCAATTAAAAAGTGAAGCATAGCCATCAACAATGATTGGGTTGACACCTAGGCATGCACTCTGCCGCATAATATCCAGGCTATAGCCAATTCTTTTGTTTGTTTGTGTTGGGGTTTTACGGCCCAGTCAACCCAATGGGGTCAAGTCGAGCGCGGTCAGTTTACCTAACCACACGTTTACTGGGCAGGCTTAGTCCTCTAAGCGGTTAAGCAGTATTGTGCACATTCTTTCGCAAGAAACTGACAACTGCCCTTCTTGAATCAGCGGAAGGGAGAGAATGACCGTAGAAAATAAAAATATTTCATGATCAATCTCCACGAAAGAATGTTGCCAACTCGGCGGGTGCTGAATCCGCGACCTCCTGGTCTCCAGTCGGACGGCGCATCCAACTGAGCCACCGAGGCCACCAATTCTTTTATAACGGTTAATAAGTTTTCTGAATTGCTCCGAAAAGTTAGATTTTCCTACAGTTTTTCTAAATCTGTGCACTAAGTTACCGTAAAAGTCTGGTTCCGATATACCTTGTTGCAGAAGTGTTTTCAGACTGACGCTATATTTTTCTACCAAGGCACTGTGTCTGCGATAAAATTTCGAAAACGCCTTACGAAGTTTAAAATACCGATAGTCCTGCCTAAGAAGTTTGGCAGTAAGTGCTTTATTACGTTAGTTAAAGTTACTATGATTTGAAGAAGCCCTGGCGAATCTAATAAGCTGAGATATGTATACTCCATATGAGGTACGCCGGGGGACATCGCCATCCAGAAAAGGGAAAGTGACTATATCAAAATCGTCCCGTTTACCATAAATTTTGGTGGAAACCGTACCATTAGATATACATAGATTCACATCCAGAAAAGGTGTCTCGGTATCGGAAGAATTTGCTCTATTTAATTTGGAGTTCTGTAGGGTATATGCTGTCCACCATTTGGTCAAAGTAGATATTGTCAATATTTAATAAATCATTAAATTATCTTAAAGTTGAATTGAAAGCCTCAATAATGTCAGCCTGATTTTCACGTGTGAGAGACTTCATGTAATCTCTCTCATAACAAAACGAAACAAATCTGCAACAAGAGGAACACAATTAGTTCCCATCGGAATACCAATAGTATGCCTATAAAGTTTAATTCCAAATCTAATAAAAATATTATCCAAAAGATAAACAATGGCATCACAGATTTTTTGACACAACCATAAAGTGTGATTATTGTATACATCAGAAGTGAAAAAAAAAACACATTCTTCGCTGCCAGCCAAATATTAGGTATTCCCCCGAATAAGCGTTCAGTTAATTAAATCAATAAGTTTATCTTTTAAGATGATGAGGTCACGTAGTATACAGTGTAGACAATTAAGAAGCCTTAAAGTTTTTAGATTTAAATTTATTGAGAACATCATTGGAATTTTTAATTGACCAAAATAGTTAATTCCGTCCCTTTCGTAAACAGTTTCATGGTATCTAATACAATGTTTTTTTAACAGCAACATGAATTTAGCAGTTTGGACAAAACAGTATTCGTACATGAACTAGAATGAGGAATGAAACGTGCTTTATAAGGCCGTTTATAAAGTTTCGGTAACCAATATAACGTAGGAAGTCTGTCTTGCTTTTCTTTAACCCACAGCATAGGTTGCTACAAAAGAAATTACCAAAAGCAAACAAAAAAACAACAACAACAACAACAACAACAACAACAAAAACAACAAAAACAACAAAAAACAACAAATAAAACAAACAAAAAAAAAAACAAAAAAAAAACAAAACAACAACAACAAAAAAAAAACAAAAAAAAACAAAAAAAAAAAAAAAAACGCTAAACTAAGTTTTAGGTAGGCTAACCATATATCTAGATAAGAGGAGACGGGGTGGGTGGTATCAAATCAAATTTTTTCTAATTCTTCCGTGAAAACATATGTTGTGGGTAATCATTGGAAGTGCCATGAAGAAATGAGAAAAATATCCACAGTTTGACTGTAAAAGTATCTCAACTAATTCTATGGCAATAATAACTAACAGAAAGTTTTGAATAAATGCTTATGAAAACCTATAGACAATAGAAGTCTATTCTGATGCCCAGGTCTCAGGCTCCTGCAGCGCTTTTCATTTACAATTGCATATTAATATCAATTATTTACCAGATAATCAGAAAAATAATGTCCTTAATCAAAAGTCGTAGTGCACCACATTTGACCCCATTTTAACTAAATAAACTCCCCCACACTAAATATTAGAAGAATCGATTTAGGTATGTCATGATTTATGTAGGATTTAAATATTTCTAGATAAAATGGCGAAACTATTTGCAAACCAATAGACCTTGATGTCGATTTGCACAGGTTGCCAATATCACTTTTTGGTATCTCTAGACTAGAATGGGTTTTATCTAGCTAATGAGCATTATCCTATATCCCTTAATTCGACAAAAATTAGGATAAAATCAGTGTTTTAATTTTCAGAATTCAAGTTATTCAGCTGACTTTATCCGAAGCATACAGAAATTCTGACAATTTTAAAAGTAAATAGCTATGGCGTTTTCTTGTCATTTATATAACTATTCCTAGCGTTATGTTTTTTTTATTTACATAACAGCTGGTGTGAGTGCCATGTGTCAGCCGTAAACCGTCTTCCTACTTCACTATAGTGTAGATTATATTTTCTGGTCATTTGTGGTTATTCAGCCCATTCCGAGATTTTTGAAAATTTATATCAAGGACACTTATAAGACCTACTTAGCCGAAGCTTGCTTGTCTGGTCAAGAAAGCTTGATACTTAAGTTATTCTCTGTTTTGTTAATTAACCCTTCTCTTGCTGAACACGACATGCCCCGTCTTAGCAAGCAGTATAGAACTAGATCAGTTTAAGAAGCCAACTGATCAGAATCTGCACTGTTTGTCATTAAATATGTGAATTTCTATCAAAAACCCGGATCAAGAAGTCTAACTGGCTCGAAACTAGAAGTGGGCGTGGCATCTTAATTTATTTAGCAAGGCAAGGGTTAAGTGTGTTCTGTTCATTGCTCTCAGTGGTCTTTCCTTTTAGAATACGTTAAAAATATATGTATTAAGTAGACTCCATATACTAGTAGATTTCCAGTACTGTTTAAAAGGGAGAAAACCTATGTGACTCCCTGTTTGCTTCCCAGCACACAAAAAACCCCATCTAAAAAGTGTTTGCTCTGAACATCAAGAATTTGCACAAGGAATAGCGTCTTACATTTGAAAGCTGTCTATTTCCCTTATACCTAAAATCCTATTCATACTGGACCTTGGTAACAATGTAGTCCCAGATCAGACGTCGCTGACCGCGGCCTCTACACAACAGGGCCCAGTTGTTCAAAGCTAACGACATCGTTAGTTAACGATCGTTAAAATTTACATTGAGTGATACGCAAATATGCTGAAATTTTTGCTGAAAAAATGTGCAAAAGCTACTCACATTTTTTCAGCAAAAAATATAAGAATATTGTATGATGAATCCGCTAAAACAGTTAACGAAATGGCGCTTAACGAGCTAGTTAAGCTAACGACGCTTTGAACAACTGGGTCCAGTTATTTGATTCGCAATATAAGAAAATGTACCATCTAACATGTTCGCCCAAAAAGTTTCAAACCAACCTGCACATCCGCGCAGTCTGACCAGTTTTCGTTGTCCACATGAAGAAACTTTGCATCCTTGGCAATCTAAACGCGCGCCCAGTGACGATTCTGATCAGACCGCTAATGCGCAGTCTGATCAGAATCTTCACTGGGCGGACATGTCTGACGGTACGTTTCCTAGCATTACGGCTCATTTCTTTTATATATTTGACTCTTGATAAGGCCGGTTCGGTGAAGAAGATACATGAATTCTCTAATGTGCGACGTCAATTTTTCAAGACAAATGACCTGAGATACTTATATCAAGATGTACCATCTGATAGCTTACTCATAACATTAATCTTTTTAACAAAATGTAACTATTTTGATTTTTAAATTCGTTCTAGTTAAATAATTTTCAAGCATATATAACATCATTATAGCCGTTTCATTACAAAAATCAAGTAAGTACACCATTTGACGCAAATGACCCTCATTGGTTGAAACGCCGTTAAAACCTGAACTCATCATCATCATGAGGATGGGACATACCTTCGGTGTAAAACATTCGCAGTCTTGATAGTGTTGTTCTATTCGTCGACAAAAGAAATTTATCTGGTGGTCGGACTTGTTGTAAACGCTGATACCTAACTTCTGTAAGTTTGCTGAGCCTTGTGAGAGGACGCTTTTACCTTCAAATTGTATCTTCCTGTCCCAATAAAATATAAGCTATATAATTTTGGGTAAGTTGACGATCTGATAAAACAGATTATGACGAAATAAAGTCGTTTTAATTTGCTTCTGATGTTTTGAAGTATTTGTTTTATTTATTAAAGGTCAATTATAAAAAGTGTATTATTCCGATGTTTCCGATATATAAGTTTTACAGCTTGTAACTGATTTCCCTACAGTTTCACATGGCAGTTAGAGTAATAAAACATCTATACCCGGCCATACTGTTGTCTTGTATATTTTGCGAACCATCCCATTTTTCGTTAAGACACGCAGACTACACTTAAATAAATAATTAAATGAATTTGCCATAAAAATTCCATATGTCATCTTTCTCATATGTTTGATAATAAATAAAACATTCTTTAACCTCTGTAATCACGAGCGCGTGCCAAAAGGGTATATCCATTTCCGGTAAACTATAACACTAAACTTTGATTAATTGAATGGTTTAGCACCTAAATAAACTAATCAAATGCCTACCGAATTCGAGGCACGCGCCCTAATAAAGGCCCCCTTCCAATTGGCGGCATTTTATTGCTTTTCAAAGAAACCCGGGAGCTTTATAGAAGCTCAATATAGGACGGGATTTGTTTGGGGCGCCGCATGATAACACCGGAAAACTGACATGTGTGTCTAGCGATGACTCGGATCAGCTTCGGCATCCGTCCAGCCTGATCAGAATTTTCGTTGTGAATTCAGTGAATGGTTATTGCCCTAAACGTTTGTTCTATTTTCTTGCGATCAGCGATTTCCGAGCGTACGGAACGGATGATAGCTGATCTGAGTCTTCGCTGGGTGCGCACGATTAAAATGATTGTATGAAAGAGACAATAATTTAGGACAATACCTGTAATAAGGTAGAAACCGTGAAAACGGAACATTTAAATGCGACACGCATTCCTGATATAGATAGAAGTTAATTCATAATGATTATAATCATGATCATGAATAAAAAAACAAACAAAAAAACGTGGTTTATAAGACGACCGTATTCATAGTTCTCAGTATAGATCAGTATTCGGGCTTAAAATATAGATCACATTTCAGTTAATGGTTTTTGCTAATATGTTAGTGCAAAAATAAATTTTAATCTGATTCCTGAATTTGTTTATTTCTTTGAAATGAACTTTGTTTTTACGTGGATATAAATGAAAGTGACATACATGAACACGGTTGTTCGGCTTGCGGTAAATTTGTGTTATTTTAAGTCACTATGCTGTATTTTGACTTTCAATACTACTTTAATGAAGCAATAAAATCAAGTTTGACACCGTCAAGGAAGACATTTTCTTTTTTTTTTTCTATTTTCTTTTCTTTTCATTTTTATTATTTTTTTTATATTTTTTTTATTTTTTTTTTTTTTATTTTATTTGTTTATTCTTTTTTTGACTTTGTTGTATTTAACTGATATGTTCCCATCTATTATCTCCGAATACTTCTAGTGTAATATGCAGCGTATTGAAGTTTGCTGCCTCGACTATTATCTCGCTAACGCCAATTTGAGACTTACCTGGACAGTTTGGCGCATGCGCACAACAATATGAACAAGTCTATTGACAATATGCCCCGCCTGGAATCTGGCGAAAATTAATCGTCATTTCAGAGAAGCCGAGGTTTAAAGATTATGCGATTTTATACATGTATATAGCCCAGGTGCAAGGACAGATAACCCCGTAAGACAAAAGTTTGATTGTAACTAAAAGGGTTTGCTTTTTGATCATACATTGTTGCGGGTCGCCCTGGCGAGCCGCATACACAGGAGTTATGCTGATCACACATCAAATATGGGAAATATATCGAACGCAGTTTAAGCGGAAGTAACTACTAAGACTGTTGACATATAGTACGGACTCAAGTACAGTGTTTTGCTAACCCTAGCATCGGAAAGATATACTTTTTATTATTTCGATATAGGAAGAAAGCCTGGGCATGTCTGAATATAAAATATTTGTATAGCAATATGCATACACTGTATTTCGCGAAAAAAATGTGCGTTTCTATGCAGGCCCAATTGATACTTAACAGATTCTTAGTGTACAAAACCTTGTGTATTAAGGTTTAAAAAAAATAAGAAAGAAAAAATGCTCACGACAGAAATCAGGGCCCAGTTGTTCAAAGCTAACGACGTCGTTAGTTAACGATTCGTTAAAATTTACATCGAGTGATACGCAAATATTCTGAAATTTTTTGCTGAAAAAATGTGAGTAGCTTTTGCAGTGCAAAAGCTACTCACATTTTTTCAGCAAAAAATATCAGAATATTGTATATTGAATCCGCTAAAACAGTTAACGAAATGACCCTTAACGAGCTCGTTAAGCTAACGACGCTTTGAACAACTGGGCCCAGAATGTTTATTTTTTCATGCACATATGCAAACATGACGTTATTAGTGACACCCCGGTAGTTTTCCGCAGTTAAGGAAGGGTATCCATTTTTCCTGTCTGACATCATTTTATAAATCCCGCATACAAACGATGTTTCAAATAAACCTTCAAACGTTTTCTATAGCCTTTATTAGAAGGTATACAGAAACGGAATAAAACCAAAAATGTTTGACTTTCTTTCAGTATGGCCGCTACAATAAACCTGTAAGGAAACGTTTGATTGTACATTTTATGACCCATTTTGAAAGACACATTTTAAATTGTACCAGACATCTTTCGGGCGTTCGTGATTATGGTTTTTCAATAAAAATATTCGTATAGAACACAGCGTTGTATTTACGAAAATCTTAAACATGCATGTTGTGGGAATCGCCAGGCATTTCTTCATGTCCATAATTTCAAAACCTTTGTTAACGAACTATACTGGGTAAGAATGTATAAAGACTAAAAAACAATAATTGACGTAAATTCCGCAAACTAAAATATTTATCAAAAGTTCCATTAAAATACACACCGTTTTACAAAACGCGACAAGAGTTGTAAACAATCAGTGCCAATATATATTCAGATATCAACTGTAGAGATTTATTTATCGTCACTTGTGTGTAAATTGGGTGTATTTTACATGTTAGTATATACATGTGTACTACACGCTTTATAGAACTTACAGTTGCTTGGCAAAACTCTAAACCAATATCATGCAAAATACATGTGTATCTCCAAAATGCAATTACAGTAATTTCCCGTTGCTCTACAGCGGTTTTGTGTGATTCAATATCTAAGCTCAAAATAAGCAAACAACTGTATATCTTTCCGATTGTAGTGTTATGTTTAAGAAATAGAACAGCTCTAGCAGTGATTTGTTGAGTAATAAATCCCTGTGTGGAGGTCAGTTGTAAAGTAGATCAAATCACGCGCGCGGAGCGCTAGTGATTTATCTACTTACAACTGACTGACAAACTGTGATTTATTACTCAACCAATCACACACAAGAGCTGATCTATTTCGATTCTAACACATAGAATCGACGAAAAAGTAATTGTATCCTTCAGATTCCTCCAACTGTCCGCCATTGCATAAAGAAATGCGCCAACAATTTTGACTGTAACGCTGTTGTTTGCACGCCTTTCTTACGTTGTTGACAACGTTTTACCGTCTAACGTCGTGTAAACGACGTCTGACGTCAGCAGAGTGTCAAAATGACGTCGGAACGGCGCCAGATAGCGTCGCTCGCACCGCCCAGTGATTTGTTGCAGAATAAATCACTGAATTTAACCATTGGCTTTATAGGCCGGCAGTGTTATAATTTTCTTTTACAAACATGAACTGAAAAACCCGACTAATAGCAGTCATATATCTAATAACGAATAAGATACACTGTTTTATTATCTTATTATGGCCTTTTCGGATGCACAATTAACGAGATAGTTTACTTCTATATGACTTTACCCTCAAATGAAATTATGTCCTATCTAGTGATCTGCTATAGCCAAAGTACATGTATTAAAAAAATTCACAGATAAATAGCACCTGTAAAGAAACAAAGTCCGTGGCACCTTTCATTTGAGTACACGTAAGAAGTAAATTTGACAGTTCGGAGTGAACCAAAACTCAGAAAATAAGTGGAGTCACTTAGGTAAGTTCAATGAAATTTGATACATATGCCACCATGTGCGTCATGAGCGTGCATGCATTTGCTGAAGCTAAAAGACCCGCTAGCTTTTTGAAAAGCTAATACTTTTAAATTTCAGCCATTAGTTTTTAATACATTTAATATGAGAAAATGAAGTTTCAATATTTTACCCACACAATTAATGCATAAAGGAATATAAAAAGGTCAAAGGTCAACCTAGGGTCAACATTTGAACGAACTTAGTCGACACTGAGCCCTCGATGCTATATACCAAGATTCAGCCTCAAAGCTCTCTTGGTCCTGAAGAAGATTTTTTGTAATTTTACTATGTATAGACGTAGCGGCCATCTTAATAATCGGACCGTGACTATTTGTACAAATTTTCATTCCCCCTACGACGGGCGGACAGACGGACGGCATGTGACCACAATAACGCATCCTAAAGTTTTAGCTCAGGTGAGCTTACATTATTAATGAGTGCTTTCACACACACACACACACACACACACACACACACACACACACACACACACACACACACACACAAGAACTAGTTTAAACCCACCCCCACCCCCCACACATACACACTTCACACTTAAATAGTTTTCCAATTGAACGTTCCAAGGCGGTTACTCTGTTGCAGTTCTTGTTTGTGCGGTGGTGCTTTCATATGTGACATTTGTTTAAGAAATAGATCAGCTCTAGCAGTGGTTTGTTGCGTAAAAAAATCCCCGGTTTGGAGGTCAGTTGTAAAGTAGATCAAATTACGAGCGCGGAGCGCGAGTGATTTATCTTCTTACAACTGACCTACAAATGGTGATTTATTACTCAACAAGTTGAGCACAAGAGCTGATCTATTTCGATTCTAACACATAGAAAACGACGAAAAAGTAATTGTAGCCTTCAGATTCTTCTTACTTTCCGCCATGGAATAAAAGAAATCCCGCCAACAACTTTGACTGTAACGCTGACGTTTATATGCATTTATTGCATTGTTCACACGAGAAAAAAAGTCGATGTTACACCGTCTAACGTTTTGGAAACGAATAAACGTCAAA
Organism: Anodontia alba; assembly: GCA_964016985.1. Lineage (NCBI taxonomy): Eukaryota > Metazoa > Mollusca > Bivalvia > Lucinida > Lucinidae > Anodontia > Anodontia alba. The sequence continues at coordinate 124,351,560 of OZ024825.1, forward strand.
AAGATTGCCCTTGGAAACAAAGAACACACTACAGATAAGAAAATGGGAATCTCGGTTTTATTGAGACTCTTCATAAGCAGTAATGAAGTTTGCAACACTGCTTGCGCCCTCTAGCATATACATGAGTAGAACTCCATTTTCAAAGATTCCACAATGGGCCCAATGATCCCAAAGGAAATGAAATATAATCTGCACTATGGTAAAGTACGGGGGAGACGTTCTACCGCCGCCACACGGCACTAATACCAGCTGCAGTGTAGTAAACTAAACGTCAAAAAGATTCTTTGGCAACAAAGAACACACTAGAGATAAGAAAATGGGAGTCTCGGTTTTATTGAGACTCTCCATAAGCACTCATGAAATCTGCAACATTGGTTACGCCCTTTAGCATATACACGAGCAGAACTCCATTTTCAAAGATTCCACAATGGAATCCCAAAGGAAACGAAATATAATCTGCACTATGGTAAAGTACGGGGAGACGTTCTACCGCGCCACACGGCACTAATACCAGCTGCAGTGTAGTAAAATAAACGTCAAAAAGATTGCCTTTGGAAACAAAGAACACACCACAGATAAGAAAATGGGAGTCTCGGTTGTATTGAAACTCTTCATAAGCAGTAATGAAAAATAGAAACGAGGGCAATAGTCAGGAATCGATACAATTATCCCACACCTCCCATCAGAGACACCAAAAGGGAAAGAAACACAAACACGAAATAACTGGACCCTAATGGAAACATCACTAGCAGAAAGCCAAACGGACAGTTACTTTCCCAAAAAGTGGCCAAATACCTATCCAAAACAAAAAGGATGTAAGCGACACACACATTCAAAGACGAACTATAACAAAAATAAACCATGACAGAAGAACCGCCTTGGAAGGATCACTGCGGGTGGTGGGGGGAGGGGGGGGAGCTTAAATCGATTTTACGTGGCCATAATCCTCGTTGCCTTTGGAAATAAAGAACACACTACAGATGGGAAAATGGGAGTCTCGGTTTTATTGAGACTCTTCATAAGCAGTAATGAAGTTACTGACGTCAACAAAGTGTAAAAATGACATCAGATCGTCTCGAGATAGCGTCGCGCACTTCCGCCCGATGATTTGTTGCAGAATAAATCACTGAGTTTAACCTTTGGCTATATAGGCGAGGTGTTAGAATTTGACATTATTTGTTCCTCATCTCTTCTTCTTTTGGTGCCTCGGGAGGGCTTTGCTTTGTGATTATGGCATTTCCTTCCTGGGCATCCACTTATATCACTGGCAGTGGGTAGCCAGCCGGACGCACGCATAGACAGGGGCTAGCCGTCCGGAACCGAACTTCTAGCCAAGACATACTGGGTAAGCTAGCCCTCCGGAATAAGATAGAGACATGCATGCGATGTACGATATAATGTATAATGCGACTTTCTGGTATGATGAAACTTTTTTTCTTATTACTGTGGTGGAATTCAATAGTCGTATTATAAAATAGATGATAATGAGTCATTATATAATAATGACATTAATCATAATCATCGCCTAATTGTTACACTTTACGATTGCGGAAAGTAATGAAGCTCACAACCCATTCATGCACAAGACGTTATGGCCGTCCAAATAGCGATCGCATCGATAGATGACAAGGTTACCTATTAAACTTTCGCTGCGTTTAATTTATTGTTCAGAATCGGCATAAATGAGCCTGCCCGTTTGACCCCAAAACATTACGAAAACACGCCTATTCACATATACAGAAAATTTCACCTCCAAAAACTGAAAATTTTCTGATAAAAAATTCTGATAGTTTTCATATTTCTGCTCAAAACATGGATTGTGGTTACTCGTTAGAACCGCCTCGGCGAGGAGGTTCTAACGAGTACCCACATTCCATGTTTTTCTCACAAAATAAGAAAAATAACGTATAACCCTGTAAACCCCAATTTTACTATATAAAAGTGGGGTTTAAGGGGGTCGAAATTATATAGGCGTGTTTTCGTGATGTACAATTCTTGTGTTTCGTGTGAAAATCCAGAAGACAATGCTGATAATTTGGATTGCATGCGAAATGTTTTACTAAGTCAGCTGGCTAAACATAGGACCCACTTTCCGTTTTGCTTACAGTCAACAATCCTAGTGAAGTTGTATCTTACCCAACCGCTTCAGTAAGAAATTAAAAATGAAACGAAAACCTACAATGCGCATGTAAATTAAAGGCTCCATATTCCTCAAATATAGATAATTTATTATCTAAAGAAAGTTTTAATAAATTAATGTATGGTATCTATTTCAGAAGAAAAAAGTAGAGCTTAGCATCCTCACTCTTAAAGCCACATTCACATGCAGCCGTTGGTTTAAGATGATTATTGAATAAGTCTTTATTTAGATTGCTACAAATATTTTTTATTCTACAATGATAGACAGAACTTATGCCTTTGCCTGAAACAAAATAGTTCGGGACGTCAGGACCCCTAAACAAAGATCTCTTAAGTAATTGTTTAAAAGCACTGATAGAATCAGCGTTTCTCACTTACAAAGGTAACTGATTCCAGTAGTCAACAGAAGAGGGAAAACTGATTTAGAATAACTTTCAGTTCTTGTAATTTAGACAGAAATGTCATCTGCATTTCTCAGGCTGTATTCTGTTCTCTCCGACACAAACGGCGGCATGATATTAGAAATGTAATTTGGTGCCAAGCCATTTATGATTTTATACGTAAACACAGCTTTTTGAAACAAAAGGCTATTTAATAATGACAACCATCCTATTTCTTTTACAAGTTTACCAGTAGAAACAGATCTTGTTAATCCTAACAATTCTGGCTGCTTCATACTGTATTCGCTCAAGTCGAGTTTTTTCATATGCTGTACACCCGTCCCATACCACAGCTGCATACTCCAGGATAGGTCGAATGTAAGAAATAGAGATATTGTTTAAAGCTTTCCTACTCAATTTGTATTTAACGGCTCTCATAATTCCTAATAATTTGGATACAGATGTGATAATGTTTTCTATGTGCGCATGCCTCTTGGCATTACTAGAAAGAGTAAGTCCTAGGTACATATGACTTTCAACAAAATTAACCAAAACATGTTCGAATATAAGATTCGAAAATGATATGCGTCATTACCAGAGAAGATAATAGCTTCTGTTTTACTGGGATTGAAATCGCCCAACCATTGCTTCCTCCAAGTGGACAGTACAAGCAAATCATGATTTAAAATGCCATGCCACGCATGCTCTCCGAAGAACAGGTTAGCACCGTATCGTCAGCAAACAATCGTACAATACTCAGTAAATTTTTAACTATATAATTAATATAAACTAAGAAAACAATAACCCTCGGGGACAACATTGATGAGCCAACAAAAACCTATTGCTTTTTTTTCTGACAAATAGATCGATATCCAATTCAATGATTTTCCAGTTATTCCATTCTGCTCTAATTTAAACAAGGGCCCCACGGGCCATGGCTCGCTTACTTGAGTGACATAGCCACTGCAGATATGCAGATATTATGCAACATGTTTTTCCAATCCTATCATTGCACCTAATGAAAAGATCATTATTTAAGCAGCTTTTAGAATATATGACATGTCAATGAAGCGGGATCATTTGAGCAAACCCTCAATCACATTTCAACAGTAGGATCAATGTGAAATTTGGTGGAAACTGGCTGAAGAATCATTATTTTATACATGTAAACAGCACAGTGCAGGGAAATATAATAAACATAAACAAGATGGCGGCCATCTTGGATTTCCAGTCAGAACGATTTTAGCTACTGTTGACCTACAAAAATAGGTAAGAGAAAAGTCCAGGGAGTGCCACTATCACAAACCGCACTCACCTCGATACTTCCAATGAACTTTGAGTCAATTGCCCTTTCGGTTCAGGAGAAAAAGTTCAAAATAGATTTTCAAGATGGCCGCCATGGCCGCCATTTGGGATTTATCAGAACGATTTGAGCTGTTTTTGATCTACAAGTCACCCGATGCTTCCTACCAAGTTTCGACTCAAATGGCCTTTCGGTTCAAGAGAAGAAGCGAAAAATAGTTTTCAAGATGGCCGCCATCTTGGATTCCCGATCGAAACGACTTTAGCTATTTTTGATCTAAATGTCATCCCGATGTTTTCTACCAGTTTTCGAGTCAATTGGCCCTTTGGTTCAGGAAAAGAAGCGAAAAAAAATCTGTATTTGTATACTGACTCCTGTATTTGTATATAGTTTTAAACTATTCTGTGTTTATAGACTAAAATTAAGCAAAGTAGCGTTCACTTCATTCAATGTAGAAGTGGATGCAAAATAGTCGTAATGTAAGTTAGCCTTTTCAAAGTTGGAAAAAGCAAACGTTACTTCATCATTTTCTTTAATAGACTTTAATAGGGATATAACTTCTGAGTTCTTGTTGGTTTTAATAAAATGTCTTAAAAGATGTCAATGCTTTGGGATTGAGACCGGAAAATTCAATAAAAGAGTTTATAATGTTATTAAAATCCTTCATTTGTGTACTTTTTAAAATTATTAACTTTTTACGCATTTTTTATATTTGCGCCAATCTTTTTCTCCGGTTGTTCTAACTGCTTGCCCTTTTAATCGGTCGCGTTTTCCTGAATTGAACGTATGGTAGAATCATACCATGCATAAAAAATGTAAGAGAAAAGTCCAGAGAGTGTAACAATCACAAACCGCAGCCCTTCCCAGACACCAAGAGAAACATCACGAAAACATACCTATATAATTTTGACTCCCTTAAACCCCACTTTTATATAGTAAAACTGGGGTTTACAGGGGTATACATTATATTTCTTATTTCTGCTCAAAACATAGAATGTGGGTACTCGTTAGAACCGCCTCGTCGAGGCGGTTCTAACGAGTACCCACAATCTATGTTTTGAGCAGAAATATGAAAAATATCAGAGTTTTTTGTCTGAAAATTATCAGTTTTTGGAGATGAAATGTTCTGTATATTTGAATAGGCGTGTTTTCGTAATGGAGAAAACAGACATATCCAAACAAGCACAAACCGAACAAATTAACACACGAAAAGCACCAAGACCAGTCCCATCCTCCCCAAGCGAGGCAACCGCAACACCTAAAGGACCGAAAAACATAAAAACAAAATGACACAAGGCCAAAAAAGGTAAGAGAAAAGTCCAGGGAGTGCCACAGTCACAAACCGCAGCCCTTCCCAGACACCAAGAGGAAGAGGAAACCGACAAATCCAAACAAGCGCAAATCGAACAAACGTACGAAAAGCACTAAGATTAGCTCTCTCTTCCCCAAGCGAGGTAATCGCAATGCTAAAAGGACTGAAAAAACACAAGAACAAAAGGACACAAGGTAAGACATAAAACAAATTGCCTCGTAGAATAAACCACATAAAACAAATCGCCTCGTAGAATAAACCACAAAGCAACACCGGTATCACCGCCTTAGAACGGTCAGTAAACCACCGGGACTACAATACTACAAAACTACAGTAAAAAAATTAACAAACATCCCAGTCAGCAAACCTATATCTAACCGTCATCGGACCGATATCTTTTGTATATCGGCTAGATATCGTAAATGATATTGGACCGATATCATTTTGCCCATCGGCATTTTCGGACCAATATCTTGTCGGATACACATCGGTCCAATATCGGATAGATATCGCTTTAGTAAGCTATACGCCATCGGACCGACATTTTTTCCACATCGGTCCGATATAAAACCGTTATCACTCAGGGAGTTATCCGACATTTTTCCCAGTTTGCCTGATATCGGGTAATTATCACTTTAGTTGTCTGTCCGTCACTGGTGCAAAAAGTTTTCCATATCCATGCAATATCACCAAGCAAGCATTTGAGTTTAGGAAGAGTAGGAAAAAAGAAAGCAAATATTTACGTCACGAAAACAAGTGACACTTACACATTTCAGTGTACTTGGGTAAACTCACTTAAAAACAGCTAATTGTTAGTAACCTTTACTTGAAAATATTATTGTAGATTGCTTTAGTCTATTATATATACATGATTTTTTTTTATTTATTTTAACTGTGATTTTAAGCCGTTTAACTTACTAAATGTTCCCCACGTTTAACAAAATGGCGGCGCGTTATATTTCAAATAAATGACGAGTCCGCACTGAATATTATATTAATCCATTAACTAAGTTGGCTTAAAATTTTGTTTTCAATAAATATTTAACTTTCTAGATCACAAATATTTTATGTCATATTTCTTTTTCATTTAAGAACATGTTTGTAATAGCGAAGATTTTTTCATTCACTGCATTTTGAACGATAACGGGTAGATATCGGCCCGATATTTGGCTACAAACTGATATAAAATGGTCAAATAGAAACCGGGCACACTCAAAAGTATTTCAATATGCATTTAGAGTTTCATACTAATTTTTCAAGTACATATTTTTGTGGTTCATGTGTTATATCGGACAGACATCAAGCCGTTATCGGACCGATCTGCCTACATCCCGACCAGTAACCGATATCTATCCGATATAGGCATGCTGACTGGGATCATCCCTTCTTCCTCAAAGACAGAGATTTTTTATATATAATAATATATCATTTTTATTTTTATATATTGTTTATCCCAGCGAGCACATGGCGTTTACTAAGGATCTATCATTGGTGTGAGGGGTAGATAGAAAAATTCGTACGAGGATCACTGTCTGGAATCACAAGGCTTGCCGAGTAATGCCAGACTGTGATCACTTGGGACAGACTTTTCTATCTACCCCTCACACCCATGATAGATTCTTTTCCTTGCACACCTTTTATTTCTGAACGTAGATTTTTATAATAATGCAGTCACTTCGACTACTGACATATGCCATATTGTAATGATAATATTGTGGTGTTTAATGACGTGACTACGTTTAGTGATATTAACCTTAACAATGGCGTATGTGACGTCCATTACAACCAGTCCATATCAAACACGTGAGAATGCTCGATTTTTACCTTATCCTGGTTGGATCACCTGGGTAGGAAATCATTTCTATCACAGGGTTAAATCCAAGATTTCCTTATCTGGTGTGCAAGAAATACAACGTTGCAGCAACGTCGGTGCAATGTCATGACGTTGCATCGACGTTGTCTAAATAGAGAATCTTACATAAGTAGTCATTTAATATGAATTTTATGAAACGAGTTTGGGTAATTTCGGTATTCTGCGAGCCTTAAGGCGAGCAAAACACCGAAATTACCTAACGGGTTTCATATATTTCATATAAAATGACCACGAATGTAAGATTCTGTTTATCACATGACCCTTCCGATGACAAAAATGCACAGACTATATAAATATAATGGCTTTCCATAGCTAAATGGAACAATTCATGCCAATAATGCAATACTACTACGCAACAAAAGCAGTTCACACATTATTTGATAAGTACCAAAAATAACTAGACTCAAGATGAAGATGCTATTTATTACTTCATTATACTGTAGGAAATACTGATGGGGTTTATTTGAGCTAATAAATATTTCGTTTGAATAAATCAATTCGAAAATAGGTATTCCCTTCAAACGTCATTCAGCGAGTCAATACGTCACTGAGAATCAGAAGGGGAAATCCCCCGCAATCAGCTGTCGTATTTAAAGATCATTCACCTTGATCAATATGCAGTTTATACGGTGGTTGACACACCCAAGTTAATGACAGAATCTCAAGAATATAAAACTTATACTGTAGCTTGGATTTTAATTTGACACTTTTACTGACTGTCGGGGTCATGTTTTCCTCCAATGCTTTGTTAGAGTAAATGAAAGCTTTTCAATGACTGTTTGACGACATTGATGATGAAAGTGCATCCAAATATGTTGCCAGAAAACATCGAATTTCAACTACCCTGAACATTTCTGGTAGCCGTGTTATTCACATTGTGATTGTAATGTAACTTCCCCTTCCATCGATCTCAACTTTATTGTTCATCTCAAAATTTAAGGCAGGATCTCTTTCAGAAACGAAAGTTGTATCGGCGAACGCGGAAACCATCTTCGTTGCTATCAACAAGCGGAGTAACATGAATATTGAAGAGGGTAATTAGTCTAACCAATGGGGAGCCTTGCAGGTGTTATAACGTGTGTGGTTATACGATTCATATGAAATAGGTTATTTCACTGAATAACTTGACGGTCATGTGATAAACGCTGTTTGCTGACTCAGGTGATACGAAATAAATGTAAAAAAAGATTGCCTTTTGAAACAAAGAACACACTTCGGATTAGAGAATGGGAGTCTCGATTTTGAGACTCTACATAAGCAGTAATGAAGTTTGCAACACTGCTTACGCCCTTTAATGTATACAGGAGCAGAACTCCATTTTCAAATATACCACAATGGGCCCAATGATCCAAAGGCAAATGAAATATAATCTGCACTATGGCGATGTACGGGAAGACGTTATACCGCCGCCACACAGCACTAACACCAGCTGCAGTGTAGTAAAACAAACGTAAAAAAGATTGCCTTTGTAGGTTTCTTTAGAATCTTAAGAAACTATAGAATGTAACAATGTCGAGTAAAGACCCGAATGAGATCTTGCGCATGCGCAGAATGATGTGAAACTGCAGATTTTGTGAATGCTCGAAAGCACGTTTTCGCTTGGCTCGACCCATTTTATAAATCCCGATCCATGTTCTCTCACTCCATCTTAGTTCTTCACTTACCCTTGTTTATATCCATCGAGAATTAGTTCGTGTTTGTCTTCTGTAACATCTACATCATTGTCTAATTTTACCTAAAAATAGAGTGGGTCGAACACAATGTGTAGCAAGATTCATCACTGTTCATGAACTGACTCAATAAAAATGAGTCTGCTATTTTCGCTTTCTTTTATGTGTTCTTTGCTTTAAAAGCATTCGTTTCTTTAGAATGTTATCCCTCATTACAGGTGTTTGGTATCGTGTGTGCCGTGTCTCCCCACTTTCATTGTAGTAAAGTTTATACTTTATAATATAATAGTCAATGAGTCCATTTGGAATAATTTGAAAATACAGTACTGCTGAAGCCAGCGCTAGGAAGCTTGAGCAATCTCGTTAATTGTATTATTGTTCACGAACAAAACGAGGTTTGCTTTTCCATTGTGATCTTTACTTTCAGAAGATCTAGTTTCATTACAGCTGGGGTTTAGTTCCATGTGGCAGTCGTAAAACGTTTTCGCGTCCAGGGCCTAGTTGTTCCAAACTAAAGATGTCGATATTAAACGTATCGTTAAAACTGCGATCATTAGATATGGCATATATGCTAACATTTTTGCTGAAAATGTGAGTAACTTTTAGCTACTTACATTTTTTTCAGCAAAATACCTGTGAATTACATATTGTACTTAGTAGAAGTTAACATTTTGACACTAACGAGCTTGTTCAGCTAACGATGCTTTGAACAACTGGGTCCTGGTGTTTAGTTCCATGTGGCGGTCATAAAACGCCTCCCAACTCTTAATTTCAGTGTAATTTATACTTTCAAATCTTTTGGGGTCAACTAATTTCTTTTGGAATAACCTGAAGAAGCAGTCGAACTCATTACGTAAACACGCCTAATCAAATATATAGAAAATTTAACCTCCAAAAACTGAAAATTTACAGATAAAAAAATTCTGTTACTTTTCATATTTCTGCTCAAAACATAGATTGTGGGTACTCGTTAGTACCTACAGTGTGGGTACTAACGAGTACCTACAGTCTATGCTTTGAGCAAAAATAAGAAAAATAATGTATACCCCTTTAAACCCCAGTTTTACACTATATAAAAGTGGGGTTTAAGGGGGTCAAAACTATATAGGCGTGTTTTTATGATGTTCAATGGCTTGAATATCTTCGGGATCTGACAAACAGTGCAGATCTAGATCAGTTGGCTTCTAAAGAAGCCAACTGATCTTGATCTACACTGTTTGCAAAAGCATGGCAGTTTGTTCTTGACATATTAAGTTGTTCAAGCCACTGCTTAATTATAGCGTCAGGTAAGGAAGCAAATGGGGATAAGTTAAATCTGTCTTTTTGATCTTCAATAAAACAATGGTATGTTAAGTGTACTCATTAGAATAGCCTCGATGAAGCAATTCTAATGAGTATACACAGCATACATTTTCACGATAAAATAAGAAACAAAATCATTAAAATATCCCTACTAAGAAACAATATGTGTCTTCCTGAGCAATATGTGTCTTCCTGAGCGATATGTGTCTTCCTGAGCAATATGTGTCTTCCTGAGCAATTGGAAGAATTTCTTAAGGACTGAAAAACGCGTTCGAATCAGCCATGGGAGACGAGCCATCAGTGTTCGAGTCATTGAAGTTTTACTGTCTGATATCACACTAGCCAGCACTAGGAGGATTCAGCAATCTAGAAAATTATATTATTGTTCATGAACAGATTAAATGAAACCGAGTTTGTTTCCGCTTTCACAGTGTGCCCATGCTTTGCAATCAAAGGTTCCCTACTCTCAGTGTTGATCATTCGAATAATTTTGATTTCGATGCTTTCAGTGGCGGTATTAACCCTTCTCGTGCTGAACACGACATGCCCTGTCTTAGCAAACAGTGCAGATCCAGATCAGTGAAGAAGCCAACTGATCTGGAGCTGTTCTGTTTGTCATATGAATATGTGAATTTCTGTCAAAAACACGGATCAAGTAATCTGATTGGCTGGAAATTAGAAGTGGGCGTGGCATCTTAATTTATTTAGCATGAAAAGGGCTAAGGGGACTGGATACACTTGACAGATTTTCGCCATGTTTATCTATTAAGACATTTTTTGCCTTCTTGTTTGCTTGCCTGTACACCAAGCCTCTTCTAAAACGGTGTCTACTCTTAAACACACCGTACAACTGGCACCTTTGACGACAGATGACTAAAGACGGCAGATGTAAACATTGTTGACATAATGAGGGTATGTAAAGAAATCGTACCAGTAAAATCCAGAAAGAAAGCATTTTACTTTTATGCATCATATTATTTAATGTTCAGTTGTCCTGTTTCCGCTTCTGTTCACTAATTCCCTTCTGAAATGGTGCTTACTCTCTAAGAAAAGAATTCTATAAGGAAAGAATTTGTTGCCTGTGGGAGCATCCTTAGAATTCTATAAATAAATAAATAATTTGCTGCCTGTGGGATAAATTCTTTTCCTTTTTTACTTATAGAGCAGACCCATTATTAGAAGGATATAAAATAATTTCTGAATCTCCTGAATGTGACTTCGTTACCCTTAAATTGAGGAATAGGTTGGCGCAAAGACGTTAAACGATATTTAGATGAAATGCTAAGTCCTTACTTTAAGTTAGCCCATGACTCCTATGTTTGTCCAAACGATATCGAAATCACAATACATGCTGGTTTTACTGTCTTAAAATTAATGTCTTCGGGTAATATCAGCAGATACAATTAACCCTTAAAAAGTGCAGCAGAAGAAATTTTGATGTTTTGTCGTTTGTTTTATAGAGAAAATAAAACTTGGCATTTCATGTGAATCGTCTGATGAGCAGATGATCCACATGAAATGTTAAATCTTTTTTTTTTTCTGAAAAAATAACGAAATCAATTTTAGAATGTCGTCTGCTACATATTTGCTTAGTAAATTATAGTTACCTGTGTATTCAGCTCTGCACCAAGGAATCGAAGATAATCGACAGATGTCCATGTGAAATCGTCTTGTATTGCGAGATCCAGGGGAGTTGGTGAGGTTTCCTTTAAAGGGAAACGCAGAGTAAATACGAATAACAATATTAAATAATAAAGAGCCTGTTATGCTGAGCCGTATCGTGAAAAATTAATAAAATTATATCAGAAACAAGATAGTTATTTGGCTTTGAAGACAAAGAAAATGAGCTAGAAAATGATGATATATATATATATATATAAATATATATATATATATATATATATATATATATATTTTTATATATATATATATATATTCGTTTTTCTTAACATGACAATACCTGTGACGTCACTTCCTGTATATAATAACGTTGTTACTATAGACGCTGACGTCGTTTTTCAGTATGTCTTCTGAAGATTAATATCGTTAGTAGTGAAACGCGTTAAGACATTAAATTTAGAGAAAAATCAAGGCAATCTTTTATTTATTACTTGCGGATATATTTTTCTGTATTGTTGGCTTTCGCTTTTTGCATATATATATATATATATATATATATATATATATATATATATATATATATATATATATATATATATATATATATATATATATATATATATATACATATATATATGTGTGTGTGTGTGTAACTTTATTTGTGTCTTACAATTATTGTTTATCTAATTTAATATTCAAAATGGAGGCGCCCATGCTCAGACTTTTAATAAATGTAAACTACATTTCTTACGCGATTTTTTATTAAACCTGTGTCAATATGCTTGTTTTCTAAAGCTAAATTGTTTCAGGAAAAGTTTTAGTGATTAAAAATTAAACAATAACAACATGTGAAATGATTATAAAGTTATCAGAAAATAATAAAACTATTGTCCTTTTGGCATCACTTGGAACAATAAAATTTTAGCTTGCTGTTTTGTTTTGTCTATTATATAATCCGTCCGTCTTTCAGATCATGCTGATCAAAGAATAAATCAAATGTTCTTGATATTTTCCCGGTCAGATAGTCTTTTTCAGGGTCAGTAGCACTATCTCAAATCATCATATGAGCAAAAAAAAAAAAAAAAATTCGCTATTGACAGATTGATTGAGTATCATATCATCATATGAGCAAGGACATTTTCGCTAATTCCAGACCGACCATTAAATCATCAGATGAGCAAAGACATTTTCACTATTCCCAGACTGGCCATCAAATCATCAGATGAGCAAATAAATTTTCACTACTGCCAGATTGACCATCAAATCGTCATATGAGCAAAGAAGTCTAGAAATAGCGAATTTAACAATAATTACTATTAACAGACGATTGTCAATAGCAATTATACGTTAAAGTCGCTATTGTCATGCGTCTTAATATAGCAAATATACATTAAAGTCGCTATTTACAGATGTCTAAAAGCGACACACACACACACACACACACACACACACACATACAGAGAGAGAGAGAGAAAGAGAGAGAGAGAGAGAGAGAGAGAAGGGGGAGCCATACGTCTCAAAGCGACAAAAACAGAAATGCAGAGAGAGAGAGAGAGAGAGAGAGAGATTACATCTTTTCTGGCGTTGATATCCGCACCGTTAGCTGCCAGAATGAACATTGATTCGGAGTAACCATGTTTAGCTGCAATATGTAATGGTGTGTTCCCTTCCTGAAATAAAGAAAAATAACCTCAATGTGCCTCAACGTACCTTTGGATATGTGCGTCCAACGAAGACTCAAATCAGACTGCGCATTCATGAAGAATAAAGAAACTTTGCATCCTCTGCTATCCCAAATGCGTATAAAGAAACTTTGCATCCTCTGCTATCCCAAATGCGCCCACTGAAGGTTCTGATCAGCCTGCGCAAATGCAGAGACTGATCTGAATCTTCGTTGGGTGCAAATGTCTGAAGGTATGTGTTCTGACGTTGAGGATGTCATATAATTCAAACTTAACAGGATTTCATTTGTTTATTACAATTCGATTTGTTAAGAGGTAATTCAAAACATCGCTAAATCCACGGAACAGGAATCTTAATTGGAACTATTTACCTGGGCCCAGCTGTTCGAAGCATCGTTAGCTTCGTTAACGAGCTCGTTAGTGGTCAAAATGTTAACTGTTCTAGTAAGTACAATATCAAATTCACGGGTATTTTTGCTGAAAAATGTAGTAGCTTTTGCAAAAGCTACTCACATTTATTTCAGCAAAAGTATGAACGTATATGCCATATTAAATGATCAAAGTTTTAAAGATAACGACATCGTTAGTTTCGAACAACTGAGCCCTGGTGTAAAAATCAAGTCTTGAATTGTATGCCCAGAGGAATGGTTCATGTGTTTTGAACATTATGTCTGTGATAAGGTAAGAGAAAAGTCCAGGGAGTGCCACAATCACAAAAAGAGGTAAGAGAAAAGTCCATGGAGTGCCACAACCCATCCCAGATACCAAGAGGAAGAGGAAACCGACAAATCTAAACAAGCACAAATCGAACAAACGTACGAAAAGCACTAAGATTAGCTCTCTCTTTCCCAAGCGAGGTAATCGTAATGCTAAAAGGACTGAAAAACACAAGAGCAAAATGACACAAAGTAAGACATAAAACAAATCTCCTCGTAGAATAAACTACACCTCGTAGAATAATTCACAAGCCGCAGTCCTTCCCAGACACCAAGAGGGAGAGGAAACAGACAAAGCCAAATAAGCGCAAATCGAACAAACGTACGAAAAGCACTAAATTCTGTTTCTCTTCCCAAGTGAGGTAATTGCAATGTTCAAAGGACTGAAAAACACAAGAACAAAGTAACACAAGGCAAGAGATAGAGTCTGTCCAACCTATCCAGTCTAACATACTTAATTTAATCTGGCCCTGACGTTATAACACTTTTTTTCTTGCTCAACTCAGCTGAACATATAACATCTGGCCCTGACGTTATAATACTTTTTTCTTGCTCAACTCAGCTGAACATATTACAATTTTCTCTGCCAATAAATATGAAAATGCCAACAATAGTTGAATAAGTAGGGAAATTTTCAGGTTCAGCTTCGTTTAGCAAAACAAAATTTTCAATTGTTAGTAATTTGAGAGTTATTAGCAGGGTAAATTTCATGCTCAGCTGAGTTGTGCGCAAAACAGTTTTATTACCTCGTGGCCAGGTATATAAAATCTGTAAATATACATGTATTCATGTATGGTTGTGAATAAATATATGTACATGTGACATGGTAGTATTTGTAAAACTGTTTGACTCTCACAAAAATGCATTTAAAGAGGAATTTGTATATGCTTTCGGATAGATAACGATAACCATGTCTAAACGCATTGACAAGATATCTACTCTACAAAGAGAAATTTGCTCCTAGTGGAAACGTAAGCTACCTTTAAGAGAAGACCTCTTTTCAGAATTAGTTTGATGTGCTGGAAAGCAAAGCGACAGTAATCAATTTCTCCCTTGCAGTAAAAATGACTGACAATCTATAGGTTAATAGCCTACCTCTGATGTAATAAGCTCTTTCATTGGCAGTCAGTGTTTCGGAGACTGGCCATTTGATTGGCTAAATGTATATTAGTAAAAATAAATATCTCACTCAACAGGGCAAACTACTGAATAAATGAAGTTTGCTAAGACATTGCTGAGGCAAGATGTCACCAAGAAGACTTAATCATATCTAATATAGGCTGCACATCAAGGAAACCAGAAAGTGTTTTTCATGAACAGCGTACCATAGGTATGTCGATGCGAGTCCGTGTGAGAATATAAAGGCATAGCATGGCGATTAATCCATTTAAGTTGAATGGACTCTTCTACCACACCTCTTTGGACCGGTCTAGTTCCAATAACAGTGTTTCTGGTTAGTTTTTACTATTACTTTGTTTTATAGAAATTCACGCTCTGTGTCATCCGATATGGGTCTACCCGGTATGTCAGTTACCCTTTTGGGGTTTTCCAGACTAAAATAGATTAAGAAACAAACATAAGACATGGAAATGACAGTTTTCACCATTGTTATTAAACCAAATTTTCTTTAAATAAATGTAAACACCTTCAGAGGCAACTCTGTCAAACTTGTTTTTTGTTTACCTTCCAAAAAGGAGAATACATTAAAACAAAAGGGAGAAACTTATTTCCTTTTAACCTATACCTTTTACAGAAGGGGATTGGTTTGCGGGAAATAAAACAGGAAGTAACAAAAGTGGCCTCTTGTAAAAAGAAACAGAACAAATAACAAACAGACAAACAACTATCCTTTCGACATCTCTGGGAAAAACGTTTTTTTGTTTGGCGTTTTATTTTAAAAGGAAATATATTGTTCTGATTGTCCATGTTTTATCAGAAACTATTTGTCTTTCTGTTTTCTGTTCTCAAATATTTACAGTAAAATTAACTTTACGGCCAAAAATTGGTCTGACCTATGCAATTTCTATAGTAAAGTGATTGTTTGGATTTTTTTTTTTTTTTGTCTCAAAAAAAAACATTTTTTTATTTTTCTTTACTGAATTTGAATTAATGATGTTTCGCAACAACATTGTGAAAATTTCAGAAAAATTGAACAAGCAGATCTTATTGAAAGTCTGCCTCCAAGTGGCCTACAATACAGATTTCTGCATGATTTGCATTCATTTTTATTATGGAAAAAAGTGAAATTATTTGATTTTTTTTAGTAAAGCGCCAAGCAAAAAAAAAAAAAAAAAAAAAAAAAAAAACTTTCTGAAAGATGTTGAAGGCACAGTAATAAACATCTGCCAAGTATGTCTGGTCCGGTTTGGTTAACCCGTTTATGCCAAGTTGACTCTTCTACCCCAACTCTTCGGACATGTCCATTTCCAGTAGAAGGGGTGTCTGGTTACTTTTTATTATTACTGTGGTTTACAAAAATCCATTAATTTAAAGCAAACAGTGTAGACCCTGATCAGACACTGCGTTCTTCGGCGTCTGATCAGGATCTATACTGTTTGCCAATGTCCCTTTCATGGGACGCTAGGCTTAAATGGGTTTAATACCTTGTCGAAGATATCAAGTCTAGGATTGTACTTCATTAGCTCGTTCATAAAACTACTCTTGCCAAGGCAGAGATGCAGGGCCGTTGATCCAGTCCCCTGAAAATAAAAGAAGTAGATTGAGTGGGGATATAGAAAAACAAATTTTGGAGGCCACTAGTGAATAAGAGCTGACATAAGAGCCGGGGTTCAGCATTCCCCACAAGATTGCTTGTGCGCCCAGCGAAGTCTAAGAACAGACTGATCAGAGTCTTTGCTCTCAGCCTAAGGATGTTTTGGATATCCTCGGCTTCTCACAATCCCCCGAAAAGCCTCTGATCTGACTGCGCGAATGCTTCGCTGTGAACACATGTAATCTAGTAAGAAATACTGGTCATATGTAGGTTTTATCACGATCAGTGTTGCTAAAATAAACAAGGATTGTCGTTTTTCACAATTATTTTACATTGACTTTAAAGTCTGCGGGTCCATTATTTAGCAGAGTAAGCCATTCAGCCAGTATGCTAGTAACCCTATATTAGAGCTGTATATCCATTTGTTTGCTGGATTCTATTTAGCTCATCAAAACTATAACACAACATGTAATCAGTGTTACTACTATATGAATAGTTTGCTAGATACAGGGAAACCAACTTCCCAGAGTTTTCCGTGTTGGTCTTAAAATATACACACATCCAGGTAGCTAGGGATTAATTTCATATCTCAAAACATTTTCAGAGGTGGTAACTGTCAAAATTGATTTTATCTCCTTCTGAAAACGGGTGTACTCTAAAGGGAATAAATTTGGCACCATTTGGGAGTAAATTCTTTACTTGTAGAGTAGACCCCTTTTCTGAAGTGGCTTAATGTTCAGGAAGGCAAACCTGAAGTCACAACAAGAGGCCCATGGGCCACAATCGCTCACCTGATAAAAACAGCTATTGCATATCTGCAAATGCCATGCAACTTTCAGTATTGCCACAGCAACTAGGACACAAATTTAACCATATTGTAAAAAGGTCAAGGGTCATCCTAGTATCATTATCTGGACAAACTTAGCAGACCGATGCTGTGTACCAAGATCCATCCTTAAAGCTTTCTTAGTTCTGGAGAAGAAGTTTTTAAGTGATTTACCATAAATGGGCATGGTAGCATCTTGTTCAATGGCGCAGAAACATTTAACCAAATTGTCACCATCCTTCGGACAGAAGGTCCCATGTGAAATCTGGTGAAAATTGTTCAAGCGATTTTAGAGAAGAAGACGTTTAAAGATTTCACGATTTTATACAATTCATGTGCATAGCCCAGGGGCAAGGGCATAAACCCCACAAAATTTTGACGGTAGCTAAACAGTTTTACTTCTTTGATCATACTTTGTAAGTTTTAGCCATTTTTCTTTAATACATATTCAGAAAAATGATTTCAACATTTTCCCCATACAAATGTATGGTGGCACACATTTGACCTTGCCGTAAAAAAGTCAAAGGTCAACCTACAAACATCATTTGAACAAACTCCGTAGACACTGAGTCCCCGATGCTATATACCAAGATCCAGCCTCAAAGCTTTCTTGGTACTAGAGAAGAAGATTTTTAAGTGTTTCCACCATATATGGGAATGGCGGCCATCTTGTTCAATGATTCGAATAAATTATCAGTATCAATATCAGGTCCCAAGTGAAATATTTGAAAATTGCTCGAGTGGTTTCAGAGAAGAAGACATTAAAAATTTACACAGTTTTATACATGTATACAGCCCAGGGGCAAGGGCAGATAACCCACAGGGGACAAAATGTTGATTGTAACTAAAACGTTTAACAACTTTAATCATACATTGTAAGTTTCAGCCATAATTCTTTAATATTTTTTGAGAATATGACTTTTCAACATTTTCCCCATACATATGTATGGGGCGCAAATTTGACCTTGCCGTAAAAAGGTCAAAGGTCATCCTATGTTAATCATTTGAACAAAGTTGGTAGACCTTGAGACCCCAACGCTATATACCTAGATTCGGCCTTAAAGCTTTCTTGGTTCTGGAGAAGATGATTTTTAAGTTTTTTTTTACCATATATGGGCATGGCCGCCATCTTGTTCAATGGTGGGAACCATTCGAGCAAATTGTGAATATTCTTTCGACAGAAGACCTTAAGTGAAATCTGGTAAAAAATGCTCAAAGGGTTTCAGAGAAGAAGACATTTAAAGATTCCATTATTTTTATACATGTATATAGCCCAGGGGCAAGGGCAGATAGCTCCCAGGGAACAAAATTTTGATTTTAACTAAAAAGTTTAATTACTTTAGTTTCAGCCATTAGTGGTCAATACATTTTAAGAAAATGATTTTTTAACATTTTCCAAATACAAATGCATGGGTATACGAATTTGACCTTGCCGTAAGAAGGTCAAAGGCCAATCTACGATCATCATTTGAACAAATTTAATGAACCTTGAGTCCCAAATGCTATATACTAAGATTCAGCCTTAAAACTTTCTTGGATCTGGAGAAGAAGATTTTTTAAGTGTTTTTACATATATGGGCATGGCGGCCATTTTGTCCAATAGCGCGAAACCATTAAAAAGGTTATAAATATTCTTCCGACAGAAGGCCCCATGTGAAATCTGGTAAAAATTGCTCAATCGGTTTCAGAGAAGAAGACATTTAAAGATTCCATGATTTTATACATGTATATAAACCAGGGGCAAGGGCAGATGATCCCCAGGGGACAAAAAGTTTGATTTTAACTAAAACGTTTAACTACTTTCATCATCCATTCTAAGTTTCTTTAATACATTTCGAGAAAATGATATTTCAACATTTTCCCCATACAAAGGCATGGATATGCAAATTTGACCTTGTCGTAAAACATCAAATGTCAACCTACGATCATCATTTGAATAAACTTGGTAGACCTTGAGTCTCTGATGCTGTATACCAAGATTCAGCCTTAAAGCTTTCTTGGTTCTGGAGAAGATGATTTTTAAGTGTTTTTAACATATATGGGCATGGCGGCCATCGTAATGAACGGACCGTGACCATTTGAACAATTTTCAATCCCACATTGAGAGGAGGTTCCATGTGAAATTTAAAGAAAATTGACCCAGGAGTTTCAGAGGAGAAGTCGTTCAAATGTGTTAACAGACGACGGACGACGACGGCAAGTGATCATAAGCTAAAAGGTTGTTTCCCATGTAAAAAATGGTGGAAAAACTACTAAGTGCATCCAGTTCCCTTAATTTATTAGGCTTTATTATTACACGGAATATTCCAGCGACTTGGCATTACGAAAACATGCCTATTCAAATATATAGAAAATTTTACCACCAAAAAATGGAAATTTTCAGATAAAAAATATCTGATATTTTTCATATTTCTGCTCAAAAGCATAGATTGTGAGTACTCGTTAGAACCGCCTCGTTGAGGCGGTTCTAACGAGTACAATCTATGTTTTTGAGCAGTAATAATAAAAATAATGTATACCCCTATAAACCCAAGTTTTACTATATAAAAGTGGGATTTAAGGGGGTCACAATTATATAGGCATGTTTAGGTGATGAACCCATTATTGATCGAACAGACTCATCCACACTATATATTGGAAGAGTCCTATTTCAATTTTAGGTACGTCCGGCTATGAGATTTAAACATTACTAAAAATGGCTAAACTATTGCAAACAGTGGAGACCCTGATCAGACGCCGCGTTTTGCGGCGTCTGATCTGGGTCTGCACTGTTTACCAATTACTTCAGACCACAATGGATTATTCAACTACAAGTTCGACTTTATGAATAGACCGTGATCAGACGCACCTGCGAACTGGGAATTTGCTGTCCGTATTTTTGACACACGGAAATGCCCGAGTGGTTAGTGCTTCCCGACTCCGGATCATGAGGTCCCTGGCTAGAATCCCGCTGAAGGCGAAAGTCTGCATGACTGTATGGTGCTATATAATGTACCGCGCCTTTCATTATCACACACCCATCGTCCCGATATGACTTAAATAATGTTGAAAGGGACAGAAACCATCATCATTTTATATAAGGGCACTTTTCTCACGTTATATCTCATATGAAACGAAAATGAGGTTAGATAAAAATAAAACCTTGTCCAGTGACCTAGCTGAGGCTTTTGTTCCCAGCTGTATTACGTCAAATAGAAAATTGAAACCGGACGTCACAGGTCAGCGAACAAGGTTATGTTTGTATAAATTTACTTACGGTTTCTTGTTTGTTTACATCGATATCCCGGTTCGTGAGAAGACGCTTGAATTCCTCAAAATTGTCCTCTTTTACGACATCAAAGAATCTGCTGTACACCTCATCGGCCATCTTGCCATCCCTGGAAAAAAAGTAAAAGAGTAACTACGTACAGTCGACTCGTTGTCTCGAAATCCAAGGGACTCTGTGAAACACTTCGAGATATCCGTACTTCGACATATCAGATTTGCGGAACTGAGGAAAACAATTAATCAAACAACCACCTTTAACAGAATGAATATGTAATTTGACTCCTAAGTTAGAGATATATTGAAAATATTGTGGAAAAAAGGAGAAATTGCTCCTAGGGAGCAATTTCTCCTCTTTTCCACAATATTTTGTTGCCTGTTGGTAGATCCCTGTGTTAAAACAGGGACCAAATTTTCACTTCAAGATAAGCGGTTATTCGATATAAGCGAGGTCGAGATAACTATAGGGTAGACTGTATTGCGTAATAATGCACTGGTTTCCATATCTGCAACAATATTATTTACCTCTCCCTTGCTAATTCAGCATACGTATAATTGACGAATTTTTTCTTGTTTTTCCCAGAAAATAGAGTGACATTCCATGCACATTTTCTCTCTACGAGACAATTTGCATGAAATGGCAAAGCCTATTTTCTGGAAAAATAAGAAAAAATATTTTAAACGCCGTCTGCTGATTTTTTTTACCCAGCATGCTAGGCGTTAACCTTTTCATCCCTGCAGACTAATACAGATACCTTCGCGAACAGTGTAGATCCAGATTAGACGATCCGTCTCATCCGGGTCTACTCTGTTTGCCATTCTGATTTGGATTATGTGCTGACACCCCTATTTTTGATAATGGGCATGTCAAAATTTAAAGAGGGAAGAGTTTAATTCAGAAATTTAGGTTTGAAAGAGTTTATTCCTTTTTTTTTCGACTCAACGGTGAAGAGATATTATCAGCGCCGATGGGCTGCGCCGGGCTTGGGTACAAATGTCATGCTAAGTCCATGTGTTATTTTCCTTGTCTTCTTTTTCCTTGTCTTCTTCTTTATGTATCCTGACACCGCTTAGTTCTGAAATAAACTTTGAATTTTGACCTTTCTGTTACCCCAAAATACCAGATTTCGTATTCAAATATAAAAACAAGCAAACAAAATAAATAAATAAATAAATAAATAAAAAAATATATGAATAAATAATAATAAAACAAAAACAAAAAAAAAATGTAATTGTAAATACAGGAGTAAAGTTTATCTGCAAACCTTATTCTTTCCCGTAAATTAGATGTATTCAAAACTTATCTAAGTACTGTAAATCTCTCTCAAGATTCGTTGTATAAGACCTCAAATCTGACCAAGCACAGGGTCTTCAGTTTATACATACCTAAATTTTAGTTATAAACAAGCCAAATTCGACAGGAAAATAAAGTTTTAAACCTATTTTTATATGTGTTACTGGGCAAACTTGTAAATTGGAACAAATGTTGAGATATAAGCCTGATAACATCAAAGTTTATAGACTTTCTGGATTCCGCTTCCCCAAAATTGCGCTAAAATGTCAGGGAAAGACATATGTGTGCCTGGAAGAAATGAACGAGTGAATCAAAGTGAACAGAATAGTGATAACACACCCACACACAAGCGCGAAACGTCGCAAAAAGGCACGTTATTTACGCTCTGATCGAAACAGGGTACACTCCAATTATTTCTTTCGATCGTAGAGGGGTTATAACAGGCGGTTCCCAGTCAACTCGTACTCACTACGATTTTAGTGTGATAACGAACTGACCAAAAGGAGAACAAATTGACCAAAATGAGTAAAAATTGACCAAATGAGGGCGACGAATTGACCGAAGAAAAAAAATATGAATACGAACTGATTGAAAAATGAGTACGAGTTGACCAAAATGAGAACAAACTCACTTAAATGCGAACTGACTTGAGAACGAATTGACTTCGTACCATAACAGGTGATATAACATGGGAGCAATCGGGCACCTATTATGTTGACACTCCAGCAAAGACACAGCGTCACTTGGACGTCGCCGTACAACCTAGTAACAACGCTATTTGGACGTCGCCTCGGCGTCATACACACATCGTCGTAACGTCGCTTTGGCGTCGCCGCGACGTCATATATGGAACGACGATGTTATGCAATTGTGTATATGACGTCGCGGCGACGTCCAAAGTTTGATTGTTTTGTTTGTTTTATTCGGGCTCTACGTCGCTTTCAACAATATTTCAGTCATATCGCGACGTGTCTAGATGTGGCAGGGAGCTTAATGCTCACTTTTAGAGTGCTGCCTCACTGAAATATCATGCCCCAGACACTTGACATGATATTCCAGCCAGTCACATTATACTGAAACTGAGCTGACCAGTTCTGATTCCTAGCTCTACTTTCTTAATGCTGAGCGCCAAGTGAAAGAGCAGTTAGTACCGTTTTTAAACTCTTTGGTATGACTCGGCTGGGGATCGAACCCGAAACCTCCCGGTCACAAAGCGGATGCTCTACCAACTGAGCCACTGTGCCGGTTACGATGTCTAAGGACGTCATATACACAATTTATATATCAACTTCGTTCCAATGTCGTTGGAACGATGTTTTTGTGAAATTGTGTATATGACGTCGCGACAGCGTCCAACAGACGTTACGTTGGTGTGTTTAAGGCGTTGTTACGACGTTGTATGGTCACTGAGATAACTTGTTGAAATGTATAATTCTTATCCATAGCCCTAGATAAGCCGTTTAAAAATATTCTCCACCATAAGATGGCCCTTCTAATGAGTACCCATGCACAACATATGTTTTTATGGAGAAATATGAAAAAACAATATTCAGTATGTTGACACCCTCTTATTCAGAGCTACGTAAGTCATCGTATTTTTACCAAATAATAAGTAGATTAAGGAAGAGTTTGGTTTCAAGCACATTAAAACTAATTTTTCTTCTATGCTTTTCAAAAAAATATAGAGATTTCTCATTGAAATCGAATTCGATATTTTCACTGTTTCAAACAGTGAAATTACACGGCTGCTTATCTCCACACGTGCAACACTGTGTTGTGAAAAGAAAATCGTAAGGAGATCTTCCGGAGGTGGTTGCGGAGAGTCAGTTTAAATGGTGTTGAAGATGGGTGTCAGTTGAAATAAGGCTGAAATTTTGGCACGAGCGCCGATATCCAAAATCGGGCGATGTGATTCAACCTCTTATTTAGTCTCCCATATACACACCCGGGAATCGGTCAATTTGTACTCCGACGGTGTACTATAAAGGAATAAGTTGACCTATTGACGTGTGTAAATAACTTCCCAGAGTGCTGAGCAGCTGGATAATTGTGAGCTCATTTACTTATTTTGTGTTTTACTAAGAATCAGAGATTGTCATATGCTGAGATAAAAGTTCAAGATTGTTATAACACTTGTCCTAACGGAGAACTTCGTAGATGTCTCGAGATATCGTTTTTGGCGACCAAACATCATGCATTGAACAATAAACACCGAGGAAAAGGATGCAGTCGTGGTGCGTTTCATGACATTTTAGTGAGATGACACATGTCGGTGTAAAACCATTGGATATTGCACGCCTCTTAAACACGTTTATGCAAAAACGAGATGTTTCGTTTTTCAGTACAGATTAATAACTTCGATGCGTACCAGTTGACTTGTGGTGTACAACTTAACTAATGTAAATCATATAGGAGGAGCTCGAGTTTTAAAATTCCTTGACATGTACTAAAATTTTAAAACGGGAATTCAATGATGAATAAGGAAAATTAGGTTACAAATAGAAAACAAAAAGTTATCGACGGTGTTAAAATGTTAAGAACAAGCGAATTTTCTTGGTTTTTCGAAAATGTACTCGATTGCCAAGTAAATTCCATTTGTTAAATAGTACACCACCGGTTAAATGTTACGCATAGAAACTTTTTTCTCTGTGTATCGGAAGCAAATCACTTCGTTTAAGCAAAACTGTGACAAAAATGATTTATTTTAACATGGACTTGAATTTCAGTTGCTAATTTCCTAGAGTTAATGTTTAAATTGCCTTTCATGGATAGTTTGAATCACGGTAAGGCATGTTCTAGCCTTGAATTTTGACGCAAAAAGGATATCTGTAGAAATCCTTCGATTTTTTTTTTCGACGATCCTTGTGTCAGGATTATCTCCATTCATTGCCACAGCATATGACATTTCCGATTTTCAACAAAAGAGTAAAATGAAAAACATAAACTTGCGGTAAACGTTTTTCTCCCGATACAAGGGTGGTCAGACTTAACCGTTTGGTGACAGACAGGCATGTAAAACTCCAGGGCCCAGTTGTTCAAAACTAACGATGTCGTTAGTTAACGATTCGTTAAAATTTACATCAAGTGATACGCAAATATACTGGATTTTTTTGCTGAAAAAATGTGAGTAGCTTTTCCAGTGCAAAAGCTACTCACATTTTTTCAGCAAAAAACATCAGAATATTGTATATTGAATCTGCTAAAACAGTTAACGAAATGACCCTTAAAGAGCTCGTTAAGCTAACGACGCTTTGAACAACTGGGCCCAGTTCTTGGAGAGATTACAAATTTCTGGTCAAGTAAATCACCGTGGGTAATGATGGCTTAACATATTACTGTGTAGTTCAAACTCTTTTGCCATTGTACAGAAACTAGGCATTTTATTGACGGGTAGTGCGTACAGAGAGCGGTGACAAGTAAAGGGATAGGTGGTGATTGAGAAGACCATGATTTTTCAACATCGTACATATATTCCATACTACCGGTCGCGTTTTACGTATGATTTCTGATCCAGCTACGGTAAATATGTTCCTATTTTTCAATCCTAGAGCCATTTTTTCCCATGTTTTCTTCTTTTCTTGTTGAAAAAAAAAAAAAAAAAAAAAAAAAAAAAAAAACTGGTCTCCTTAATAACCACTTATCCCTTTGCTCGCTACCGATCTCCTTAGGCCACACACCAGCCGTTAATAAAATGTCTACTATGCTTTCGACCGTAAGTTTAATTTTGAGGTAACATCATGTGCCCGCTGGGTCATCGATGCAACATCAAGATGTTGTATTGCCGTTCTGGTAACTTTGTATAAACGTCATGTGCACGCTGGGTCATCGATGCAACATCATGGCGTTGTATTGATGTTCTGGTGACTTTGTATAAACGCCATGTGCCCGCTGGGTCATCGATACAACAGGTGACTTTGTGTAAACGTCAAGTGCCTGCAGGGTCATCGATGCAACATCATGACGTTATGCTGACGTTCAGGTGACTTTGTATAAACGTCATGTGCCCGCTGGGTCATCGACGCAATATCATGACGTTGTATTGCCGTTCTGGTGACTTTGTATAAACGTTGTATTGACGTTCAGGTGACTTTGTATAAACGCCATGTACCCACTGGGTCATCGATGCAACATCATGACGTTGTATTGCCGTTCTGGTGACTTTGTATAAACGTCATGTGCCCGCTGGGTCATCGATGCAACATCATGGCGTTGTATTGACGGTCAGTGACTTTGTTTAAACACCATATCCCGCTGAGTAATCGATGCAACATCATGATGTTGTACTGACGTTCAGGTGACTTTGTATAAACGTCATGTGCCTGCTGGGTCATCGATGCAACATCATGGCGTTGTATTGACGTTCAGGTGACTTTGTATAAACATCATCATGTGCCTGCTGGGTCATCGATGCAACATCATGACGTTGTAGTGACGTTCAGGTGGCTTTGTATAAACGTCATGTGCCCGCTGGTTCATCGATTCAACGTCATGCTGTTGTATTGGCGTTCAGGCGAAGTTGTATAAACGTTATGTGCCGCTGGATGGTTTACAAACTGCAAAATTATAAGAATCCGCCTTATAATGTGTATGCTCCTGTTGTCACTATATATTATAGGGGAACATAAGGTACATGCTTAATGTCTCCATAATGTACCGTTGCACCAAAGAATGTGGCAGGTATGCAGTGAATATTGCTCTTAGTAACAAAGAACACATAACGAAAATCGAAGTCTCGGTGACAGGACTTCATATGCAGCGTCATATTTGTATAGTGCTGCACACGCTCGACGGAAATCGATTTTCCAATAAGCTGTAACGGGCTCAATGTTACCACATTACGAAAACACGCCTATAGATTCAAGTACATTGAAAATTTTACAACCAAAAAAGGAAAATTTTCAGAAAAAAAAAATCTGATATTTTTTCCTTTCTGCTCAAATCATAGATTGTGGTACTCATTAGAACCGCCTCGGCGAGGCGGTTCTAATGAGTACCCACAATCTATGTTTTGAGCAGAAATAAGAAAAATAATGTATATCCCTGTAAACCTAGTTTTACTATATAAAAGTGGGATTTAAGAGGGTCAAAATTATATAGGCGTGTTTTCGTGATGAAGGAATATAAAAACAAAATTGCAGTATAGTGAAGTACGGGGAAATTTTACGATTGCCACACTGCGGCTCAAATGGTATAAAGAGCAAGATTTGGAAGGAAGTTTTGTTTGTTTTATTCATGCTTTACATCACTTTCAACAACCTTTTAGTCATATCGTGACGGTGTTTGTATGTGGCAGGGAGCTTGCTCACGTTTAGAGTGCTGTCTCGCTGAAATATCACGCCCTAGACACTTGACATGCTATTTCACTCAGAATCAAACGATACTGACACCAGACTCACCGAGGTAAACGTGAGATCTCGATGTCGGAGGCTATCTTATTTCGGAGGTAGATAATAGCAGAAATTGCAGGGTCTATATTTATCTATTTTCCCCGTATACATGTACTTAAATACTAGAACTCGATTGGCTTCCTATGGGGAATAGAATCAAATACAATAAAGCAGTGCCTACCTATAAAGCATCCTGAATACATTACTAAATTACCAACACCCATGTCACAGACTTACTCCTTAACCTTTACCACTCTCTGGGCATTTTCAGCAGACGACAAAATGATGTTATTTTTCTTATTTTTCCCAGAAAACAGGATTTGACATTTCATGCAAATTGTCTCCTTAGGAGACAATTTGCATGAAATGTCAAATCCTGTTTTCTGGGAAAAATAAGAAAAATATTTCAAAATGTCGTCTGCTGAAAATTTTACCCAGAGTGCTAAGCGTTAAACCTGAGATCCGGAGAAAATGGCACACTCTAAGTACCTCTGTCACGCACGACCCTATATAGCGGTGCGTTTTCATGCTCGCCCCCCCCCCCCCTCCCCCCCCAGGTTATGGAATTCTCTGCCTCATGCAATCAGAAACTCAGAGTCATTACACATTTTTTAAGAAAAGTATAAAGCCCTTGTGTTAGGCATTATTAGAAAATGGCAGCATGTGTGTGTGTGTGTGTGTGTGTGTGTGTGTGTGTGTGTGTGTGTGTGTGTGTGTGTGTGTGTGTGTCTGTGTGTGTGTGTGTGTGTGTGTGTTTTACCTCTGACAAATATGCATTTGTCCGATGATGAAGGTGTCGATAATCGATACTGCACACTCTGGAGTCCCTTCAACCGCGGACCGTTCACCGAGGGATGGGCGGTGTTGCATGAGGAAGTAGGTGACTGGTTCATTCACCGTTCATTCATTTGTGTGTATGATTGCCGTGTTATCTATGCATCTTTGAGCAGAATTGCATTGTCTAGACTTAATATTTTACTTAGTTGAATGCTGTGATAACCTTGTTCCCTGTTCTGATTTATCCGACTTTAAAATTGTGCATTTAAAAAGTGCCTGTGATACACTTTTATGTGCCCTTTGAGATACAGTCGACTATCGTTATCTCGAATTCCAAGGGACTCTCTGAAATACTTCGAGATACCCGAATCTCGACATATCAGAGTTCCAGAACTGAGGAAAAAAATAATTCGAACAACCACATTTAACAAATATATATGTAATTGGACTCTTGAAGTTAGAGATATACTGAAACTATTGTGGAAAAGAGGAGAAATTGCTCCTTATGAGCAATTTCTCCTCTTTTCCACAATATTTTTTACCTGTTGTTAGATTTTCAAATTCAAGCAGGGACCAGATTTTCACTTCGAGATAAGCAGTTATTCGAGATAAGCGAGGTCGAGATACCGAGAGTCAACTGTATTTTAATTTTAATGAGCCGACATCTGATACACATTCAATACTTACTCTGTATTTACAGTTTACCCGGTCTTCTCTAAGGCATTTTAAATTTTAAGTTGGAATTGTTTATCATGAGTCCCACGTTTAAGTTTTCTCTTACCGTTTTTAAGATTTCTCAATCTCATCATGATTTAATATCCTAATTCTTACTGTGTATATGTGTAGATATGGTGAATGTTTCCTTTATTATTATTATTTTATTTGTATTTTTACTTTTTACAGAGGACCACAAGGTAGACTAGCTATTATAGCTAATAGTGTTACCTTCTTAAAACATTGTGTGAAAAAATAAAACAAAATTAAAGAAGAGCACAGGAACTCTAAGAAAATGTCAGTAACACTTCTAGGCAACAATAAACTTAATTATTGTAAGAGAATGCATCTCGTTTTACTACGAAATTCTCCATTAATCCATTTATGCCTAGCGTACCATAAAGGGACACCGGCAAACAGTGTAGACCCAGATCAGACGGCGCTGATTTGGGTCTACACCGTTTGCATTAAGTTTATGAATTTCTATAAAATACGGTAATAATAAAAACTTACCAGACAGCCTTTATATTAAAAATGGACCGGTCCGAAGAGTGAAGGAAGAAGAGCCCATCGGCATAAACGGGTTAAACTTTAACGTAATAATCACGACTGCAGCAGATGGCAATTTGACTTTCTTTTGATCTATTTATCAAAGAAAACGCGGCTTAATATTTCATTCATGTGAATCAATTCACATGAAATGCCAAGATTTATTTTCTCTGAAAAAGAAAAAAAAATGTCATCGGCTAAAAGTTTGTTGACCACTTGTATGATTAATTAATTATCATTTGATTTAATAATTAACATATATTAACGACTGTCGACTGGTGGCTGTCAGCTACGAACTGTTTAAAAATCTCTATGTCTATATAGTACATTCTAGTATGTTTGTCCTTCATGTACTTGACCTAAAAATTTAAATGTATCTAAAAGTGTAGGCTGAATGGCCAGACTAATCTGTTCCTAAGTCTGAGCTGGGTGTTCGCCGTTTATATGACACAGTACAGTGAGCAAATGATAAAAAAAAGAAGAAAATAAGCACGTACCTCTTTCTTTTGACAAACACCAATTTAATCGCGTTTTGACAACCGTTCTGTAAGAAAAGGTCAATTCAAGTACCCAAGTACTTTTCAAAAATTTACTTCCTCGTGTGGAAATAGCTTCAATATCGATCGAACAATCTATAACCCAACTACATAGCTCCAGATAAGGCCTTTTTTACCAAAATATTTTTGTATCTATTTGTTTACTTCTCTATGAAAACATACGTTGTTGTACTCGTTAGAAGTGCCTCGCCGAAGCGCTTCTAATGAGTATCCACAACGTATCTTTTCATAGTGAAATGGAAAAAGAAATATCGATGTCCCCTTTTATCTGGAGCTATATACTACCTATTAAATGAAAAGCCAATTATATTGTCAATTGGGAAAAAAAAACATATAGAGGACATTGACATATATAAAGAGCAGATGTTCCCTATAGGAAAGGTAGGAACCTTTCATGAAATCGCCCTTTAAGATTTTAGAAACCTCAAATAATGTGTGGCCGTGAACAATGAAGTGTCCCTTCAGAGTTAATAACACTACAGATACAGGAATAATAGACTGTAATCTATGGCAAGCCGTTTTACTATTTATTCTATAAAGCAGACATCTGATATATCAGATAGCTTATATAATATATAAGATATCTGATATATTATACCAGATATCTTATATAAATAAGATGTCTTAAATGTCAATTAAGATATCTTATATGCTATATAAGATATCTGATATGCTATATACGATATCTTAATTGACATATAAGATATCTTATATGCTATATAAGATATCTGATATGCTATATAAGATATCTTTTGGAGGATATAAGATATCTTATTTGCTAAAGAAGATATCACATTTATTCAATTTTATTAATTAAATAAGACATCTCATTTAGTATATAAATATCTAATTTAGTATATCAGATATCTAAATTTAGATATAAGATATCATATTTAACAAATAAGATACCTTATATGGTAAATAAGATATGTTTTGAATAATAAATAGTAAAACAGCTTGCCATAGTAATCTTAATTCTTAGCATGGCTTCGTTATATACCTCGACTTGCAAAAGAAAAGCAACACTATATATAAAAGAAAGGCGACGCAAGATTGATACTTATATGTCCAAATCGCGCGCGCGTGTTAGCTCTATTGAGCACGGTGCGAGACAAATCGCAAGATAATGTTGTTGTGTTGAGGTTTTACGGCCCAGTCAACCCAATGGGGTCATGTCGAGCGCGGTCAGTTTACCTAACCACACGTTTACTGGGCAGGCTTAGTCCTCCAAGCGGTTAACCAGTATTGTGCACATTCTTTCGCCAGAAACTGACAACTGTCCTTCTTGAATCAGCGGAAGGGAGAGAATGACCGTAGAAAATATTTCATGATCAATCTCCACGAAAGAATGTTGCCGACCTCGGCGGGGGTCGAACCCGCGACCTCCTGGTCTCCAGTCGGATAAAGATTCTGTCCTAAATTCCTTTTGGACTCTGTAGTGTTCTGTTCTTTTTGCGTGTCAGTAAACATGTTGAAAGAATATTGTATTTTACTATTGACAATAATGACAAAGTAAATATGTCTCTATTATAATGATATACTTGTATAGATTCTTATGATTATTCACTTCATGTATAAAAGCAGTGGGCTCAATGCTTCGGGGGAGGGGGTCGGGCTTTCTTATATAAGGCATAGTACGGATATGTGTGCCGAATGGTCTCTTTTTGAGCACTGGCAGGTATATGATAAGCGCCCCGCCCCGTCCGCCCCGCCCGCCCCCATTTTTTTCAACAAAAAGTATATGACTGACCGAATTTTTCTTGAGTGGTATATGAAAGGCCCCGCTTTTCAAAGAATAGAATCATCCAAGGATAGAGGAGTCCACTAGGAATAACTGGGTTAGACAGCTGAGCTAGTGTAAATGTGTACCAGTGAATAAGATGATAGATAAATGGGTGTTTAACATGGGAAATATAGTTGTGTGTTTTTATATATTTGTAAACATGTATGGAAACAGCGAAGAGTAGATTCTGTATGAATGGGTTTGTTTGTTTGTGTTGAGGTTTTACGGCCCAGTCAACCCAATGGGGTCATGTCGAGCGCGGTCAGTTTACTTAACCACACGTTTACTGGGCAGGCTTAGTCCTCTAAGCTGTTCGCCAGAAACTGACAACTGCCCTTCTTGAATCAGCGGAAGGGAGAGAATGACCGTAGAAAATATTTCATGATCAATCTCCACGAAAGAATGTTGCCGACCTCGGCGGGGGTTGAACCCGCGACCTCCTGGTCTCCAGTCGGACGGCGCATCCAACTGAGCCACCGAGGCCGGCCGTATGAATGGGTATAAAACATCAAAGGGCAGTATATGACTAGGTCAACATTTCAGACGATCAAGTGTTTGAATGGGTCTGTCTTTTTAAAGGCAAGTATATGAATTGAGTAGGTTTTGAAACAATGGCTCGCACACCCGTACCACAGTTACCCCCAAATTACCCCCCTCCCCCACCCCACGAAGTTTAATGACGATCTAGGGCTTGAGCAAGAAAACTCGCCTGGCCTGCATTCAGTATAGCGAAATACTGGCGAGTGTTTTGCAGAAACTATTTATCTTCTGAATGATTATTGTAAAGCCGTCTCATGTGACCTCCAGTTAGGGAGCAGCCGTTATTCTCGTATACTAGACTTGATATTAGATCGAATATATTATGTCAATAATTGTTAATTTAACATACTCGTAATTATCCAAAATTGGTCACACCTGATCTCCAATTAGAGTACCTGTTATTCTCGTACACAGAGTTGATGTTAAATCGAGTCAATAATTATTAATTTTGTCCAGAATCAAGTAAATAATATCAACACAGTAGTCATACTTTTGGTTACAAACAAGCAAGCATAAATTACATTCGCGTAGACCGGCCGTCATCTTGGTTGTGCTAAAAGACAGCGTGAGAATAGTTTCGGGAGGTTCGCTTTCCTCCGCCGAAAACTGTCATCAAGTAAATAATATCAACACAGTAAACATTGTCATACTTTTGGTTACAAACAAGCAAGCATAAATTACATTCGCGTAGACCGGCCGTCATCTTGGTTGTGCTAAAAGACAGCTTGAGAATAGTTTCGGGAGGTTCGCTTTCCTCCGCCGAAAACTGTCATAAGCGAACAGACAATTTGCTATCGTTTCGATAAATTCCACAAAAATGATTATCGTTACAGATTTGCTAATAATCGATCATTTGAGTTTTGTCTGTTACTTTACCCTTAGCATTCAGACACATCAACTCCTTACCATACTTATCAAAAAATTTGAACAAGTAGAATTTACTACCCAATGTTGTGTCTAAAATAGCTGAATGAGTGGCAAACAGCGTTTGCGGCGTCTCACCAGGGTCTACACTGTTTGCTCAGGCCTGTCTGACCAAATACATACAAAAAGTATAACAAATGGTAAGAGTCATGCTCAGACAGGTAAAATTACGACCTAATCTTCAGTGATTACTAATCGATTATCGATCACAATGGCAGGACTGATAATCGATTATCTTTTCAGCTCCGATTAGCCAGCCTTAGTAATAGTTGAAAGATCCTTACACATAGGCATGCTCCTGAATGTTGGTTTAGTCCCACTAATATTATTGGGAACAGAGTTCCAATTAGAGTGGTGAGAACTGGAATCAGCAAAAAGTATACGAATGTTAAGGCTATATTTGATAAAAAAAAAAAAAAAAAAAAAAAAAAGCTTAACTCTGACAATAATAGATGAGACCGTTTAAATTATGTCAGTTTTACACAGAAATATATTTTATTTAATTGGAGACCAAATTTAAATTCGTTAGTAGTAATTCGTTTTAATGTACTGTTGTTAAAACTCAGACCTGGAAAACTTCTTTTTTTTTTTTTCTTTTGTTTATTCTTTACCAAAATGAGAACAGAAAAGTGCAAAAACATGCTGACAGACCCCTGCATTTTAGTGATGTGTTTTGTCAGTCTAAGGCTAACCTTAAACTTAAGACCAAATTTGAAAGTCAAGGTATTTAACCATATGCTATAATGGCCAACAGAAAAGTACTTAGGTTCCTGGCCCCTATTGACAGTCAGACTAAAAATGAAACTTTTGACCCTAATGGTACGCCTCAAATGAACCAATGAGCCCTTTCAGTTCCGTTCGGTCCTCGTAGTTCCCTCGTTATTTTATCGAGGCACCACCAAAAGGTGTAAGGAATTTACAGGCGAGGTATGTATGTCAATAAACGGGTGACGGTTATGTACAGTTTATGTATTTCATGTGGATCTGATTTTATCAGTTCTTGAGTTCACTTATTTACTTTAACACTCAAAATCACTCTGAATACCGATGATTAAGACTTGCGATTCTTTTTCTATGGATCTGTTGTAAATATTCTCCGGAATATTTTTCCAAGGTATCTAAATTGTTCTGGTCGTTTACATAAAGGGAAGCATCTAGGGTGAGGTGAGTAAACAATTCTTGATTTTGCAGGTCACATTTCAGTTCATCAAGGAGAACCAAACTATTTCGCAATTTCTCTGTATAAACTTCCGAGGGTGAAGTTGGTTAGCTGAAAAAGTGCTTTAAACCCCCCGGTGGTTTACTCTACTGATCGTTCTAAGGCAGTGGTCCCGGTGTTAGTCTTACTCTTTGTTGCTTTGTGGTTTATTCTACGAGGCGATTTGTTGTATGTCTTTCCGTGTGTCATTTTGTTCTTGTGTTTTTCAGTCCTTTTAGCATTGCAATTACCTCGCTTGGGGGAGAGAGAGCTAATCTTAGTGCTTTTCGTACGTTTGTTCGATTTGTGCTTTTTTGGATTTGTCGGTTTCCTCTTCCTCTTGGTGTCTGGGAAAGGCTGGGAAGGGTTTGTGATTGTGGCACTCCCCGGACTTTTCTCTTACCTTTTTTTCCCTTTTCTGATGTATATACTGATCATTCTGCTATAAAATGTTGCCTAATTTCTGGTGTAGCTAGACACATTTTACAAGTGGTGTCTAGTATGTCTTGATTAAAAGCAGCCCATATAAGTGCCAGTAAGGAGTTTACATATCAGTTGAGCTCTTTTATTCTCAGATAAACTGTTACTCTTCAAAACTGACTTTACTGTTTACGTCTACAGTGATTCCAAAGTGCGGTGCATTCCTCACAATGAATTATATACTCGGACATGACTGGTTCAATGCCTTATATATCACGCTTAGAGAGGCCATAACACAAGTAACTGCTTTAGCTGGGTGCATACAAACTCTCTCGATCGGTGTTATTATCAATATCCCAGATCATGATTTGCATGTCACAACATCTCCCAGCTAGTACGGCTGAGTCATCCGCTATGGTCGCATGAGGAATACTAATAGAAATAGAAGGAAGGCAATGATCAGGAATCGATACAATAACCTAACACCTTCCGTCCAAAAAAGGTAAAAGAAAAGTCCAGGGAGTGCCACAATCACAATAAACGTAAAAAAGATTGCCTTTGGAAACAAAGAACACACTACAGCCGCAGCCCTTCCCAGACACCAAGAGGAAGAGGAAACAGACAACAACAAGCACAAATCGAACAAACGTACGCAACGACACCACAATCAAACCACTACAAGCAGAAGGACAAAAGGACAGTTTCTTTCCCAAACAAATTGGCCAAACGGCTATCCAAAATAAAAGTTTCACCAAGATTTACATGCAAAGTCATACAATGAAAGAAGTAGTAAACTACAGCAGAAGCACCGCCTTCTTGGAACGGTCAGTAAAACCTTGGAGGTGGGGGAGGGGCTTAAATCAATTTTATGTGGTCACAGCCCTCGCCCTTAATTCTGCCGTGGTATACACGACATTTGTTCAGTCCGTGTGAAGTGTATTTTGACCTGTGTATAATGGTCCCCAAGCTATAGAAACTAAGTGTTATTGTAATGTTTTGTAACGTGAAGTCGAGAGAACACACCCCGTTGTACTCCCTGTTGTATATTTATGGGATCAGATAAAAAGCCAGCCCATTTCACTCTGGAAGGGCAGTATGTATACAAATCACGTATCAACAGCCAGTCATCCCCGTGAACACCATTTAGATGCAATCTGCGCAACAGAGAATTGTGATCGACCACATCGAAAGCTTTCTGCGTATCCAGCACTGTGAGCATGAGGTTTTGGTTGTTATTCTAAGATTTAAGACATTCAGTTTAGATAATTGTCGCATTCAGGAAGGAACACCCGCTTGTGAAGCCCTATTGTAGCATTGACTGTGTTCCTTCAAGTATCTTATTATGCCTACAATTAAGGATATGTTCCAAGATTGTCAACAGGACCGGAGTCACAATTATGTTTCTGTAGTTTCCTTGGTAGGTGATGTCACCCTTCATGTGTATTTGTGTTAAGATACCTTCTATCAACACTACATATACAGCCCCCGACCTGATCATGCAGTTCAGAAGCCTCGTGACAAATTTCACAGCTGGCTGTTCCTCTAACAAGAGATGTTCGCTGTCCACAGAGCCATAGAGACTGCAGCCTTTTTTTTCAGAGCCTTCTGGACCTCCCGCTCTGTCACTGGCGTTCTCTGGGGACTCTCTGCTTCACATATTGCCATATCTACGAGGCTCTTATAATCACTGTCAAATTTGTCATTGTAAAAGGGGTGGGTCCATTTCTGGAAATAAGCACAGGCTTGACATATTCTTCACCAATTTCGCAAGGTATGCCATTAACAATAAATAGAGTAAATGAGTGAACTCAGAAACCGATACACAGTCAAGACCCAAGCACCAAAGGGAAACGCAGACAAATACAATTAAGCAGCCACAAAATGAACAGATGGCAAGCAATTGGCCTCTCTTCCCAAAGAAGGTGGCAACTCCGTTACCCAAATATACCTTAAACTTACATAATTATTTAAAAACAAACATTAGAAAGTGAAACACTACATAACAATTAACAAAAAGTGCCATAATGTAAGTACCGCATTGGAACGGTCAGTACCCAGCTAGCATTCTACGTAAATCTACATCGGGCCGTCATCGGCCCGTCAGCTACCCTGACGGGCCGATGACGGCCCGATATAGATTTACGTAGAATGCTGACTGGGTAATGACTGTGAGGAAGGGATGGGATAGGATGGGGGATAAGGCTTAAGCTAGCTTTACGGGATCGGAATCCTCTTCCATAGTGGTAAAACATATATTTGTTCGATCTGTGTGGAGGTCTTCTAACTCATCCATGCAGCCTTACGTGCAACAAATAAATCACAGATAAAGCTTATGATAAAGCAAAGATGAGGACTCAACAGAAACAACTTGTTGAGATACTTGGAGATCCCTGGATTGTCAAACAACACCATTCGAATACTAGAGCAACAGTTGAACCCCTGTGAGCCGAGACACAGACATAAAAGTTCCGGCCCGGACCATCTGATGAATATTTTTAAGCCGGGCCATCATAGAGTCTGAACCCCGACCCAGCGGCGTGCAATTAAAGAGGTAAGCAAAGTGGTCAACCATGATTAGATTAACTGTTAAGCAAGCAGATTGTTTCATGACATCAATGATATACCCCTTTCATTTATAACATGTGACAAGTTTACTGAAATGATCAGAAAATTCAAGTCTTCCTACAATTTGTCTAAACTTATATACTAAAATGGTAAGAGAAAAGTCCCGGGAGTGTCACAATCACAAAAAGATAAGAGAAAAGTCAAGGGAGTATCGCAATCACAAGCCGCAGCCCTTCCCAGACACCAAGAGGAAGAGGAAACAGACAAAACCAAGCAAGCACAAATCGAACAAAACATACGAAAAGCACTAAGTTTAGCTCACTTTTCCCCAAGCGAGGTAATCGCAATGCTAAAAGGACTTAAAAACACAATAACAAAATGACACAACGTAAGACATAAAACGAATAAACCACAAAGCAACAAAGAGTAAGACTAACATCGGGACACAAGGCAATACTCAAAACAAATCGCCTCGTAGAATAAACCACAAAGCAACAAAGAGTAAAAAAGGTAAGAGAAAAGTCCAGGGAGTGCCACAATCACAAACCGCAGCCCTTCCCAGACCCCAAGATGAAGAGGAAACCGACAAATCTAAACAAGCACAAACCGAACAAATGTACGAAAAGCACTAAGATAAGCTCTCTCTTCCCCAACCGAGGTAATCGCAATACTAAAAGGACTGAAAAACACAAGAACAAAATGACACACGGAAAGACATACAAGAAATCGCCTCGTAAAATAAACCACAAAAGCCTCAAAGAGTAAGACTAACACCGGGACCACCGCCTTAGAACGGTCGGTAGAGCAAACCACCGCGGGGTTTAAAGCACTTTTACAGCTAGCTAACTTCACCCTGGGTCCCGATGCTACTCTTAATACAGAAATACATAAAAATTCGGTTCGCATAAAGGCTCCCAACTCAGTCAATGCATCAAAGCGAAAACATAAAAATCAAATTAATCACTATAATAAACAAAGACGAGTACTCATGGCTAATTCTACTGTATACCAGAGTAAATGAAAACCAATAGTTGAGCCACGGCGGGCCAAGCCAAAGACATATCGTCAAGCCCCAACCCACTGGTTAAAGTTTTACGAAGAGGCCGTCATCGAGTCTGAGGCCCGAACCGCCGTCGTGCAATTAAAGAGTGAAGCATAGCCATCAACAATGATTGGGTTGACAACTAGGCATGCAGTCTGCCGCATAATATCCAGGCTATAGCTAAGTTTCCGATACCTTAAGTCTGTCAGTTTGCTGCCGATAAGCTTTCCTTTGGGCCTTAATCAATCTGAGGAAAGCTTTATAATCATTCTCAACCGTCATTATTGACTCTATCTGCTGCTCTCGACATCTTGCTGCCTTTTTCCTGGGACTCTTCTTTGCTTACCTCATTCTTTTGAAATTTGGATCAGTGGGGTCACACATTTTGCGACATCTTCTAATGGTCTCGTAAATTTCTCTCACCGTGACCTGTGTCATCGCTGTTTTAGTTTCACTTCTGGTTTCTAGTTAGGGATGCTGTCTTCTGAAGCAAGCTTCGTGGCTACTTTAGTCCAGATTTCTGTTTGTAAATATGAGAAAATTAAAATTAATTGGTCTATAATAATAAATGCAAATCTAAAAAAAAAAAAAAAAAAAACAGCTTCTGTTTCAGTAGAATCACCTTTGTTCAATAGCAATTCATTATGATAAATTGTAGTGACCATTCCTTCAAAGAAATGTTTGCCTATATTCAAAAGGTCGTCCAAATATTTGGAAGTTGAGTTAAAAGCGTCAATAATATCAGCTTGTGTATCATTAGAAAGAGACATTATAAAATCTCTTTCATAGCAAAACAAAAACAAATCTGCTACAAGAGGAGCATAGGAATTCCCACCATTTGTCTGTGTTAGTGCGAAATCTATTGAAAATGTTGTCTAAAAGGTATGATAATGCGTCACACACGTTTAGACAAGACCAAAGTTTAAACCGTCTTTTGGTCATTAGAGAACCTTCCCTTTGAAAAGTACTCTCCATTAAGTATGTAAACTTTTGTTTGATTCAATTATGGGGCAAAATTATATAAAGCGTAGCAAAATCATACGTTAACAAACTGGACTTTACTTCTAAACATTTTTCTTTCAAAATTTTGTAATACGGTTTTGTTCATTAACACATTTTCAGTCTATCCCAAACTCTGAGGCTCTTTGTTGGGAGGGGGGAGGGTGTCTTTGCTTTGATACTGAATCAACAATAATGCTGACATGACTGTAATGGCATATTTGATAAAAACAATTACGTCGTTTAAAACTTATATCCCGTTGAACAATACTGCTTGACGCTGTACAAGTTGATTAGAAGGTTTAAATATAGATAACTACATGTTCCTAAACCCATTTTAAAAAATCTTTTTGAGTTTTTAAACTGTCAATATATACCTTTTTAAAGTAACTTCCTTGGATCAAAGTTGTAGAGGAAAGTAGGCGTCGACGTCACAGGGAGGTTTTATTTGAAATATCGATAGGTTTCATTGAAATCAATGAAAGTTTTACAATTTCTTGAAGTTTTGTAGAATTTTAAAACCAAAACCACCACCCCTCTAGGCCTTGACGATCGTCAGAACTTAACATCAAATTT
Organism: Anodontia alba; assembly: GCA_964016985.1. Classification (NCBI taxonomy): domain Eukaryota; kingdom Metazoa; phylum Mollusca; class Bivalvia; order Lucinida; family Lucinidae; genus Anodontia; species Anodontia alba. Next base: position 124,391,685 of record OZ024825.1, read on the forward strand.
TCTTCTTTTTTTTCTTTTCAGGATGAAGACCTACAAGTAATCATTTTTAATTACCGTAGGGTTCTTTAACCTGCACAGGGTGTGACTTTCTATGCACCGGGACCTCGTGTTAACGTCCCGATCCGAAGGACTGTTTTCATGTCATCCCTGCAAATGACACGAAGATTAGCGTGTTCGGACACTGAAATTCCCTTGTTTACTCCTGGGATCGATCCCGTTGCCTTTAGTTCTAGAGGATAGTGCGCTCACCACTGAGCTACCGCGCTTTATGATTTAAGGATGAAATATTTATGTTTTTACTATTTCCGTCAGAAAACGCGTTTTTTTAAATATCATTTTAATAATGCGTGTGATATGATTCCATTTTCAGGAAGAAAACACAGCTCTAAATGCTCTGTTTATCTAACTCCCTGAACAGTTTATAAAATTAAGCCGAGGTTGACTGAATGCTTACATGTACATGTATATAGCAATGATGTAGTATGCTCAGTGGCGGATTTTGGAGGGGTTCAGGTGGTTCAGCTGAACCCCCGTTGGAGTCAAAATTATTTCATTTTCAACCAAAAAAGTAAAAGAAAGGTCCAGGGAGTGCCACAATCACAAACCGCAGCCCTTCCCAGACACCGAGGAAGAGGAAACCGACAAAAAGCACAAATCGACAAACGTACGAAAAGCACTAGGATTAGCTCTCTTTTCCCCAAGGGAGATAATCACAATGCTAAAAGGACTGACAAACACAAGAACAAAATAACACAAAACAAGACATAAAACAAATCGCCTCGTAGAATAAACCACAAAGCAACAAAGTGTAAGACTAATACCACCAAGACGTTGTATAATAAGTTGTCTTTTGTGTAATTCTGTCTGAATAGGAAGTGCTCCACAGTTTGCTGTCCTCGTAGGTAGAGATTGAAATCGCTTAAACCGCTTGAAACCTTATTACTGCACAGTTTGCTGTCCTCGTAGGTAGAGATTGAAACCGCTCCAAATTATCCACGTGAAACTTTGATAATAAGTTTAGGCCAATTATTATAACCCGGAACAGACGATGCGGGAAGATAGCCAATGGTCTACACTTTACTTCATGTGCCTTTGTTTTACCTGCAGAAAACGTTGTTTGAAGCGCTTCTAGGATGTATTATAACGTAACGTCGTCATGTCTGACGTTACGTTATTGACGTTCCGTCTTTTAGTATGTGTTCCGCTAATTAGTATGTGTTCCGTCCGTTCCGGTGTTCCGACTGTTCCAGGTTTTAGTAACCACCCAAGTTAGCTGCATTTGGGCAATTGGTAAAACTTCTAGACCAAATAAAAGTTTTTATTAAAAACAAAATAACTTATACTTAAAAAAGATCGCTAAAGTTCAATTTGAAAACGATAACAAGAGTTTAATACGATTTAGTTTGTTACTGTTATTCAACCGTTCTATAAATATGATGACAAATATTATTATTCTAAAAATAGAAAAGCCCAAATTCTCCATACTAGATTACGAACGAACTGTAACTCATTGAATCTGGACCTATTCTTAAAAGGTATAACTGACTCGCCTATGTGTAGATGTGGTAGTATTGAGAATTCACAACACTTCTTTTTCCACTGTCCTTACTATCAGCAGCAGAGAAACGCGCTTCTAAATGTGGTTTCTACCTATCATAGATCTACTCTTGATCTTCTTCTGTACGGGGAATCCTCTTTATCATATGATGTAAATATGATAATTTTTGAAAATATTCACCGGTTTATACTGAGTTGTAAACGTTTTTCATGAGATGTTTTAAATACTGCTATGGTCATGCGATTGCTTTACTACATTTATCCGTTGCAAACGGTATTATATTCCATGTTGGATGCCGGGTGCCCCGACCCCTCAATCCCAATTTCCCACCTACCCCCTTCCCATCTCCCCCCACCCCACTTCCCCCTCCACCCCCACCGCCCCTTGGTTTTGTCCATTTACATTTTCATAACCTTTGTTAACCTCAAAATGCTTTATATGAAATGAATACTATTTGGTGTAAAACTTTACATCAGATTTTCATCATTTTTATCACCCAAACATGTAAAAACAACACTTATCGTTAATTATCACTACATAATGTTACTTGCTCCAGTGTATCTTGCTCGAAATTCGCCATTATGTATACATGTCGGTTGTTTTTGGGAGAAGAACTATATAATTACTTGTGCTTTCGTTCTAATCCCAATTTGTATAATGACTTGCATCATGTTGTAATGATAATTTTGCTACAATAAAATATGTTTAAACCAAATATGATGACACAACTGTGATATTTATACATTCTGTTCTATTCTAGGAGCGAACTAATCCGATGCCGGTTATGGTGTTGGATTGTGCGTTTTTTCCTGGAAACGAGAAGGTCTTATCTTATACAGATCACGTGACCTTCCGGTAAAAACCGCGAAAGGATGGTTTCACGTGGGAAATAGACAGTTTTAGTGATTTTTCCGGTAATTTACCACCGAAAATGGGCGTCTATTTGTCTTCACCAGTCACAGAGAAAATTTCTGCTGATAGAAGATTTGGAAAACATAGATATGGTGTTTCATCTATGCAAGGATGGCGCATGACTCAAGAGGTGAATTAGAATGTTTGTTGCACTTTTCATTGTAATCGAAAGTAACAAGAAAGTAAACAAAAACTGCAAGAATAAGTCAGCAGATCATTGAATTGATTATGGTGCTGCGTTGAAAGACATTCTTCGCCTGCTGTCCATTGCACTTCAACTGCCACTTGGATGCTAGATCAGTAGTATAAGCATAGCCCCTAAAAAATTATTAAGTGTGTTTCTACGATATCTTGGATCACTCCAGAGATAAGAAGAAAGATTCGCAGAAGGAATAAAATTCAAGCTAAGGCTAAGAACTGAGACAGCAAATCAAAGCTGATATCAAGAAGCAGCATGATTTGTATGTTAACAAATTGGTTGGTGACATTAAGGTTAACCCCAAAGCCTTCTATTGGTATGCTGTTTTCTCCAGTTATCATACACCAGTGATTTTTTTAGGCGTGCGTCCTGCGTCCTGTACGCATAATTTTGCCAGAGGACGCAAAAAATTAGCCTCGATGAGTCCCGTGGACTCTTAAAAAATCTCGAATGTACGTACGTTTTGCTTCTTGAAGTCTACTTTCATTTTTGGAAAAATCGAATGCGCAAGCAGTATTTCAGTACAGTATTTGGTAAAAGCCAGTACTGAAAGGTGTCGTATGTCTACGGTACACCGATTTTACCTAAAGAGTCAAATAATCAATACCAAGTTGTCCAGTGTCGGAGGAAACCGTAGCGGATACTAAAGTATTGGTTTTTACAGGGTTCTCAGGACGCATAAATCATGGTCGGGACTCCTAAAAATTCCCAAAGCCGAGTCCGCCGGACGCATGTTTTTTCCCGTGGGACTACTATAATTATGATCGGATTATTTGACTGTAGTCTAAAGTCCGCCACGTGTTATTCGTACCGTTGGTAGCATCTTAAAAGAACAGTAGTAATCCGCGGCATGCTTTTCACACCTGCGACAGTACCGTTATTTTGCTCAGCAAGCGGTAGTTAAATAGGTGTTGGCAGTTCACACTTCAGCGATCGAGTAATTAAAGCATGCGACCCTTTCCCTCACTGTGTATTGCTTGCACCGACCGACCGATTCATTGAAAACGCACACGCAGTCATGCTTTCATCCCTTGAGGCTGGCGTTTTTTTTTTTTTTTTTTTTTTTTTTTTTTGGTTTTAATAGATTTTTTTCCATTTCAAAATTTTCAAACGCTGAATTTTCGTCACTAACATCAAAAAAGCCCGCTTACTGTTTTCTGTTAAAAGCAGACAAGTATACCTTATCCCTTGGCGAGATAACAGTGCACATCTAAACGGTTATTCCTGCTTGTCACGAAAAAACAAAAAAGTTTCTAAGTCCCGTCGAATCTATCCCGTAAGCCCTGTGAAGAGTCTAATAGGACTGCTCAGATGCACCCCGGACGACGGTATACAATTCGGCACTGTTCTAGTATAAGTTACATTTTCCATTGCTTCGCATGAAGAAAGCGCGTGCTTGTTACGGCAGCGCGTGCTCACAAGGGTAACGTCATTTGACAGCATGGCGGGAAACCGTTTTGGGAGAAAAACAAACTGTTTCCATGTTGCATTGTAGAGCATTTTCTTGTAAGAAATGCATATGAATCAGACACATATTTAAAAACAGAACTAAATTATCAAGACTTTTACAACAAATCAAAGCAGTAGATCGAAATTTCAGCTAGTGAACAGTCCCGGACATTTTTTTCGTAGCGTGTATTGATCGCAGCAATGTGCAAATGTAAACATTGAAATGATGTTTTGCGGGAAGCTCAAAAGAGGTGTCCTTGATCAGAATGTGCAGATAGATTGCATATATAAGTTTGCGATAGGATATAAGGGAGCTTTCGTTGGTTTTGATTAAAATATTTTTCACTTAGTATCCAGAACACTCGAGATCATTTAACAGACAGCGACGAACGGTGGGGTATTGACTGAGGTTATTGAATTTAAGTGAGAGGATCTTTACCATGCAATAAAATAGGTTAGGATTGTCATGTCTCCCTGATCTGCAAAGATGTCTCTATTTCCCCATGAGGAGATATGACGTCACCCTAATTTCTGGGCCAATTCCATTGAATTAACAACATCAGGATTTGTGATAATGACTACCAGTTGGTTACATGCATTTCTTGGAATAATACATAATGCAAACTACCATAAAAAGTATGTGAAAATAAGGAAACTGATTCTCCATCAGGTATTTATAGAATGAAGTTACCGGGGACATGCTCACTAGCAAAGGAGAATCATGAAAAAAAAAAAAAATGGGACTCCTGTTTTGGGGGAGTGGGACTCCCTACTTTTTGACTGGGACTCCTACTTATTACAAAAGGAGTCCCGGACTGCTACTTTTAAAATCCTAGTGAGAACCCTGTTTTTAGTCTGATGAGATCTTTTATCGCAACACCATTTGATCTTGCAATTGTCAACAGGAAACAGCGATCGTTTTTTTTTTTAGTTCTTTTTTTTTTTTTTGAAAGAAGAAAAAGATGCACCCTAAAAAGATAATAAAACTAGACCCCAAACAGCAAACACTGTTTGGTCTGCTAGGTCTGCAAATCAGACCGACATGGACAACAAAGTCTGAGACTGCCGATGATGGCGGTTGCGATAACGAAAACCGCCCAGTCCCAAACTGAACCCACAAAGCATCAGACAAAAATATCTCTGCTTTGTATCACGGTCTAGTCAAAACAGGCAAAATGTCTGTCCTTAATCATGTATCACAGGTATTTGATCATCTGTCACTAAAACTGAAGATTTATGAAAACATTTTCATAAGCTTGTGGGTGAAAACATTTTAACACTTCACTTTTAATAGACAGTGGTATTATAGTTTCATATTTCTCAGGAAGTTTTCTGGAAAGAATTAAAACAACTCAGTCACCACTATTTACTTTTATTGCACATCCAATTGAAATACCAAGAAAGTAATTATAAAACACAGAAGTTGAAATGAAAAATCTAGGACGCAACAAAATATTTCACCACGAGTCCCAGGCTGGATGCATAGTTTCAGTTTGGGATGCATGAATTCTGGACCTAGCGAGTCCCAGGACCCATAAAGGCAAAATTGTAAAAAAATCACTGAAACACCTAAATTTTTCCAGTATTGCCAGTTAACTGTCAATGAAAAATCAAACTCAAACCACTTTAGCTCAGTATTTGGTATGTTTTGAAGGATGTCTGCAAGCATTTAGAAGAAATTCTGTCATTTTCATACTTTCCCGGCTTTAACAAACTTAGTGCATTTTTGGACGTTTCCCATGTTATCGTCCACCCATTTTCATCTTCCAGTAGTGCGCCAGGTTCCTCTGGAACATTCTCATGCATGTGATATTTACATGTGTGATGGTAGGTCCGCAGTGCAGGTTAAAAACAGGTTAAATCATGTTGCTCTGATGCTCTAGGGAGCTATGACATCTGTCCTTGCCATGAAGACATCTAGGAAAGGCGATGTTGTGAGCGCAGCCGGCAAGCTATTCCAGAGACGGATACTGGACGGGTAGAAGGAATACTTGTATGCATTAATACTGCAGTAGGGCACTTGGAATCTGTTGGCATGTCCTCTGGTGTGGGTACCTGCAGGCATCAGTAGCGATGCTGTCTGGATATCAACAAGTTGGTTGACGATCCTGTATAGGATGATGGTCTTTACCTGTTGGCGGTGGGTCTGTAGTTGTTCCCAGCCTAGATCTTCCATCATAGCTGTTACACTGCTTGTGCGCCTGTAGTCACTGTGACAAAATCTTGCTGCGTGGCATTGGACGGCTTCCAGTTTGTTGATGTTAGACATGGTAGGAGGGTCCCAAACAGAGGATCCATACTCTAACTGGGGGGCGCACCAGGGACTTGTAGCAGGTAGCCTTGACATCCTTCGGACATGTAGATAAATTCCTTTGCTGGAAAGACACAGTGCTGTTTGCTTTCTTGGGAACTGCAGCCACGTGCAGATTCCATAATAGGGAGCTGTCGATGTTGACGCCCAGATATCTGGCTTTGCTGGTTTATTGGAAAATCTGGTTATGGTATCTTGTAGCTGCTGTTCAGTGTTGATGACTTTATGCTTGTTTGTTGTGCATATGACCTTGGAATTGTCAGGGTTGAACTTCATTTGCCAGTCTTGTTCCCATTGTTGCAGTTGATCAAGAGCCTTTTGTAGTACTGTGGCGTCTTCTTCGGATAGTCTGGTAGAGCAGGCAGTCATCAGGGAATAGGCGGGCAGTTGATCTTGCTAGGGAGGTCATTGATATAGATAAAAACCAACAAGGGTCCAAGAACTGTTCCCTGAGGGACTCCTGAGCTGACTGGCGAGGCTGAAGAGGTCTTCCCATTGAGCACCACTTGTTGGGATCTTCCATGAAAGAAACTCTTTATCCCAAATACATTGTTCAAAATAAATACCAAAAGCAAAACAAGCTTGCATTTATTCATTTCGTTTTACTTGATAACTATCTTCAGAATATATCAAGCAAGTTGGAAAGGACAGTTACTAGTTACCATGATCATATAAACATAAGTATAGGGACAGACAGGCCAAGGCAAACCATGTAGACTTGGCTCAGATGCCACATCAACAGTGTCCAGTTGTTCAAAACTAATGATGTTGGTAGTTAACGTATCCTTAAATCTTTGATCATTAAATATGGCATATACATGTATGCTAAAGTTTTTGCTGTAAAAATGTGAGTAGCTTTTGCATTTGCAAAAGCTACCCACATTTTTCAGCAAAAATACCTGTGAATTAGATATTGTACTTACTAGAACAGTTAACATTTTGACCATTAACTAGCTCATTAATCTAACAATGCTTTGAACAACCAGACCCAGGTAGTAAAATGTACAACATGTGGTAAGCAATGAAGGTGTCCCACCATTTAGGGTTGGTATGGCATTGACATAGCACCAGATAAGAGGGGGTATCCACTAAATATCATTCTTATTTCTCCACAAAAACATATGTTGTGGGCACTCATTAGAAGCACCACTGCAGGGTGCTTCTGATAAGTACAACAAGATACTTTTCATTGAGAAATAAGATAAATATCAGCACTTTTTCAGGGATCATTTTCTGGCGCGATTTCGCGATATTCTCGCATTTTTTTGCAAGAAATCACATCAAAATTCCCGGAGTGAGAAAAAAAATCGCACGCTGAATTTTTCTCATTTCGCGCCGTTAAGTTCCTATTTTGCACATGCGGCTCATTTCGAGACTATCGGACTGTTCTGTTTGACCGGTTTCTGAATTATTGTGGCGCCAAAATTCATTACGCATACGACCGCAGGTAACCATTCATTAATCTGTATAACTGAAAAGCTTTATCGTAAAATTTCATTCTCGGTCTCTGGTTTAAGGGCACAGTGAACCAATTGTGAAAGGACTGCTGATTGGTGCAAAAAAGTGTAGGGAAGCCCGGGGTAGTTATTTTGTGTAAGGGGGCCTGTGATTGGTTAATAATAAAGATGAATTAAAACTCATCATTCTAATTTAAAGAAAAAAATGTCTGTTTGTAATTTTCTGATTGTTTCAAAGAAATAAATGTTTCTGTGTGTGTTTGCTGGAGCCCAAAGAAGAAGTGGTGAAATTGCAAAGTTTCAATTTTTGATACCTGCCAACTGAGGGGTTGCTACATTCAGCCTCCAAAAAGTCCCTGAAAGTGCTGGTGATGGTGGTATTTTTCCTTGTTTATTTTGCTATGCTAAGCCTGGGCTTTGAATTAAAACAAAATTTAGAAGCCCAGCCATACCCTGAAATGAACCCTTAAGCACCAAAAAGGGTGGAATTACTATGGAGCTCTATGGGAAAAATAATTAGTTCACTGTACCCTTAAGTAAGCGCTTTTTTGATCGCTACCTCGAGTCAGCCAAAAAAAATGTCCGCCGACTCGGAAAAAGAAAGAAAGAAAATTATCTGCCCCGAAGCCGTCCAGTCGGGATGGAAACATGTTAAAGTATCATGTTCGAGCACAACCCAGCTCGACTGAAGCGGCCACACTCTCCTCCCCTGATTCGGATGACGATCAAACATGACCGAACTGCCTGATGAATACCCTTATTCAGCTGTTTGCATTTTGTTACGAGCCGTATTCTTATTCAGCTGTTTGCATTTTGTTACGAGCCAGGCGTAACGAGAAAGAAATGAAAGGGAAACCAGCATCAAGCTTTAAAAGTATTTACAGTATGTGTTGATAACAAAAAATAAGAAAATGTGCAAGACACAACAAATTCTGTCCAGTCTCAAGGACACATAATTGAAATTCCATGAGTCCTATGATAAAATCATGAGTCTGTAATATATTTTAGAGCAGTTATCTACTGTTTTTGTGAGCTCAGGGATCAACTATTTTGTGAGCTCAGGGACTCACTTATATAAAAATTTGTGAGTCCCAGAGAAAAATTATGAGTATATGAATCGGAACTCGCTGGTAAAAAATCATTGGCTAATGTCACAAAATCCCTGCGAAATATTCCAGAAGAATTTCTGAAACAAATCCTTTAAATTGCAGTTTCTGATCCCACAATTTAAAGTCCCTGAATTCAGGGTTTAATTCCAGAATTAATGAAACATTGAAGTAATCCAGTAAAGAATGAAAGTGCACAAAGATGCTCATATGAAAATCTTCTCTCCTTATATAATATCAAAGCACAATCTAAAAAAAATTACAGTACTAAAGGCATCACTTATTATCCAGCATTTATCAAGAAAAAATTTAAATGTTCTGTGACATGCCAAAAATAGCTTAATCTAGAATATTCCATCTGGAAATTCCAAAAAGAATATAAACAACTTATTATTGTAAACATGATTTTCCAGAAACTTCAAATTTATATATAAACACTTGCAGTAAATATGAAAATAATGATACTTAAAATAATCAAACACCCTATATATAACAATTTTATTAACCTGATTTAGAGTACATTACAAAATAAGGAATAATAATACTAATTACTTATACGTACAATTCTGATACAAAATCTGACCTTTACAAGAAAAAAAAATAAAAAAAATCTCACTCAGTTTGTCTGAGCGAGCAAAAAATAAATCTCACTGAATTTGAAAATCTCTCACTGTTTTTGTTCAAGTGGGATTTTTTCTCTCACAAAAATCCGGTGCTAGAATAATCCCTGCTTTTTAGTTTGCCCTTTCAGCCCTGTAAACCTCAACACAAACAAAGACCAAGGCGAAGTTTAGATCCAGATGACATGGCTCATAATCTCATCTGGATCTACACGTTTGCCATTCTGTTCTTGAATTAAAGTTGTCACCCTTTTTGGCAGCAATGGATGTGTCCAAATGCAGAGATGGAAGAGTCTACAATGTATTTCAGAAGCTCTGGGTTGAAAGGGTGCCTTATCTGGAGCTATGCATGGTAAATACAACTTAATGCTTAGTATTCTGGGTAAAATTTTCAGCAGACAACATTTTTAATTATTTTTCATATTTGTCCCAGAAAACAGGATTTGACATTTAAATTTTATGCAGATTGTCTCCAATGGAGATAATTTGCAAGACCTGGCAAATTCTGTTTTCTTGGAAAACTTAGAAAAAATGTCATCATATTGTCATCTGCTGAATTAGCCCAGAGAGTGGTAAAGGTAAATGAAAGTGTTTTGTGAAGATGGGTAAAAAGACTCTCAGTAATGAAATATTTATCCTGTATATGTTATTTTTCAGGATTCGCACAACTGCATACCAGACTTTGACCCGGACACAGATACATCTTATTTTGCTGTGTATGATGGCCATGGAGGTATGGTATTTTTGCTGAGCGGTTCTACATTGCAAGATTGGGGTCTGTGTTAAAGATGGGTGTACCTTTATAGATGTTTTTAGCTCATCTGAACACGAAGTGAGTGTGCGTCGTGCGGCATCAACAATTGATTTAAAAGCCTACTCCTCCTACACCCCTGGGCCAATTGACTCTATACTTGGTAGGAAGCATCAGGGCGACTTGAAGATCAGAAATAACTAAAATCGTTCTGATCGGAAATCCAATATGGCCGCTATCTTGAAACTCTATTTTTCGCTTCTTCTCTTAAACCGAAAGGCCAGTTGACTCCAAACCTTGGTAGGAAGCATCAAAAATAGAGCTAGGTAGCTAGGAAGCATTAGGGTGACTTATAGATAAAAAATAGCTAAAATCATTCCAATTGGAATTTCAAGATGGCCGCCATGGCAGCCATCTTGAAAATCTATTTTTCGCTTCTTCTCCTGAACCGATAGGCTTATTGACTTTAAACTAGGTAGGAAGCATCGGGGTGACTTGTAGATCAAAAATAGCTAAATTTGTGCCGATCGGAAATCCAAGATGGCGCCATGGCGGCCATCTTGAAAATCTTTTTTTTTTGCTTCTTCTCCTAAACCCAAAAGCTAATTGACTCCAAACTTGTTAGGAAGCATTGGGACGACTTGTAGATTAAAATAGCTAAAACTGTCCCTATCGAAAAACCAAGATGGCCACCATGGATTAAAAATAGCTAAAATTGTCCCTATCGAAAAACCAAGATGGCCGCCATGGTGGCCATCTGGGAAATCTATTTTTCGCTTCCGCTTTCTGAACTGAAAGGCCAATTGACTCGAAACTTGGTAGGAAGCATTGTGATGATTTGTAGATCTAAAATCGCGTCGATCGAAAATCCAAGATGGCTGCCTCGGAGACCATCTTGAAAATCTATTTTTCGCTTCTCCTAAACTGAAAAAGCCAATTGACGCAAAACTTGGTAGGAAGCATCGGGTTGACTTATAGGTCAAAAATAGCTAAAATCTTTATGGTTGGAAATCCAAGATGCCTGCCGTGGCGGCCATCTTGAAAATCTATTTTTTCACTTCTTCTCCTGAATCGAAAAGCTTATTGACTTTAAACTTGGTAGGAAGCATTTGTGTTGAGGTTTTACGGCCCAGTCAACCCAATGGGGTCATGTCGAGCGCGGTCAGTTTACCTAACCACACGTTACTGGGCAGGCTTAGTCCTCTAAGCGGTTAACCAGTATTGTGCACATTCTTTCGCCAGAAAGTATCGGGGTGACTTGTAGATCAAAAATAGCTAAAATCGTCCCTATTGGAAATCCAAGATGGCCACCATTGCCGCCATCTTGTTTTATATATACTTTTATGGGGAAAAACCTTTAAAAAACTTTTTGCCTGAAACCAGAAGGCCCTGGATATTTGGTTACATAGCTTCATCTAGTTCACATGCCTATTCAACATTAAGGCACCATGCGATCATGCTTCTGTGGGTGTTTGCAGATTCCATTATTACATGTAATTGTTGAGCTCAACTGGAAAGCGTTCACGGAGAGCTATTGTACTACCCTCGGCTGCGGCATTGGTGGCGGCATTGGCGTCCACAAATGTTAAAGTTTCCATTAAAGTTTTTAAGATCTCATTAATTCCTAACCTTATCACTGATTAGATTCATCTTTGGTATGATGATACATATTGGTCCAAAATTTTGCACAGTACCATCCCCGACCTCCTAGGTCATGTCAAGGTTATGGACTTAGAATTTTCATGTAAAAATTTTACGTCGAAGTTTTTAGGATCTCATTATTTCTTAACCAAATAAATAGGTTTAATTCCTATTTGGTATCATGATAGATTCTGGTCAAAAGTTTTTATCAGCAGTTTCAGCCTTCATGACCTTGACCTTGAGGTTGAGGTCATAGACTTAGAATTTGAATGTCAAAGTTTTTGTTAATGTTTTTAAAACCTCATTATTTCCAAACCTTATCCCCATTTTGATTCTTCTTTGGTATGATGATACATATTGGTCCAGAATTTTGCCCAGTTCCATCCCCCTCCCCCCTAGTTCAGGTTCAGGTCAAGGTCACAGTCATGTCAAAATTTTCATGTTAAAATTTTACGTCAAAGTTCATTATTTCCTAACCTAAAAGAAATAAGAAAAATAATATGTGGATACCCCCTCTTATCTGTAGCTATGTCGTACCTCTGATAGATATGGCAGGGGAAATGTGAGCTTTGCTCACTATCTGCTCTGTTTTAAAATCAACCAATCACTCTAGACCTGATACTTTCAAATGAAGCTACTGTTGATGAATTCAGTGATTTATTTACAATTTTATACCTATGCATCCCAGGACTCGCTTGGGCTATATAAAGTGAGTCCTACTAGAAAATCATTGCGTGTATTACAGAATTTTCCACTATAACTTTGTGAGTCCTGGGACTCGCTGAAATTTAAAATGTGAGTTCCAAAGCAAAATTGTGAGTATGGGACTCGGGATGCGCAGGTAAAAAAATCACTGTGAATTCATATAGAAATGATTTCTTAGTAATATATTTGGATGTATTTAGCTGTCAACATGGTCAGAATCTTGTTTTCAAGAGCATTGGTCAACATTGAGGTCAGTACCTCCATAATTTACAGAGAGGGCATAGTAGGACCTGTTTCTAGCTATCCTCAAGGGCATCCCCAACAAAATAAGTGTGTAAAGGGCTAGATTCACGAATTCTTGTATACTGCCCTGTTAATTCTCATTTTAGCAAACTGTAAAATATGCTTCAGTTTGTAAGTTTTTATATTATATAATATTTCGTCTTTACAACTATGTATGAAATATTTGGCAAAATCGCTTTGAATCTTAAAGAGCACTACCAAATCGGACCCCCTAAAGCACCAAACGCGACATTTTTTCACATTTTTTTGTGTAAAAGGCAGCTGAAAAAATATGAAGCCCCGTATTCGACACCGTGATTTTTCGTGCAACGTTTCATAAACGAATGAAGAATATTTGGTAAAAAAATCAAGGTGTCGAAATTGTGGCTTCATGTTCAAATAAAATAAAATATAATTGAAGAGATCTCGATAAGACTCTTCATTGTATTCTGTTTGCGCTACTAAGTTTTTCTGCTTTTTGAAAGAAAGATAATCAAATAAAATGAATTTCGTCCAGAAAAAAGAAGAAATAATCATAGGTAAGCAATAAGTACGACATTTCATCCAGAAAGCCAATGAAACCATTGTTTTTCGACAGCAAGAGACCCGGCTTCCGAAATTACGTTACATGCGAAATTTGCGTTTTTACAAGGGACGCCACTCCAATAACCGCTGAGGGATGACAGTTCTGCGTTGTTGACAACGGTGGTTTTACAATAAAAAATCGGTGTTTTGCGTTCGTTTGTTCTACATTGGAGTTTTCTATATTTTTTCTCTCGAATGATAATTCCAATGTCAAAAATTCGAGGTTTCAATGGAAATAAAAACGATCTCATTCATGCGTTGCGGGCGTTTTTTTTTTTTTTTTTTTTTTTTTTTTTTTTGTGTTTTGTTTTCTAATGCTGTCTGTAAACGATAAAACCGAGCATTTGAAAGGAAATGTGATGTACATATAACAAAATGGTACACAAAAATAAGAATTTTTTTACGGGAAAATTATTATAATCGGCTTGTGCATTGAAAAATCCAACCTATTATTATTGTAATTTTGACCATTTTCATTACGTCATCTGTGGTGTAGTGGGTAAAACGCTCGTTTAGTATTCTGTGGGTCTCGAGTTCAAAACCTGGAATGGGCATTTCTTTTTTTTTTGTACTTTTTCATTTATTTTTCAGATAAAATGTCTTGACATTTCATGCAATTTGCAGACAATTCACATGAAATGTCAAGACATTTTTATAAAAATTAAAAGAAACATGAAATTGTTATCTTTCTTTTATGTTGAAGAGAAAATAAGTTGACATTTCCTATGAACTGTCCCAAGCAGACAGTTCACATGAAATGTCAAGACTATCCCCCTCCCCCACCAAAAAAAAATCAAATTGTCGTGTGCTTCAATTTTTCATGGCGCTTAAAGAGTTGATATTACAACAGGAGAGAGATTACTGAGCTTGTACACAAGTTTGGATTTTAATTTGCTTTTCTTTGCAAGACAGTTCCATGCATGTATATGGTAATCACAAACATTAGAATTTGCGAAGCGGCCGTGTGGCGGAGTGGTTAGTGCTCCCGACTTTAGAACACAATGTCTCGGTTTCGAATCGATTGGAAGCGGAATTCATCGAGCTTATACTCAGGCCAGTTTGCAAATACTATGGCGTCTGATCACAATTTTCGCATTGCAGTCTATGCTGAAGTAAAGACCCAAAGTTTCTTCCTACAGACAACGAAGACTGAATATGCTGTGCAGATGCATAAGCTGATCTGAGTCCTTGCTACGTACATGTGTCAGTTTTCAGGAATACCTGTGCTAAGGTTCCTAGCGGGCACATGACGAATGACATTGCATCACCTTTACTGCGACATTGTAGTCATGTCCTGCTGGACTTATATTTGTTCACAATAGGGTGTACCAGCTGGCCTTGGTTTCGTAAGGACAGATAGTTAAACACTACTAAATGGCTGCTATCAGTGTTGAACCTAATATTTAAGATGTTTCTATTTGCATACATATTTGCACTTGTATGTATAAAGATGACGTTTGTTATATTATGTCCAGCAGGTTAATAGTGCTCTACTAAACTGTATCTTTAGAATGAATCCGGAGCTTTTTTCCCAGTCTGTTCAGTGTCTAGATATGTTCGATGTTTATTTTTGCATACTTGCACTACACATAGCAATATATTTTGCATGTAAACTATGGAAACCAGAGGACCAACAGTCCTGTAGCTCAACTGAGACCTCCGGTCCTGGGCGGGGACAGACAATCTATGGGTGACAGATCTTTGTGTCGATAGAAACCTTTTGCCATTACGACCACTTGATATAAGTTTCAAATAAATCCTTTGAACTGAGATTTTATGCATTTTTTTTTTCAGGATTTTATACATTTACATAGCCCCAAAGCAGCGGCAGATAACCCCTAGGGAACATAATTTTTATGTCAAATAAATTCTTTTGTCACTATGGCCAACTGATGCAAGTTTGAAAGAAATCTCTTTGAAATGTGATTTTATACATATTTTTATACATGTTGGTAGCCTTAGGACAGGGGCAGATCACCTCTTTGGGACAGGGTTTTGATGTCGGATGAAACCTGTTGTCACTGTGGCCATCTGGTGCAAGTTTCGAAAACAAATCTGATTGAACTGTGATTTTTTACATGTACATAACCCTGGAGCACGGGCAGATAAGCCCTTGGGGACAGAGTTTTGATGTCGAATGAAAGCTTTTGCCATGATGGCCAACTGGTGGAAGTTTATAAACAAAACCTCAGTGAACTGTGATCTTGTACATTTTTTTTTTTCATGATTACATACCTGTACATAGCACAGGGGCATATCAACCCTGGGGATTGAATTTTTATGTCAAATTAAATTTTTTCTCACTATGGCCAGCTGGTGCAAGTTTCATAAAAATAATTTTGAACTGTGATTTGTGATTTTATATACAAATTTTCCATGATTTGATACATGTACATAGACAAGGAGCAGGAGCAGATCACCACCGGGGGCAGAGTTTTAATGTCAAATGAAACATTTTGTAACTATGACCAAATAGTGCAAATTTAATAGTCTCTTTGACCTGTGATTTTATACATTTCTTCCAATGGGATCAAATATGACATTGCCATAAAATAGATCAATGATGAGCTGGCTGATCTGCGTCTTCACTGGCTCACATGTAATTTTGTAGCAGTCGGTATGCCGCGGCTGTTATCAGTACTAGCATGCCAATTAATGACATTCATGCCAAATGTTATGTGATAAATTTGTTGTTGGGGATACATAACTTTTGGTGACATGATACTTAACATTTTAACTGTATGCTGCAAACTGTGACAAACTAAAATATGCAGTATTGATACCAATACAGCAAAAAAAAAAAAAAAAAAACCATCAATCACTGAATATGGTCAAGCAAAAACAACATATTCTTATAAGATAAATGTATCCTTTTGTTTCCATGGCAACAGAAAGTTAAGTGATGCGAATGCCACTTTTTACGCACAGTCAAATACTTTAGAACACATTTAAATCAATGAAATAAAACACACTTTACATTTCATGATTAAAATCAGTCAAAACCACATATTGTTTGGCTGAAGTAAATGGTTTTACAGTTTTGTTTCCATGGCAACAGAAACTTTAGTCTAGTGTTTTTCTTTTCTTTTTAATGTGTCTCCCATTACTGATAATCAAAGTTTTATACTGTATGTAGTGATAAAGATAGAATCGCATAGTAAACAGAATAAATTAAATAAAACTGCATGCTTTTTTGTAATAAATTTGACATATTTGTTGTCATGGTAACAGAAATTTCTGTGTTATGGTGATTTTTATTCATAACTTTGTGCTACAGTATTTGACAAATATGAAACTAACAAATGGGAATGCTTTTAGTGGCATTGCTCCTAAATTTCAGCTATGAAATTGATTAAAACAAAAAGTTTTACAGTACACCATGTAGTGTGTTGTTGTTACCATAGCAACCATAATGATTGGTTTTCAAACTTGTTGTTGTTGTTTTTGAAGATGTCCCATGCTGACTTATATTTACAAGCGTTTTGATCAATATATTGAATAGGGCAGATTTTGGTCATTCGTGAACCAAGCCCTTTAGTAATTTGCCCAAAAGTACAGGTAGAGCTATAGCAGTGACCACTGCGTCGGCATCTGCATCAGCGGTTCGCTGCATAGCTCTGTTTAAGGCGCTTTTTTTCAATCCAAAAGTCTTGATATTTTTCTTATTTCTTCCTGAAAACATATATTGAGATACTCATTAGAAGTGCCTCAGTGATGCACTTCTTATGAGTACCCACAACATGTTTTCATGGAGAAGTAAGAAAAATATTAACCTGATACCCACTCTTATCTAGTTTGATAGTTTTAGATTCAAGTTTTTAAAAGGCTATATCTCACAAACCTCTGGATGGAACTAATTCATACTTGCCCTGATGTTAGATACTGGCCTGAAAATCTATGTTGGACCATCCCCAACCCATATGAATGACCTTGAGGTCAAGGTCACAGACTTAAATAAATTAGGTTGAAGTTTTTAGAGGCAAAGAGTGATTCAGGTGAGCTGCACTATCCCTGCAACAACTCTTATTTATACCTTTGGCCCTAGTCCATCAAGGATTGTCCTACCGGCACAGTGACTCAGTGGTAGAGCGTCAGCTTTGTGACCGGGAGGTTGCGGGTTCGATCCCCGGCCGGGTCATACCAAAGACTTTAAAAATGGTACTAGCTGCTCTTTCGCTTGGCACTCAGCATTAAGAAAGTAGAGTTAGAACTGGTCAGCTCAGTGTCAGTATAATGTGACTGGGTGGAATATCAAGTGTCTGGGGCGTGATATTTCAGTGAGGCAGCACTCTAAAAGTGAGCATTGAGCTCCCTGCCACATCCAGACACCGTCGCGATATGACTGAAAAAGGTTGAAAGCGACGTTAAGCCCAAATCAAACAAACAAATCAAGGATTGTCCCAACTTCAAAGAAATTGGAGGGGCATATTGCTTTTGGGTTGTTTGTCTGTCAGGTTGTTTGTTACACTTTTCTTGTGAGGAAGATATGTTGGTAACTACAGTGTAGCTCCAATACATCCCGGTCCGTTATTTCGCGAAATCCAGTATATCATGATTTGGCCATGGCTCCCAAATTTTCCATAAGCAAAAAAATTTAAAAATATAAAATGTTTGTTTTATTAAACTTCAGAAAAAAAACACGTTCCGTCTCAGGTAATTGATTTTTCGCGCCTATCTCAATGCTAAGTCCCGTCAGGTATTATGACAAACAATCCACTCCCCCACTTAGTGTCAATCAGCGCACACGTTGATTATAATTGGCAAACAATAAATTATACCCCCGTTATTGTCATAATCATTATCATCATTGAGTACATAGATCTACTCAATGCTCAGTCAGTCAGTGATGCCCACAAACTAATTTTGCTCAACAGGTGAAAACGGTCCACCTCCTTTTCAACACCAGCAAATTTTACGACAGTAGTCTTACGATGTTTCTCTCCCACATACACATATCTTAGTCCACTTATTTTACACTTCTGTAGAAATAAATATTTCAAAAGAAAACAACTGCGTCAAAAAAAAAAATAATAATAATAGCAATAAAACCAAAATAAAAAGAAACGACAGTTGTTTTTTGTTTGTTTGTTTTTTTGCGCCCGCAACACAATAATAAGCAAAGGGAAGCAACTCAAATTATCTTAGCTGAACTAAACTGAAGCAATTTTAGTAACTTCCCGTTGCCGTTTAAGGGAACCAGAGTATCCAAAATGGCATCCTACATGTAAATTGTCAACCCGATGATTTCTTGTTTCCAAACGTTGTTTATCAGCTGGTTTCGATTGAAATTACTTGATAGACATAGCGCACCATTGTAAATTATGCCATTGAGCAATTCTAATCCAATTTTAATTAGAAAATATGGTGACAGCATGACTGAATGCCATTTATCTGTTTGTTTGTGTTGAGGTTTTACGGCCCAGTCAACCCAATGGGGTCATGTTGAGTGCGGTCAGTTTACCCAACCACACGTTTACTGGGCAGGCTTAGTCCTCTAAGCGGTTTACCAGTACTGTACGCATTCTTTCGCCAGAAACTGACAACTGCCCTTCTTGAATCAGCGGAAGGGAGAGAATGACCATAGAAAATATTTCATGATCAATCTCCACGAAAGAATGTTGCTGACCTCGGCGGGGGTTGAACCCATGACCTCCTGGTCTCCATTCGGATGGCGCATCCAACTGAGCCACCAAGGCCGGCTCAGCAAACTACCACAGCGACAAACCGAGCGCGAGTTATGCATGCCGTTATACATGCATGGTACATGTCTGGACTTATATCGCGCTCCGCTTATATCGTGATAACGGACTCTGGACCCCGAGGACCGCGATATATTGGAGCTTTACTGTAGATGTATTTTAGCTAGGTTTTCTTGCTAATGAATGTGCACAAGTACTGGTTAACCACATAGAGGACTAAGCTTGCCCAGGAAAAGTGAGGTTAGATAAACTGACTTCAACATGACCTAAATAGTGTTGACTGGGCCATCAACTTTAAACCAACCAACATCTGAAATTGGCCCTTGAACTTGGTAAGCTTACTGGGCTGAGAAACTCACCTGATTAATTTTTGAAAAAGAAAATCAGAATAATTTGTCAGAATTATGCCCCTTTCTGATTTAGCATTTTGTATGAATGAGCATATAGCTGGGGGCATGGTGTTTTACAAACAGTCTGGTACGGCTACTATCTTTATGTAGAGCTAATCCAAAAGTGTTGATACATGTATTTTTTTCTTCTTTCTCCACAAAAACATATGTTGTTGTGGATACTCATTTGAAATGCCTCAGCGAGGCACTTCTAATGAGTACCCACAACATTGTAATTGTTGGGAAATAAAAGTATTTACCTGGGCCCAGTTGTTCAAAGCGTGGTTAGCTTAATGAGCTTGTTAAGGGTCATTTCATTAACTGTTTTAGCGGATTCAATATATACAATATTCTGATACTTTTTGCTGAAAAAGCAAAAGCTACTCACATTTTTTTTCAGCAAAAAATTTCAGCATATTTGTAAATTTTAACTAATAGTTAACTAACCAGATCATTAGCTTTGAACAACTGGTCCCTGATATCCAGGCCTATCTAGAGCTATGTATAATTTAAGTTTTGAAACCCTCATAAATGTAATTGGCAAACAGTGCAGACCCAGATTAGATATTGCAGAACACTA
This sequence comes from Anodontia alba, assembly GCA_964016985.1. Lineage (NCBI taxonomy): Eukaryota > Metazoa > Mollusca > Bivalvia > Lucinida > Lucinidae > Anodontia > Anodontia alba. Next base: position 124,411,929 of record OZ024825.1, read on the forward strand.
CAGGAATTTCTATAAAACATAGTAATTATAAAAAAAACTAATGGCTTTCTACAGTATCTGGGTCTGCACTCTTGGCCATTTACCCTTGTGGGGATCTCCCGACTAGAATTGGTTAGTCATACCCAGATCCTTGTATTCCTACTCAGGTGCAGAAGTGGCTCAGTACTGTTCAGCTAAATTACCTGATTTCTTGAAATCAACATTACTGTACAAAGATGGTCAGCTAGCGGAGGCACTGCAAGAGGCATTTCTTGGCTTTGATGCTACTCTGAGGGGGGAAGAGGTAATAAAAGAACTGAAGTCTATGGCAGGAGTAGATGATGAAGGAGATGAAGAGGAAGATGGTGTGTATAATATAAAATTCTTTCTTTTTATGTCCAGCAGTTATTGATCTTTTGTTTTGATATTTATATATTATTTCCCATGAAACCTGTGCTAGAGTACTCGGTTGAATTGCTTCAATGAGGCAACATTTTTTTCTTAGAGAAATGAGAAAGCTGTTTATCTGAATACCTCTTGTCTATAGAGCTGCATGACTTGACTGTCTTTTGAGACCTTATCAGTTTACCAATCAATCTATTAAAGTTTAAAATTGAAAGTTTACAATTTTGGTAATATGGTGGGATCAGTTGTAGTGTTTTGCCAATTAATCAAGATATATTTTGCTATTATTCTTTATCATGAATTATGGTAAATGTCCTAAAATTTTGTGCATCAAAGACACTGATAAAAATGGTATATTAAAACAGTGCAGACCCAGATCAGACTGCTCCTGATGGAGCAATCTGATCAGGATTTACACTGTTTGTACTCACATCCTCGCAGTCTGATCTGGACCTTGGCTGCCCACAAATGCCGGAAGACATGGATCAGCCCATTTCATGATCCTAAAAGTTGGGACACATTTAGCAAGTTCTGTAATCCTAGAATATGAATAAACTGTTAACAGGGAACTGATTTCACTGCCTAGTAATGCATTGAGAATGATAAAATGACATATCGTGCAGACCCTAATCAAATTGTTCCTTACAACCTATCTGATATAGATCTGATATATGGTTTGCCACTCATCCCATAGCTACAGATAAGAGGGGGTATCCACATAATATATTTCTTATTTCTCGACGAAAACATATGTTGTGGGTACTCATTAGAAGCGCCTCGGCGAGGCGCTTCTAATGAGTACCCACAACATATGTTTTCGTCGAGAAAAAAGAAAGATATCAGCATTTTTTGGATGAAAAAAGCGCCTTATCTGTTGCTATGTCATCCAGCAGTTTTTAGACATGTAAGTCATAACAAAGGAATGAAGCATAGCTGGAAAAATTGCCCTGTGGGATTCGAACCTGGTCTGTCCGGATAAAAATCCAGTGCTCTAACCGCTGAGCTAAAGAGTCGACTCCCTGACGCAGTTGCCTACAGGCTATGCATAATCTGCTTGACGTAATCTGCCAAGGCAGATAGTCAAAGGCGAGTGGGTATTAACAACAGGTAGTAAAGTGGAGTTGTTCAAATTTTAGAACAAGGAATTTAATTTTCCCAATATTTAGAGTTAATACAGTATTAATGGCAATTTTAATACTTGGCATGTTGGGTAACAATTTCAGCAGATGACTATTTGAATTATTTTTTTTAATTTCATTTTTTATAGAAAATAAGACTTTGGCACCATGCAAATTGTCTCCTTTGGAGACAGTTTGCATGAAATGTCAAAGCCTATTTTCTGGGTAAAAATAATAATATCAGTTTCACTATTTGTCATCTGATGCATTAGCCCAGAGAGTGGTCAGAGTCAAAATCTTTAACCATACTATTTACATTCTCTCATCAAGATGGTGATCCAGTTGGAAGAACAGAAGCTGATCTATTAAGAGCTGAGGCTGATATACCAATAGAAGAACTTGTAGCAAAGTATGGTGAAGGAATGACAAGTGTACCAGCAAGAAAATTTCAGAAAAACCCAGATGAAAAATTTCTGTCTCCCATGATCAGAGCAAAACGAACCCAAGTTACAGAAGGTGCTAAAACTGAGACCAGTGACAGTAACAATTCTAACACAAATAATAGTGCTAGTTCTAGTGGAGTTGCAGATTCACTTGTCACAAGGTTAGATGATAAGTTAGCAAATGGTCATGCAGATAATGAAAATAATTTAAACACTGAAAAAGAACTACGAGAAGCTGAATCTGTAACTTCAGATGAAGCAGAAGCTATGGAATCAAATACAGACAGTTTGAAAGCGAAGTCTATAAAGGACAATGTAGATAGTTGTGTACCAGACAGTTCAGAAGTTAATAATAGCATAGAAAATGTTAATAATACTAAAGTAGAGACTCGTAGCAATATAGACTCGACAGAGGCTGACAGTACGTCAGTAAGTGATTATAAAGATACTGATGCAAAAGCAAAATCTCATAGAGAAGACAAATCAGAGAGTATGGAAGATTCTACGCCATCATCTAGCTCCGATGGACCATCAGGATCTGCTCAGGTAAATACACACAGTAAATACTGCTCAGGTGTTATAAAGCTGGTTACCCAAAGTGTCTGCATGGCAAAGTGGTTATGGCTCCCGACTAAGGATCACAAGGTTCTGGGTTCAAGCTGGCCTCAGTGGCCTATTTGGATGTGCGTTTGACTTGATCAGAAGGTTGCAGGTTAGATCCCCTCTGGAGTCAGCAACATTCTTTTGTGGAGATTGATCATAAAGCTACGGAAGTAGCTTCTATGTTAATTTCTCCCTTCCGCTTATTCAAGAAGGGTAGTTGTTAGTTTCTGGTGAAAGACTACACATGTACTTTAAACAGCTTAGAGGACTAAGCCAGTCCAGTAAAAGTATGGTTAGGTATACTGACCGACTCAACATGACCTGAATAGTGTTGACTGGGCCATAAAGCTCAAATCCTGCTGGGCCTGGAAGTCAGCTCATCTCAGTACAGTGCATCATAGCACAGCCTTTCATTATTCAATTTCATACTTCGAAGTGTCTGACAAAATATCATATGCAAACAGTGCAGACATGGATTAGACTGCTTCTGAAAGAGCAGTCTGATCAGGGTCTACACTGTTTGCCTTTCCACCAAGTATTTTAAGAAAGAACTGCATGAAAAGCAAAGTTTTGGCCAAAAAATTATGGAACAATGTGTTCGAAAGTTTAGGATATTTACTGTACATAGTTTTTTTGTGTGCACTAAATCCTCTTGAACCAGTTGGCAGATTTTCATCAAACATGCATGGATACATCATTGGGATAAGCTTTAGAGCTGATTACAATTTTAGGACCTTGGCCACATATTCAAGGTCAGCATGGACAAATATTGTCTAATTTAGTCAAAATTATGCAGTTTCTTATATGTATGACATCTCTTCAAACAGTTGGTGGATTGTCATCAGACTTGCAGGGATACATCATTCGAACATGATTTAGAGGTCACTTTGACTAGATTTTCAAGATTATCACAGGTTCACTAGTTATACCCCCGGCATACGAAGTATGTTGAGGGGTATATAGTTTTCGTCTTTCCGTCCGTTCGTCAGTGCGTCTGTCTGTCCGTTTGGCCGTCCATGTGTGCGTCTGTTAACAGTTTGCATCAAAGTTTTGCGTGAAGTTTTTCCTTTTGCATATATGTTTGAAGGCTTACTTTAGGATGTTGATGTGTGGTTAGTGTTACTACTAGATGATTACAGAATAGCTGACATCATTCAGCTGATGCTGCTGACCCAAGGTTAAGGTCACAGACTTAGAAAATAGTGTGATGTTTATTTACGTCAAAGTTTTACCTGAAGTTTTTGTCTTTTGCTTATAACTCTGCAGCCACTGATCAAAAACGTTTCATATTTGATATGGGGGTACCTGGGAGGGTTCCCTTCCATTCTATATCTATGGACCCCTGGGTCATGCCCCAGAGCAGGGCTAGAGGTCAAAGTCTAGGACATTGCCAATAAAGTAGTATATTGCTGTTTGTTTATACAAACAACCTCTTACTAAAGAAGGATGGGCATCAGACATGTTTATCACATCAACATTCAGTGTAATAAGGTCAAGGTCATTGTGACCTTATTTTCATGCTTCAGTGATTTTGACTTATATTTTGAAGCCTATTTCATGGATTAATGCCTCAGTAAAGTAGTATGTTGCAGTTTGTTTATTACAAACAACTTCTTAAAGAAGGATAGGCATCAGACATGTTAATCTCATCAACATTCAGTGTAATAAAGTCAAGGTCATGTTGATCATATTTTCATGCTCCAGCAATTTTGCCTTATATCTTGAAGACTATTTCATGGATTAATGTGATACTTGGACTATTGGTTCTGTGTGACACCATAATTGGCAGCATAACAAATGTAGGTCTCCTTGACCTATATTTCATGGTTCAGTAATTTTGCCGCATATCTTGAATGTTAATTGATGTATGAACATCATTATTTGGGATTATGAATTAGTATGATCCAACAGTTGACATAAAAGTAAATGTAGGTCACTTTGATCTATATTTCATGGTCCAGTCATTTTGTTAGATCTTGAAGACAATTTGATGTATTACTATCATATTTTGGGATTATGTGACCTATATTTCATAGCCCTGTGATTTTGTCTTATATCTCCCACTGTTTGATACCTAAATGTCATATTTACACATAATGACACAGTGTGACCCAAACTTTCACCTCAAAGTAAATATAAATCAGTATGACATAAATTTCATTGTCTAGTGATTTTGCTTAATATCTTTTAGATTATTGAATGGATTAACGTCATAGTTGGTATAATGCATCAGTGTGACCATCAGATTAATTTCTCAAGTATGTGTAGGTCAGTGACCTATATTTTATGGCCCAGCAAATTTGCTTCATGTCTTGAAGACTATTTACTCCAGGAAAGTTGTACTTTGGATGATAGATCAGTGTCACTCAGAGACTGACATTGTAAACTATATCTTGCCTTATATCATTGTCATTAACTTTAAAATATTTTATAATTAAGAAATGGCGCTGGCCGGGGGTATTCGTGACCCTCTGGGCACTTGCTCTAGTATTTACATTGTGGGGGACATCAGATTTTATTTTCTCTAAGAAAGCTGTGTTAGTTTCCCTGCTGAATCAGGGGTCATCCTAGAGGGCAGTTTGGGAGAAAAAGTCTCCCTAAGCTGACTGACCTCCCTATTTTGAGCTGAGGGAGGAGTAAAAATGTATAGAATGTATAGGGAAATCCAAAATTTGGAGCAAAACTTCTCCCTGAAATCCTGAAATTGTCTCAAAACTTCTCCCTATTTGAAAGCTCTAGGATGACCCCTGAGTGAATGCCTCAAACTTAATACAGTAAATGTCCTAAAAAAATTTACAGCAAAGTTGTTGACAGAATGTCCTATGCAAACAGTGCAGACCCAGATCAGACTGCTCCTGAAGGAGCTGTCTGATCAGTGTCTACACTGTTTGCAATCCCCCAAAGTATTTTGAGAAACAAATGCATAAAAAGCAATATTTAAACAAAAAGGTAAGGAATGAAGTGTTTGAATTTTTAGGACATTTACTGTACACAAAAATGAAGATATTCTGAAGCAAAATATGTTGCACAACAGGCACTAATAAATAGCTCAAGATAAGGCACTTTTTTTTCAACCAAAAATCATTTTTCGTTTTTCTTATTTCTCCATGAAAACATATGTTGTGGGAACTCATTAGAAGTGTATACATTATCGTGGAGAAATAAGAAAAATATTTACCTGTTACCCTCTCTTATCTAGAGTTATGAGCTAATACAAGTAGAATTCAACCCACTATATTGTTACTGCACCTGTGAAAGCATGGGTGACTTTAATAGTCTAGCAAGTTTTCATTCATTGTCCGTGTACTTTAGTCCATCTTAGCATCCACCCTAAATGAAGTCAACAAACAGTAAAACTTTAGTTTCACTTCACTGATTATTTTATCTCACTGAGCTTTGTTTTATCTCACTGAGCTAAACAAGGGCGACAACTCTCAAGCCGGCCTTGGTGGCTCAGTTGAATGCGCCGTCCGACCAAGAGGTCCCCGCTGAGGTCGGCAACATTCTTTCATGGAGATTGATCATGAAATATTTTCTACGGTTATTCTCTCCCTTCTGCTGATTCAAGAAGGGCAGTTGTCAGTTTCTGGCGAAAGAATGTGCACAATACTGGTTAACCGCTTAGAGGACTAAGCCTACCCAGTAAACGTGTGGTTAGGTAAACTGATCGCGCTTGACATGACCCCATTGGGTTGACTGGGCCGTAAAACCTCAACACAAACAAACAAACAACTCTCACTCTTCTGGTGCTTGTTTTCAAATTTTAGTATACAGGTGTGACACAAACTACAACAAACTTCCGTCTAATTTTATCTTCAGACATTCAAACCAGAATCTTCAGGCTCTGGTGAACCTTCGGGTTCTTCTGGACCATCTGCTTCTAAAGTTGATGAATCAGAACCATCTGGCTCAGGTTTGGGACCATCAGGATCTGCTTCTACTCCCGGGTCCAGTGGAGAGGGGCCTTCAGGGTCTGGAGCAGGGCCTTCAGGTTCCAGTGATGGAAACAAGACTAAAGAAAAAACGGTGCTAGATGAAGAGTATGACAGTGATGATGACTCCTCAGATGATAACGAATACATGGAGGACAGGTTTGTTCTTTCTTACAGTATTTACAGTAACATAGCTCCTGCATTATGCTTTTTTGGTGGAGTAAGAAAGATTACATTGGACTCTCGTCATAGCAACAGATAAGGCGCTTTTTTCATCCGAAAAAGTTGATATTTTTCTTATTTCTCCATGAAAACATATGTTGTGGGTACTCATTAGAAGCGCCTCGCCGAGGCACTTCTAATGAGTACCCACAACATATGTTTTCATGGAGAAATAAGAAAAATATTATGTGGATACCCCCTCTTACCTGTAGCTATGCTCTCATTATCTCAACCTCGCTTATCTCGAATAACCGCTTATCTGGTTGAAAATCTGGTCCCTGCCTAAACATGAAAATCTAACAACAGGTAAAAAATATTGTGGAAAAGATATATTTTCAATATATCTCTAACTTCAAAAGTCCAGTTACATATATATTAGTTAAATGTGGTTAATCGAATTATTTTTTCCTCAAAACTGCAGATCGTGTACGTCGAGGTACGGATATCTCGAAGTATTTCAGAGAGTCCCCTGGAATTCGAGATAACGAGAGTCGACTGTATTTCCTAATTATCATCAAATACTCCTCCTTTATAACTAGGGCTGTAATAATACACCTACTTCATAATACAATATGTATTTTGATACTTATCTCGTAATATGATACGTATCAGGATTCTTATCTCACAATATGATACAGGGCCAGGTTGTTCAAAACTAACAATCGTTAGTTAACGATTCGTTAAAATTTACATCGAGTGATACGCAAATACGCTGAAAGTTTTTGCTGAAAAAATGTGAGTAGCTTTTGCAGTGCAAAAGCTACTCACATTTTTTCAGCAAAAAATATCAGAATATTGTATATTGAATCCGCTAAAACAGTTAACGAAATGACCCTTAACGAGCTCGTTAAGCTAACGACGCTTTGAACAACTTGGCCCAGATCACTATTCCTTATAAATTCATACATGTATCAGCAAATTACCAAGAAAACCCTTTACAAAGAGTAAAGTGAGTTTTCAGGGATATACATTTTTTTTTCTTATTTCTTCTAAAAAAATAGACTGGGTACCTTTCAGGACGGCCTCAGTATAAATAGAATGCTCAAAATAAATAGAATGAAGGGTTCCGGGGAGGAGTGGGTGAGGGGGTAGGGGGAGGTATGGTGCTGGAGACTGCAAATACTTGGAAGTAAGAACAATTATTGCAATGGCAGGGACACTGTAAAAGCTATATTTTCAACAATATTTATTATCTCTATTTCTTTAGAAAATAAAAGATCTCATACATGGTGACCTGCTGAATGAATTCGTCTTGCTTTAGGCACCTGTTGCAGATCCTACAAAATGCTTATGATGTCTCCCCCCTTTAGGGTTGGGAGACATATTGTTTTTCCCCTGGGCATCTGTCTGTCTGTCACACTCGTGTCCGCTCTATAACTTGAAAACCGCTCACGCTATCTTCACAAAACTTCATACAAATATCAATCAACATCAGATGACATGCATAGCACAAGAACCATAACTCTTGCATTTATACTTTTTGAGTTATTTCCCTTGGAACTTTGTCCGTCACAAAATCATGTTCACTCTGTAACTTGAAACCTGTTCAAGATATCGTCAAGAAACTTCATGTAAATATCAATCAACATTAGACAACATGCAGAGCATAAGAACCACAACTCTTGCTTTTATACTTTTTTGAATTATTTCCCTTGGAACTTTGTACGTCATAGAAAACGTATCCACTCCATAACTTGAAAGCCATTCAAGATACTTCACAAAACTTTATATGAATATCAGTCAACATTAGACGATGTGCAAAGCGCAAGAACCATAACTCTTGCATTTATACTTTTTGAGTTATTGCCCATGGAATCTCATTTGTTAATATAAATGTTCGCTGAATGTACAATACAATATGACACCAAAAAGGGGGAGACATCTGTGTTTGTTTAGAAAAAACAAATTCCAGTTAAATTTGTCATTTTCCTTCACCCAGTTTTCAGTCTAAAATTTCAGAAGTAATTTGCTTAAAATTAAAATACTTCCAAACTGGCAGTTTGAATCTGCCGCCATTACATCAGTCAAAATGAGTACGTTCAGCTGTGACATATTTTATTTACAAAGGAAAAGCCCATATAAAAGTCAAGGTGATTAGTTTCGGCCAAAAAAATTTGTGATGAGTATATTGGTTATGCATAGGAAAAACAAAATTAAATGCTTATCATTATTGTGACCAAAACTTTTTGATATATATATTTTTTTTGTTTTTCAAAGAAAAATGTTGCTAGTACAAATAAGGGTTTCCTTACTGAGGAATGATTACCCATAGCTTGTTTCCATGGAAATAGAAGACATAAGAAATTTAATAATGATGGGAAAACACATCATATCTATCATTCTTTTTACAATTTCACAGTGAAGAAGAGGAGGAGGATGATGAAGATGAGGATGAAGATGACGAGGAACTGGATGAGGAAGAGAAACAGCGTATTGGAGGAATATTCTCAAAGGTTATAGCAGGTCATGATGAAGAAGACGGCCACATTGAAGAGGTCGGTCTGCAGTTGTTAATTACATACAAAGCCCCAGATAAGGCACTTTTTTCAACTAAAAATTGTTAACCCTTGTCCTGCTGAATAAATTAAGCTGCGCCCATTTCTAGTTTTCAGCCAATTCAATTACTTGATCCAGATTGTTGATATAAATTCACATACTTAATGGCAAACAGTGTAGATCTAGATCAGTTGGCTTCCTTAGAAGCCAACTGATCTGGAGCTACACTGTTTGCAAAGGCAGGACATATCTGGGTTCAGCAGGACAAAATACTTTTCTGATTTCTCCACAAAAATGTGTGTTGTGGGTACTCATTAGAAGCGCCTCATTGAGACACCTTTAATGAACACCACAACATGTTTTTGAGGAGAAATATGAAAAATATTTTCCTGATACCCTCTCTTATCTGGAGCTATGGAGACACCTGGAAAATAAATAGTCACATGTAATGGACAGCCTTGTGGCTAGTGCTGTTAACCAGAAAGTTCGGTTAGAAGTGCACTCGGTTTTTGATCATTACGGTAAATGTTAAAAATTCTGAACTCTTTAATCAAATAATTTTAAGTTCACCTGTACCTAAGTACAGGTAGAGCTTTAGAAGATACAATTCTGTCAACGTCGGCATCTGTGTCCTCGTTATCGGTGCCGTCAGACATATGGTCAAAGTTTTTGGTTAAAGTTTTTAAAAGCTTTTATCTCCTGACCATCTGGGTGGATCTAGTTCATACTTGGCCTCTTAGATACTGATCTGAAATTTTATGCTGTGACATGCTGACCCACCTGTGTGACCTTGTCACAGTGATGAAATTTTACATTAAAGCTTAAGATGCCGGCCTCGGTGGCTCAGTTGGATGCGTCGTCCGACTGGAGACCAGGAGGTCGCGGGTTCAACCCCCACCGAGGTCGGCAATATTCTTTCGTGGAGATCGATCATGAAATATTTTCTACGGTCATTCTCTCCCTTCTGCTGATTCAAGAAGGGCAGTTGTCAGTTTTCTGGCGAAAGAATGTGCACAATACTGGTTAATCGCTAAGAGGACTAAGCCTGCCCAGTAAACGTGTGGTTAGGTAAACTGACCGCGCTTGACATTGGGTTGACTGGGCCGTAAAACCTCAATACAAACAAAATAAAGCTTAAGATTAAAGTTTTTAAAAAGGTTATAACTCCTGACTTCCTGTATGGAAGTTGTTCATAGTTTACGTGATGATACATAGTTGTCTGTACCATCACTATCTACATCAGTGGCCTTGAGGCAAGGTCATGGACTTTGAAATTTTATGGTTAAGTTTTTGGTTGAAGTTTTTAGAAGTTTATATCATCTAAAGTTTCAGCTGAATCTAGTTGATACTTTGCCTGATTTTAGATACTTTTCTAAAATTTATGCCGTACAATCTCCATCCCCTCACTATCATTGAGGATAAGGCCACAGACTTCAAAATTTTACATTAAAGTTTTTTGGTTGACTTCGATGGATGAGCATCAAACATTTTTAAAGGAGTCACTGGGACCTAAATTTCATGGATTGGTGATTTGAACTCATTTTGTACTTGAATATCAAAGTAAAATAGACAAGTTAAGACTTAGTTCAGTAAGGAGCTATGTAAATTATTAGGCTTAATACAGTAGTGTTTTTTTTTTCTTTTCTTTCTTTCTTTTTTTTTTTTTTAAAGGCAGATTTATCTAAACACAATTCTTAACTCTCTTCCGAGTACTATTAGGATTTTTGTGTGTGGTGTGCATGGTGTGTTTGTATGTGAAATTAAAAGCAATGATAGTGCAGAGTAAAGTTTTGATAGACTGAAAAAAAAAAAAAAGACCAGTGTGAGAGTTAGCTCGGACCTAATAATACCCGGACTTGTCACTAACGGAACTGCCAAAATATGTTGTCGTGGCTTGATTTTAGCGCTATTTTACAGCACTATGGTCATTAAAAATGATTTTGGATAAAAACTGAAGTTGTAATAAATTGTTTTAATAGGTTTGGTTGAAAAATGTTAAGTCACAATTAATTAGATTGAAGTTATAACATCATTTTGGGCGAATTTCTGATGATTTTCTGATAAAGTGCCGAAAATAGCTAAAATGGGTACCTAGTTTTCTCGTTGATGTTTACAAAAACTGTTGGTTTTTCCTTAAATATAATGCTGCAGATTTAAAGGTAATATATTGACCTATTGATTTTTGAAAACAAATCTCAGATATTTTGAAAAATAATTGAAATATGAGCAATTAAACCAGCATACAGAATTATAAAAGCTCAGCCACGACAACATATTCCTAATAAATACAATACCTGTACCGTAGTTACTATTCCAGTGTATATTGGGTCCAAGGAGTTAGTAAGATGTAATTGAAAACAATTTAAAAACAGTATGTTCCTTATTATGGGCTAATGTGGTTGATTTTTGTGGCTCCTGCTTTGAAGGAGTCCGGCTCTAGATAAGAATCAGGTAGATAGTTTTCTTTGGGAAAACATATGTTGTTGGTACTCATTATAAGGACCACTTCCATAAGGGAGGGTATCAGGTAAATATTTTTCTTATTTCTCCATGAAAACATATGTTGTGGGTACTCATTAGAAGCGCAATATCAATACTTTTGGATTGAAAAAAGCGCCTTAACTAGTGCTATGCACTTCGAGTTGCTTCTGATGAGTACCCATAACATGTTTTTGTAGAGAAGTAAGAAAACTACCAATACATTTATCAAGAGCTGTGGTCTTGGGTTGAATTGTGAATTTTGTTTTTCAGCCTGGGTCTGACAGTGGATGCACAGCTGTAGTAGCTTTGTTGAGAAAGGATGAATTAGTAGTGGCTAATGCTGGTGACTCACGCTGTGTGCTGTGTCGTGATGGTCGAGCTATAGACTTGTCCGTGGACCACAAACCCGAGGACGATGATGAACGAAAAAGAATTGAGGCAGCTGGTGGTAAAGTGACAGCTGATGGTCGAGTGAATGGGGGCTTAAATCTCTCTAGAGCTATAGGTGGGTATTAGATATGTAACGTTTTTGTAACTCACTGTGATTCAATATTGATTGCTGGAGCTGCTTGTAGAGTAGACCCATTTTCAGAAAGGAAGAAAAAAGGACATTAAGTTGCCTCCCCTGAAAGTGTTTCATTTCCAGGGCTCTGTTGTTCAAAACTAATGATGTCCTTAGTTAATGTATCGTTAAAACTTTGATCAATAAATATGGGATATACGCTAATATTTTTGCTGAAAAAATGTGAGTAGCTTTTGCAAAAGCTACTCACATTTTGCCATCAAAAATAGCTGTGAATAGCTGTTATTAGAACTGTTACCGGGGTTGGTTGGGTGTGGTGAAGGTGTGGTGTATCTTAGGTCACCGGGGCGTCCAACTGATAATGGCTTACAGTTGGGCAAGGCCTGCTATCCTAGTAGCAGGTAAAGGTAGAAGGGGAGTGTTTTTATTTCTTCTGTTTCTTCACTTTCATTCCTGTTCCTCTTTCTTCCCTATCCCTCTCTTTCATCTCCACTACTATCTCTCATCTCCTTTTCTCTGGGAGATGACACAAAATGACCCGGCCTTGGTGGCTCAAGTGGATGCGCCTTCCGACTGGAGGTCGTGGGTTCAACCCCCACCGAGGTCGGCAACATTCTTTCGTGGAGATTGATCATGATCATAATAATAATAAAAAAAACTTAACATAGAGAGAATACATATCTATGATGCTTTAAAATGCTGTTTAAGACATTGTATAAGTTTCAACCCACCTGTATGGTTCAGGAAGAATTAAAATGAAAATGTCCGACTACTAGTCCAGTGTCGGGTACTAGTGTGCAATCTGTAAATTTTAGCATTGCTTTATTGATTTTAAATGAAAAACTGGGTGAAAAAAAACAACAACAAAAGACAGATACACTAGTCTGAAGGGCTGAAGCTGTTTTACTAGTGCTATGACACTTTTAATTAATAATAAACTTTGAAGAATTTGTTCCATTCAGAAATTTTCAGCGGCAAAAAGTACATCAAAACGGATATTTGTGCGAGTTATAGAACCAGGTAGCTTAATTTTAGGGAACATGAACTATCAATACATTTGACTTTAACAGTTTACACATTATTTCCGCCCATCTGTTGTACAGAATGATTCTGTTTCATCAAATCAACCTTGAACCAGTCGGCAGGCTTGGTGAATCTGAATGACACGTCATAACTACACACTAGCCAATAAAAGAAACTTGCTCTGCCCCGCCTTCTACTGCGTAGTTTTGTAAATCAAAAGCGGCGGCATATTGTCACAAATCTTTATGGTCAATGAGTTGTGTAATCAGTGACAGATGTCCTCATACACAGTGAAAACACTTCCGTGAATACTCAAGTATAGTCTCTGAGTACATCAATAGGTAACTGTTTGTTTTACCCCACGTGGTTAATTGAAAACATGCAGCATCAATCAGTTTGCCGATGATCGATTGTGAGAAAGTTCAATCGATTATCGGAATCGGGAGCTTCCAGCACGCCGCTAATCGATACCACCTGATCATCGGTACACCACTAGTATTGAGGGTTATTTGAGAATGTGTTGAGGATTATTGAGAATGTATTTAGGATTATTGGAGAATGAATTTGGGATTTTTTGAGAATGTGTTGAGGATTATTGCAGAATGTATTGAGGATTATTGGAGAATGTGTTGAGGATTATTGGGGAATGTATTGTGGATTATTTGAGAATATATTGAGGATTATTGAGAATGTATTGTCTTTCAGGAGATCATTGGTACAAAAGGAATGATAGTTTATTACCACAAGAACAGATGATTTCAGCATTACCTGATATACTGAGTGAAACTATAGGAGAACAAGATGAATTTATTGTGATTGCTTGTGATGGTATATGGTAGGTATCCATTCTGGGCCAGATGTACGTAATTAAGCTATAGGAGAACAAGCTATAGGAGAACAAGATGAATTTATTGTGATTGCTTGTGATGGTATATGGTCAGTATCTATGCCAGACCTGATATACTAAGTGAAACTAAAGGAGAACAAGATAAATTCATTGTGATTGCTTGTGATGGTATATGATAGGTATATTTACAGGGCCTGGTAAACTGAGTGAAACTATAGGAGAACAAATTGCTTGTGATGGTTTACGGTAGGTATCTCTGCCTGGTCTGATATACTGAGTGAAACTATAGAAGAACATGATAAATTCATTGTGATGGTATATGACAGGTATCTCTGCAGTGCATGATATTCTGAGAGATTGTTGGAGAGCAAGATGAATTCATTGTGATAACTTGTGTTGGTGTATGATGGGTATCTCTGCCAGGCGTGATATATTGGTTGAGACTATAGAAGAACAAGATGAAATCATTGTGAATGCTTGTGTTGGTATATGATAGGTATCTTTGCCTGGCCTGATATATTGGGTGAAAGTATAGGAGAGCAAGATGAATTCATTGTGATTGCTTGTGTTGGTATATGATAGGTATCTCTGCCGGGCATGATATTCTGAGTGAGATTATAGGAGAATGAGACGAATTCATTGTGATTGTTTGTGTTGGTATATGACAGGTATCTCTGCTGAGCATGATATTCTGAGTGAAATTATAGAACAAGATGATTTCATACAAGATGAATTCATTGTGATTGCTTGTGTTGGTATATGATCGGTATCTCTGCTCGGCATGAGTGAGTGAGACAACAGGAGAACAAGATGAATTCATTGTGATTGCTTGTGTTGGTATATGATAGATATCTCTGCCGGGTGTGACATTCTGAGTGAGACTATGGGAGAACAAGATGAATTCATTGTGATTGCTTGTGTTGGTATGTGATAGATATCTCTGCGGGTGTGACATTCTGAGTGAGACTATAGGAGAACAAGATGAATTCATTTTGATTGCTTGGTATATGATAGGTATCTCTGCCTAGCCTGATATCATAGCCCCAAATAGAAAGGTGTATCCACATAATGCTCTTCTTATTTCTCCTTGAAAATGTATATTGTGGTACTCATTAGAACCACCTCACTGAGGCACTTCTAATGAGTACAACATATTTTTTATGGAGAAAAAAAAAAAATATTGTAACTTTTCGGTTAACCCTTGTCATGATGAATAAATTAAGATGCCACGCCCACTTCTAATTTCCAGCCAATCAGATTACTTGATCCAGGTTTTTGGTAGAAATTCACAACATGCCCTGTCTTAGTAAACAGTTTAAAGAAAAAAAAGCTTGTCTGGAACTACTTACTAGAGATATACATATAAATTCCATATGTGTACTCTTTAGAGGCACCTCAGCGAGGCCCTGCTAATGTGCACTCCAGATAAGGTGCTTTTTGGGTAAAAGTAATAATATTCTTACTTGAAAACGTATTGTGGGTATCCATTAGAAGTGCCTCAGAGAGTTGCTGCTAATGAATACCCACAGCATAAGTTTTTACAGAGGTGTAAGAAAAATGTTTTCTTGATACCCCTTCCTATTGTGTCTAAGTGAGATTGGCTTAATTTGAGCAAGGCCTGCTATCCTTGCAACAGGTAATGGTAGAGGTGGGATGTTTTTATTTCCCCTACTTTTTCACCGTCATTCATTTTCCTCTTTCTCCACTGTCCCTCTCTTTCATCTCCTCTACAGTCTCCTATCTTTCTTCTCCCTTTCTCTGGAAGACGACACAAAATGACCCACAAGGGTTGACGTGTTTTTAAACCCCAACACAATCAATCAAGAGGTATGACGACATGTTTTCATGCTGACGTGTTGTTAAACTCCAACACAATCAATCAAGAGGTATGACAGCATATGTTTTTGTGCAGAAACAAGAAAAATAACAGTGTGGATACTCCCATATCTAGAGCTGTGGTGGTTTAGAAACATTTAGCTTTAACCTTTACCATTATATGGATAAATTCAGCAGACAACAAATTGATGATATTTTATTTTTTCCTAGTAAATAAATATAACAAAAATAGCATATGTGAAAAGTAAGAAAAATATTTCAAAACTTGTCTGCTGAAATTTTACCCAGCATGTTAATAGTTAAATATTTTTCAGGAATTATATGACTAGTCAAGAAGTTATTGATTTTGTAAAAGAACAATTGAAGGATGAAGAAAAAAGAAATAAGCCTTCTTTAATTTGTGAAGAGGTAAGATTACAGAATATAGTGCAGGTGATATATGGATGAACTGTATTGACGTACAGAAGGAAACAGTATTACTGTATTTAGCCAAACTGTTTGGACAGGCATACCATTGTAAAGGGTTTTGACACAGATCAAACTTCTTTTAAATTATTTGATCAAAGACAGCCAGATCTTTTGACACATCTTTAATCAAATGGATTTTATTAAATTTTAGGATAAGTACAGTACCTGACATATAGCCGAGTATTTTCAGAAATTATGGTGTAGTTTAAGTTCCTGAGTGGCTTATTGGCATTTACACATTGATAAAATCCACACAAAATATTTGTTTCTTACAATTCTACCTCGGTTCTGTTTGCGTCGCAATTGCATGTTCAGTAGCTTCTTTATGTGGTAAGAAAATACCATATTCGACCGAATTACTGCACATACTCATAAGTGCACAGTCAAGCAATGCCGTAGTCTTCAGATTACAGCCAGTGTACTTTTTGTCTACTTCTTTATAAAGGCATATGTTGTGGGTACCCATTTGAATTGCATGGACTTGTTGATGCAGTTCAAATGAGAACCCACAACATATGCTTTTATAAAGAAAATCAGAAAAAAAAGAAAACACAGTAACATCGCATAAGCATCATTTGATAAGTCCTTCACTGATCTTTGTTTAAGTGTACCCTTAGTATTGGTGGATACATATTTTACCACAAGTTTTCCCAGTAATTTTGAAAAAAAAAACAAGTGTACGGTGCAGTAATTAGGTTGAATACGGTAGTTCTAAGATTCCTGCTCACTGGATTTATTGAAGTAGAAATGCCATCTTAATTTGCTTCCACCAATCAAATTGTGCAACATTACTAAAACACACCTATTCAGATATATCGAAAATTTCACCACCAAAAACTGAAAGTTTTCAGATAAAAATTCTGAGATTTTTCATATTTCTGCTCAAAGATTGTGGGTACTCACTAGAACTGCCTCGCCGAGGCGGTTCTTAAGAGTACCCAAAGTCTATGTTATGAGCAGAAATAAGAAAAAATAATGTATACCCCTGTAACGTGCAGTTTACTATATGAAAGTGGGATTTAAGTGGGTCAAAATTCAACAGGCTTACATTAATTTTATGCAATTTGATTGGTGGAAAGCAAATTCAGGAGATGGCACATGATGTGCCATCTCCTGAATTTGCTTTCCACCAATCAAATTGCATAAAATTAATGTAAGCCTGTTGAATTAGATTTATATAAAGACACAAGTTTTTATGCCCCCGCCATTTTCAATGGGAGTGCATATAGTATCACTGCTGTCTGTACGTACGTCCGTCCCGTACGTAACACTTTTGGTTTCCATGTGATATCTTTTGAAAGGATTGGTGTATTGGATTGAAATTTTATACACAGGTATATAATCATAAAATGTAGGCCAAGTTCGATTTAGGATAAAATCCACCAATTATTTTAGGAGGTTTGGCCCTTTTCAACTTTGAAAAATGGTTTCCGTGCGATATCTTTTGAAAGGATTGGTGTATTGGATTGAAATTTTGTAAACAGGTATATAATCATAAAATGTAGGTCAAATTCTATTTAGAGTAAAATCCATCTATTATTTTGGGAGTTATGGCCATGCCATTTTTCAACCTTGAAAAATGGTTTCCATTCCATAACATTTGAAAAGATTAGTGTATTGGATTCATATTTTATACACAAGCATATAATTATAAAATATACGTCAAGTTCGATTTAGGGTAAAATCCACCAATTATTTTTGGAGTTACAGCCCTTTATCAATGTTGAAAAATGGTTTCTGTTCGATATCTTTTGAAAAGATTAGTGTATTGGATTCAAATTTTATACACAGGTATATAATCATAAAATGTAGGACAAGTACGATTTAGGGTAAAATCCACCAATTATTTTTGGAGTTATGGCCCTTTTTCAGCTTTGGAAAATGGTTTCCGTTCCATAACATTTGAAAAGATGAGTGAATTGGATTCATATTTTATACACAAGCATATAATTATAAAATATAGGTCGTTTGATTTAGGGTAAAATCCACCAATTATTTTGGAGTTACAGCCCTTTATCAATGTTGAAAAATAGTTGAAAAATGGTTTCCGTTTGATATCTTTTGAAAAGATTAGTTTATTGGATTCAAATTTTATACACAGGTATATAATCATAAAATGTATGTCAGGTTGGATTTAGGGTAAAATCCACCTATTATTTTTGGAGTTATGGCCCTTTTTGAACTTTGAAAATTTGGTTTCCATTCCATAACTTTTGAAAGATTTGTGAATTTGATTCATACTTTATACACAAGCATATAATTATAAAATATAGGTCAAGTTTGTTTTAGGGTAAAATCCATCAATTATATTTGGAGTTACAGCCCTTTTTCAATGTTGAAAAAAGTTTCAGTTTGATATCTTTTGAAAACATCAGTGTATTGTATTCAAATTTAACACACAGGTATATAATCATAAAATAGAGGTCAAGTTCCAAGTAGGGTAAAATCAACCCATTATTATGGGAGTTATGGTCCTTTTTCACTTTCAAAAGATGTTTTCTTTCCAATATTTTTTTTTGAAAAGATTGATTTGTGTATTGGATTCATATTTTATACACAGGTATATAATCATAAAATATGGCCAAGTTCCATTTAAGGTAAAATCTGCCAATTATTATGAGAGTTATGGCCCTTTTTTCAACTTCATTTTTTTTGCAAAATACCTGCGTGTGGTTGAGGATGACCTTGAGCGGGGGCATCTGTGTCATACTGACACATTTCTAGTTATTTTCAAGGAAAATATTATTTCATTACCATTTTTCCATGGAAATTTTATAGTGTATTTCCTGAGATGATTCAATAGATCTGAGAAAAGATTTTTCATAGAGAAATATAAAAAATATGCTTTTTAACCCGTTAAGGCTTGGCATACTGGGTAACATTTTTATCAAAAGCCATTATCAGAAATTTTTATGTCCTGCAACATCATAGTGACAGCGTATTATGTTATACCCTTCAATGTCTGTCCATCTGTGTCCATTCAGGCAAACATCAGGGCCCAGTTGTTCAAAGCCTCGTTAGCTTAACGAGCACATTAGTAGTCAAAATGTTAACTGTTCTAGTAAGTATAATACCTATTTCACAGGTATTTTTGCTGAAAAAATTTGAGTTGCTTTGCAAATGCAAAAGCTACTCACATTTTTTTCTGCAAAAATATTAGCCTCTGTATGCCATATATAACGATACGTTAACTAACGCCATTGTTAGTTTTGACTAACTGGGCCCAGTGGTATAGGGTTTATTCAGCTCTTCGTTGCCAGTCAGTAACAAGTATTTAACCATTGATTTTGTTCAGTTTCCATAAAATATAGTTTTATTTCCTGTCAAGCAAAAAAGTGTCTTTGAACATGCAGATTCATATCATCCTGTGCATACGCGAAGTATCATGCGGACCGTTTCTCTCCATATATATATTCTGTTGTTCCAATGATTCTGTCAGGGGACAATGAAGGCCCTGATCAGACTCATAGATGCACAGGCTGATCTGGGCCTTTGCTGTCTGCATATGGCCCAAGACACATTTTTATATGGTCACTGTGCATAGACCTAGATAAGAGTGGGTATCAGGTTAATATTCTTATTTCTCCACAAAAACATATGTTGTGGGTACTCATAAGAAGCGCCTCTGCAAGGCGCTTCTAATGAAAACCACTACATATGTTTTAGTGGAGAAATAAGAAAAATACAAATACTTTTTATTGAAAAAAAGCTCCTTAACTAGAGCTCTGCATCCCAAATATGAAAAAATATCAGTACTATTTGGCTGAAGATGCACCTTATCTAGAACTGTCTTGAATCCTGTATTATTTCAGATGTTTGATCATTGTCTAGCACCAAATACAATGGGCGATGGTACAGGCTGTGACAATATGACTTGTATAATTGTTTTATTAAACTACAACAAAGACACAAATTCATCTAAACAAACTGACTGTAGTGAGGCTGATTCTTCCACTAAGGAAGAGTTGTCAGAGAAGGAAACAAGAGATACCGGTACAACCGAGCAACAAGAGCAAACAAGCAGTAGTAGCTTGGAGAACCAACAACAAGAAAGTAGTTCGGAAACAGAGAAGCCACGGCAAGCTAGCAGCAGTAAAATTGAGGAACAAGAGAACAGTGATATAGCAGAGAAGCAACAGGAGAGCAGTAACGGAAAGGAAAAACGACCAAGAGAAAATTGCTCCGTAGATTCACCAACTAAAGGTGAATTGCAGCCAGAGAAACGAGCTCGCTTAGAAGATTCTCAAGTAACATAACTCTTAATAGTAAAGAATCTTCTCAGGATGGCAGATGAAATTTTGTTTTTCATATTTCTGCTTGTAGACGTGAACTCTTAACCCTTTTAGTGCTAGCGAATTTTCGGCAGACAGCATTCTTAGTGTTTGATGAGGCGCTTTTTTTTTGTTTTTGATATTTTTCTCATTTATCCATAAAAACATATTTGTGGGTACTCATTGGAAGTGCCTCACTGAGGCACTTCTAATGAGTACCCACAACATATGTCTTCATGGAGAAATAAGGAAAACAAAAAAAAACTTCTGATACACAGTTATCTTATCCAGATCTTTTGACATTCTTTAGTAATTTTGTACTTTTCAGAGAAAATAGGACTTGACATTACATGTGAATCATCTAGCAGACGATTTACATGAATATCAAGTCATATTTTTGTGGAAAAAATTGGGAAAAAATCAAATTGTTGCCTGCTGTAGTTGGAATTAGTGCTTTAATGGTTAAACTGAATATACATCTGCAAGGGAGATTACTCTGACCTGAATATTTATCATCTCAAAGGGGCAACTCTAACAGGAAATAGGACTGGCCTCAGTGGCTCAATTGGATGCACGTCCGATTGGTGATCAGGAGGCTGCAGGTTTGACCCCAGATGGGCAACATTCTTTTGTGAAGATTTGATCATGAAATATTTTCTACAGTCATTCTCTCCCTTTTGCTGATTCAAGAAGGGTAGTTGTCAGTTTCTGGCAAAAGAATGTGCATAATACTGGTTAACCGCTTTAGGACTAAACCTGCCCAGTAAAAGTGTGGTTAGGTAAACTGACCACACTCGACATGACCCTATTAGGTTGACTGGACTGTAAAACCTCAACACAAACAAAAGCTTCTTGTTATGTGGTGTTACTCTTATATGATTTTCTTGAGACTTCAGAAAGTAGCATCAGTGTATAGTCTCTTTACTAGCTATAAAAACTGTGGTTTGTTGAATATTTGCTGAATTTTTCAAAGTCGGCTTCCAAATTTTGCTTGTGCTGTTTTATCCACTTTACATAACCAGAATCAGATTTGCAGAATTTTATTACGTCTTAATCTTGGTTTTGTCTTTTAAATTCCATATAAAATATTAAGACCATAACCTACGGAGTGTATGTATTTACAGCCAACTGTCCTGTGTACAAGTTACATATGCCAGTCATTTGAGGGGTTAAGTCTTGTTATGTACAGTAACATTTTAACATATGTGCAACAGCAAACAATTACATAATGACATGTACAATAGCAAACAAGCAGTAAAATTTAGGGTCAAACCCATGTGCACAAGTAAATATTGATATTTACCTGGCTGTAGCCAGCCACTATGACTCAGGGCGATGCGCATCCAACTTATCATTAGGAGTTCACAGGTTTGATCCCGGCAGGGTCTGGCAACATCCTTTCATGGAAATTGACCATTTTTTATTCTCTCCCTTCATTCTCTCCCTTCTGCTGATTCAAGAAGGGCAGTTGTCAGTTTCTGGCAAAAGAATGTGCACAATACTGGTTAATCGCTCAGAGGACTAATCCTGCCCAAAAGAAAGTGTGGTTATGTAAACTGACAAGCTCAACATGTCAGTTTACCTAACCAACAGTGTTGACTGGGCTGTTTCAACTCCAAACCAACCAACCAACCTGGCTGTTACTTAAAAATAGTTACTCAGTTGAAATAAACAGGCCAAATCGTGTTTTTTATATGAAATATTTTTTATATGAAATATTTTTATGTCTGAATGTATTCTTTTGAAGAAAAACAATATGAATTAGTTATATGTATAGTGAAGAACTCTCATGCATTTTACAATATTGTCAGGTGACTTGTTAACCCTTAAAATGCCAAGAAAACCTGCATCTGAAAATATCGTCTGTTTATGTCATCTGCTGAATATTCTTGCAAACTTTTCAAACCTATTTTTGCATACAGGCAAACAATGTGGGCCCTGATCAGACTGCTCCTAGAGGAGCAGTCTGATCTGGGTCCACACTGTTTGCAAAAATGACTTTTAAAATCACAAGCAGATGAAAAAAGCAGATGACAATTGTTGTGATGCAGTTTAAGGGTTAAGGAGTATCAGGTGATAATTCTGGTATATGTTGTTTCTTATTTCTGCTTAAAAACATAGGAGCTCATTAGAAGTGCCTTGATGAGACATTTCTAATGAGTAACACAACATACATCATTATAGAGAACTAGAGAAAATTATCCCAAAACTGTCATTAAATACTCCTCCTTAAAAAATCCTCAGATAGTGCTAGATGCTTGGGTTGTTTAGATATTCAACAAAACACCAGATTATATAGCATACTATAAGTATTTGCACTTATAATGTGGGCGGTGATGGATGTTGTCATGTAGTCTTTGCTTATATTAGCAATGTGAAAATTGAATATTTGGTGTGAGACTTATTTGTATGATTAACCCAATTTAGTCGGGGAAACCCCCAAAAGGGTAATTGGAAAACGGTGCAGACCTAGATCAGATGCAGCAGAATGCGGTGTCTGATCTGGATCTATACTGTTTGCATTAAATACAGGTTTTCTATAAAACACAGTAGTAATAAAAACTAAGCAGACACTCTGCCATTGGAAATAGACAAGTCGAAAGAGATGTGGGGTGAGCCCCCGTAGCCTAGTGGATAGGAGAATTGACTCTTAATCCTTTAGGTTTCTCACTGCTGTGATTCGAGCCTCGCAGGGGTCACATGTGGGAAAGCCAAGTTCTGCTTACGGATGGTCAGGTGGTTTTTCCACGGGTTCTCTGGTTTTCGCCCACCTTTGATGAACGATTGGCTCGATATAAGTGAAATAGTCGAAACGGAGTAAATGGGTTAAAATATGAAGACTAATTATAAGACGTTGAACAAAATCTTTCATTCCTTTTTAGCCTACTTGTATGAAAGTACATGACAAGCTATAGCATTACTGTGTTGGTGAAAGAGTAGGTGTTGGCATTTACGTCCACTAATGTTAACCCTGATTGCTTAATTTGTGCTTTTTTAATGGTTAACATTAGACTGCTTACAGACTAGAGACTAAATTTATTAATTTTTAGCTCATCTGTACGAAAGTGTAGGCTAAACTATAGCAGTCATCAGTGTCGGTGTCAGCGTTGGTTACTGTTTATAAAGGGCTATATCTCCTGAGCCCTTGGTGAAAATTTATTTGTATTAAGCAAATACCTGTCGTAAGCTTAAACATTTGGCCTTCTCTTAGGTACTTGCTTAACACTTACCATGCCATGGGCAGATTCAGCAGGCAACAAATTGGTGATTTTTTTCTTACTTTTCCTAGAAAATAGGATCTGACACTCCATGCAAATTGTCTCCTCCTTAGGAGACAATTTGCATGAAGTGTCAGATCCTATTTTCTAGGAAAAATAAAAAACATTTCAAAATGTCGTCTGCTGAAAATTGTACCCAGCATGCAAAGCATTATCACAGGTTTGACTGTATACTGGAAAAAACAACAGAAGCAAAGATAGCAAACTTTGATTTACTGTCAAAGCTCTAAACTCTAGTGACTATGCTCTTTAAATATGTTGTTAATATCAGTTGAATTTGTGTGTTAATTGTGTTAATGCATTTTGACATTGTATGATGTTTTATATTTCATGTGGTTGTAGATGCTTTTAAATCATATTTATTCAGATAAAAAAATGTTAGTTTTGTTAGACCAGCCTCGCTGTTTACAGCCCAGTCTCGCTGTTTACAGCCCACCTAAGGCTTAGGTTTATGTGTCTTAGCAGTCAACATTAGGAGAGGATCTGAATTTAGATACAAGCTTCATTTCTCTAAAGGAATAAGAAGATACAGTGGAACCTCTTTATAAGACAGTCCCGATATAAGACTGTTGAAAGGTGGACCCAAAAGTATTGTATCAAAAAAATAAAATGCCTAGTTTATATAGAATAATGACCATTTACGGTCACTTTTATGCCCCGCCAGAAAAAGTGGCGAGTTATGTTATACCGTCAGAAATTTGAGTGTCTGTCCATCCATTGTCCATCCTAATCAGTCGGTCAGCGTTTCATAAGTTTGTTTCCACTCCGTAACTCTGATACCGTTTAAGATATTTGCACGAAACTTCACACAAATGTAAAGCACCATGAGACAACCTGCAGAACACATGAACCATAACTCTGGTTTGCCTACAAATGGACTTATTACCCTTTGAACTTTGAACTTAGCCAATTCTACCATGTATTTGTGTCTGCTCTATAACTCTGATACCATTTGTGATATTTTCATGACACTTCACACAAAGTAAAGCACCATGAGATGACACACAGTTGTAAAGCACCATGAGATGACATGCCCTTTGAACATTGAACCTAGCGATTTCCACCATGTAGGCATGTCTGCTCTGTAAGTTTTGTTTGTGTTGAGGTTTTACGGCCCAGTCAACCCAATGGGGTCATGTCGAGCGCGGTCAGTTTACCTAACCACACATTTACTGGGCAGGCTTAGTCCTCTTAGCGGTTTACCAGTATTGTGCACATTCTTTCGCCAGAAACTGACAACTGCCCTTCTTGAATCAGCGGAAGGGAGAGAATG
Source organism: Anodontia alba (assembly GCA_964016985.1). Classification (NCBI taxonomy): domain Eukaryota; kingdom Metazoa; phylum Mollusca; class Bivalvia; order Lucinida; family Lucinidae; genus Anodontia; species Anodontia alba. Next base: position 124,437,127 of record OZ024825.1, read on the forward strand.
ACCGTAGAAAATATTTCATGATCAATCTCCACGAAGAATGTTGCCGACCTCGGCGGGGGTCGAACCCGCGACCTTCTGGTGTCCAGTCGGACGCGCATCCAACTGAGCCACCGAGGCCGGCCGCTCTGTAAGTTGAAAACTGTTTAAAATATTTTCATGAAATCTCGCATAAATGTAAAGCACTATGAGAACACGATCCATACCTCAGGTTAACCTACCTTTTGACATTGTAAATATTGAAAATAGTCATTTCTACCATGTACTTGTGTCTGCTTTTTAAGTTTGTTGCAGATATTTTGATGAAACTTCACACAAATTTAAAGCTCCATGAGACGACGTGCAGAACTCATGAACCCTATCTCTGATTTGCCTATTTTTGGAGTTACTGCCCTTTCAACATTGAACATAGCCATTTTTACCATATACTTGAGTCCGCTCTGTAAGTTGAAAACCTTTTCAGATATTTTTTTATGAAATTTCTCACAAATATGAAGCACCATTAGAAGATGTTCAGAACACAAGTACTCTGGAGTTATCTCCTTTGAACGTGTCAGCTCTGTAAGTTGGAAACTGTTTCAGATATTTTGATAAAACTTCACACAAATGTAAAGCATCATGAGAGGAGGTACACAAGAACTTTAACTCTTCTTAACCTACTTTTAGAATTATGGCCCTTTGAATATTGAAAATAGTGATTTCTGTAATATATGTGTCCGCTCTGTAACTTGAAAACTGTTTGAGATATTTTCTTGAAACTTTATGCAAATGCTTATCACATGATATGATGTGCAGAACACAAGAACCATGACTCTGAATTTCATGCTTTTGGAGTTACCGCCCTTTGGACATTGTAAGTAGTTATCCCAGCCATATACTTGTGCCCTTTCTATAACTTGAAAATGGTTTCAGAGATTTTCTTGAAGCCTTGCAGAAATGTTAAGCAACATAAGATGACATGTAGAACACAAAAACCATAAGTCTGACTTAATTACTTTTTGAGTAATGGGTCTTTGAACATTGAAAATAACAGTTTCTGTGATATACTTGTAAGCTTTACACAAATATGAAGCACCATGAGGGGATCTCTAAGTCTGTTTTACTTACTTTTTGAGTTATGGCCTTTTGAACATTGAAAATAGTCATCTCAGTCATATATTCATGTCAACTTTATTTATGGAAAAACTAATGCACCTTCCCTGTGATTTCATTTTTGACAGAGTTATGGCGCTTGATATAAGTGCCTGTGGCGGTGCATGGTGCAGTGCTTGCAGCGCTTTTATGCTATATAATCTTGATATTTTCGTTGGATACAACAAAAACAAAATGAAAAAAAAAAACAAAAAAAAAAACTAAGTTTACCCAAACCTATGAATCTGCAATACAGTTTCATGCTGAGTGTATAGACTGAGCTAGCCGGGATACTAAAAAATAGTTAGGTTTTTGCATGTACAGTTTAGTAATGAAAAAACAGCTACAATGACCCAAATTTTGGATAAAAAGAATGTAAACAATCTCTTAACAAGAAACATCTTTTGTATTTTGATAAGTGATTTTTAAGGGAATAAAATGTGATGCTTGTGGAATGACAGTCATGTCTGTCATTTTGTCCCCACTTAGCGAGGTGGAAGGGGACATCGTTTTTGGTCTGGCTGTGGTTGGTATTGGGGTTAGTATTAAAATTGATTTTGTTTTTTGTGTATTTCTGTTTGATTTTTCACAATAACTGTTTAATTTTTGGATGGGCTTTTAAAAAATCCGTCCTTTAAAATAGCGATGTCTGGGTGGGCGAGCGTCTAGCGGGCGGCTGGTAGTCGGGCGTCGTCCGAGGTTTACCTTTTGGTTAACCTTTTTTCAAAGTTATATGTTACCTTTATTCTTCAATGGATTGCTTTCATGTTTGGTAGGGATGAAGAGGAGGACCAGTAGATGTTTCACATGCAAGAGAAACAGCTCTTACTTTCTTTGTTATTTAAAATACCCATCCATAATGCCTTTAGGCGTTTTTCTTGTTACTTTATCAAAATATGTTCAGCAGCAAAGGTGTAATGGGCAGTCTCCACTAACTTCTCCAAATGGTCCTAGCTTCCTTCATTTCACAAGTATTAGATGACCATTTTCCATTCTTCAAGAATTGTTAAGAAAGACCATCAAAATAAGACCTGCCTTGGCCTTTTAGTCTCAGTGTTAGAGCCGTAGAGCTGTTGTTGGTAAATCAAGCAGATATTGTGATAAGATAAAAACGGGTAAAGGTGTTCATCCATACACCATAAAACAGGTGTTTTATTTACTTATTTGAGCCACACAGTGGTAAAAATGTTAGGGCGAATATGGGAAAATTTAAGATCCAGATCAGTTGGGGAAGCTGTACAATAGGAATCTGATAAGGTACTTTGCTATACACAGAAGCATCTCCCTGGCTACGTGGTTAGCTCTCCTAGTTTCGGATTACCAGGTCTCAAGTTCGAATCCCTCTTTAGGCTGAATTCAGCTCTTAAGCCTTAAAGCGCCAAGAAAATCTGCATCTGAAAATGTCGTCTGCTGCATCTTCTTGCAAACTTTTCAAACTTATATTTTGCATATAGGCAAACAGTGTGGACCCAGATCAGACTGCTCCTAAAGGAGCAGTCTGATCTGGGTCCACACTGTTTGCAACAATGACTTTTAAAGTAACCGGCAGAAGACAAAGCAGACGACAATTGTTGTGATTGGCGCTTTAAGGGTTAACTGTACTCGGCTTCATTACACAGAACCTTTATCACCACTCTCCCACACTATATATTTGGAAGAGTCCAATGACGATTTTGGGTATGTCAGGCTTTATGATGTAGATATTCCTAAAGAAACATGAACTATTTGCAAACAGTGGAGACCCTGATCAGATGCGGCATTCTGAGGCGACTGATCTGGGTCTGCACTGTTTGCCAGGTACCTGTTCAGGGGTCTCCAGTTTTCAGTTGGTTCTTTTGACCATGACATCTGCATGAAATGCCAAATCCTGTTTTGTTTTTTTTTTCTGTGAAAAATAAGCAAAAAAAGCTTTAATATTTTACTCATAGTGCATGGCTTTAAAAAAATGTAAGGGAAGTAAATGATCACTGTTTATGTCAGAACTCAGAAAGGTTATCACCCCTAACGACGCTACAATGAATGAGTTGCAACATTACATAGTGGGATTATTGTCTTATATTTTTCCAGAAACTAGAATTTTTCATTTCAAACCTGTACAACATAATACAACATAACCTTTTCAGCAAGTGTAATTTTTACGAGGTTTTGTTTTGCAGTTTTGCTAGATGTTAAAAGCTGATGAAATCTTAGTTGTATTCATTGGAACCATTTCAAATAATTGGGAACCCCCAGTTGAATTTGACCAAAGAGTGGTAAGGGTTAAAGATATGTGAGGAGCAGAGTCAGAAAACATACACCAGGGCCTCTTTATAACACTATTGTTGGGGTCCATAGCATAAACCGTGTTACTTTAAACAACCATGTTAGTGTTAGTTAAACAACCATGTTATATCCAAACAAAAATGTATAGACCATTTATTGTCATTTTTTCAATATAATCTATACATTTTTGGGATCCATCTTTGAACCTTGTTATATCCAAAACCGTGTTATAACGAACCATGTTATAAAAGGGTTGAAGGGTACCTTGGGATATGTGCACCCAGAAAAGATTCAGATCAGCCTGCCCATTCGCTCAGTCTGATCAGAGTCTTCACTGGGCGAATTTTGATAGCCAAGGCTGCAAACTTTTTTCATGCTGACACCAAAGACTGTTCAGCTTGCACATCATTGTTAGGCGCACATGTCAGCAGGTGTGTTTTCTTGTGTTGAAGCTCATACCTTCTGAGAACCTGGATGGAGGAGTATACTCACTTGCCCAGAAAGTGTGATTAGGTGATCTGACCGTCTGGACATGACTTGAACAGTGTTGACTGGGCTGTAAAATTCCAACTCGAACAACTCAAACCAGTTCCACCACAGTTTTCTTGTATGCTCGCCTGTACAAAAGGACAGGAAGATCTAATGTAGTCACTCCACTGTTGATGTTGACGTAATGAAGTGAAGGTCACAGACCCAAAGAACTCTGGTTGTTGGTTAAAGATTCCTAACGAACAATATTTCCTGAATGCTTGCATGTATTTAGTTGGTAGATGGACCTGTGGACTGAGCTGGTATTAGATATTTGTCAAAGTTTGTCCAGTACATGCCCCGACTCTACCCCAAATGACCATCGGGTAAAAATCATGGCTAAGAAATTACACATTAAAGGTTTTGCTTAGAGTTTCCTGAACATTACGAGAGAACGCGCCTATTCAAATATATAGAAAATTTCACCTAAAAAAACCCTGAAAATTTTCAGATAAAAAAACTTTGATATTTTTAATATTTCTGCTCAAAAAATAGATTGTAGGTACTCGTAAGAACCGCCTCAGCGAGGCGATTCTAACGAGTACCCACAATCTATGTTTTTGAGCAAATGCTTACCCCTGTAAACCCCAGTTTTACTATATAAAGTGGGGTTAAAGGGGGTCAAAATTATATAGGTATGTTTTCGTGATGAGACCTTTATATGCTGAATACCTGTATAGATATGCTGTAGACAAAATTAGTCCCAAGATAAGATCCATGTTACAAGTACAAATATGAAAGCTCATCAAAACGGGAACAAACTTGTGTTTCTACGAAGACTACTACTTCAGCAATACAAGCAAAAGGAATTTAACACTTAGCATGTTCGGTAAAAATTGCAGCAAATGACATTTAGAAATATTTTTCTTTTTTCCAAAAACATAGATGACTATTGTATGAAATGTCAGAGACTATTTTCTGGGAAACAAGAAAAATATACTTTGCAAGCAATCTTTTATTTTTTGGCAGAAAATAGGCACTGACATATGCAAACTTTCTCCTAAGGAAACATTTTGCATGAAATGTCAAAGCCTTTTTCTGGTAAAAATAAGAAATATCTCGTCACTTTGTTGTCTGCTGAATTTGCCCAGAGTGTGGTACAGGTTAATATAAGAACCAGTGCATGACAAAACCAACATAATGGCATGTGCGCTGAGCGAAGACTCCTTATCCACCCAGTCTGATCAGAGTCTGTGCTGTGTGCTCAAAGGGAGGCGGACAGCAAAGACTGATCAGACTGGCCGCATGCTCAGGCTGATCTGAGTCGTCGCTGAGCCACACATGCCATTTTGTAGGATTTGTCACGCTCTGGCTCTAATATCAATAGTCATTGAAGACAAAGTGTAGGTTTTATACCATTGTAATTCAGTGTGAACATACTGGATTATTGACAGAAAAATAAAATAAGATGAAACTGATTTTACGTTTTAACTTTGTGGCACCAATGTGATCCGTATCTTCCGAAAGTATTGGGACAGAAAGGCCTGTGCAAGAATATATGTGAAGATATCCCGGAATGCCACAGTCACGAAGCTTAGCCTTCCAAGGGTTAGGGTTAGGGTTAGGGGTTAGGGTTAGGGTTAGGGTTAGGGTTAGGGTTAGGTTACCCTAACCCTAACCCTAACCCTAACCCCTAACCCTAACCCTAACCCTAACCCAAAAGAAGGAGAGATGAAGAACAATTATAAACCCAGTCAGCATTCTACGTAAATCTATATCGGGCCGTCATCGGTCCGTCAGGGTAGCTGACGGGCCGATGACGGCCCGATGTAGATTTACGTAGAATGCTAGCTGGGAAAGTACGCGATGAAACCCAGGAAATGCCACAATCCCGAAGCTTAGCCTTCCAAGTCACCAAAAGAAGGAGAGATGAAGAACAATTATAAACCCAGTCAGCATTCTACGTAAATCTATATCGGGCCGTCATCGGCCCGTCAGGGTAGCTGACGGGCCGATGACGGCCCGATATAGATTTACGTAGAATGCTAGCTGGGAAAGTACGCGATGAAACCCAGGAAATGCCACAATCCCGCAGCACTGCCTTCCTTGTGCACATATAGAAGGAGAAATGAGGAACAAACAATTGCAAGACAAATGCCACATGAAATCACAGATATACAAAGAACTGCAACGTTGTACGGAATGGTCAGTATAAAAACTGCAAAATAAATCTCTATACATCAGCAGGTAGTGAAATGTTTTGTCAAAATTTAGGATAAGTATGTTAAGTTGTCTGAATATTAGGGTTGTATGAAGGAAGCTCCCAGACCATACATTCACCTGCAGGGACTAGAAATAAAGCCTTTTCCATTGGCTTCTATTATGTGCACAAGTAAACGCACAACGTCGTAACAATGTTACGGCGTGTGTTAGCTGGGTGTAAACAGATTAACTGCCCAGAGGACTAAACCTACCCAGGAAACCATGACCTTAACTGGTCCGTTTAACTCTAAACTAACCAACCTACCAGTCCTTTTCTCGGGCAGATGCCACAAAATGATCTTTGAACTAGAACCCTGGCAACAAAAGAAAAAAATACCAGGTCTACCCTTCTATTATTAACCAGTCCTCACCAAGTTGACATATAAGACTGTTTTCCAATGACGCAGCTATACGTTGATCGGTAAGAATATTTTCCAATAATGCAGTCGTGTGTTGAAGTATAAAAAATGTTTTCTAATGATGCAGCCGTGTGTTGAAGTATAAGAATATTTACAATGATGCAGCCGTGTGTTGAAGTATAAGAACATTTTCCAATGATGCAGCTATATGTTAAAGGGTAAGAATGTTTTCCAATGATGCAGCCGTGTGTTGAAGTATAAGAATATATATATATATATTTTTTTTTTTTTTTTTTTTTTTTTTTTTTCAATGATGCAGCTATATGTTGAACGGTAAGAATGTTTTCCACTGATACAACTATGTTGAACGATGAGAATGTTTTCCAATGCTGCAGCCGTATGTTGAAGTATAAGAATGTTTTCCAATGGTACAGCTTTATGTTGAACGGTGAGAAAGTTTTCCAGTGATACAGTTATATTGTGGAACGGTAAGAATGTTTTCCAGTGATACAGCTCTATGTGGAACGGCTAGAATGTTTTCCAGTGATACAGCTATATTGTGGAACGGTAAGAATGTTTTCCAGTGATACAGCTATATATGGAACGATAAGAATGTTTTCCAGTGATACAGCTATATGTTGAACGGTAAGAATGTTTTCCAGTGAAACAGCTATATGTGGAACGGCTAGAATGTTTTCCAATGATACAGCTATATTGTGGAACGGTAAGAATGTTTTCCAGTGATACAGCTATATGTTGAACGGTAAGAATGTTTTCCAGTGATACAGCTCTATGTGGAACGGCTAGAATGTTTTCCACTGATACAGCTATATTGTGGAACGGTAAGAATGTTTTCCAGTGAAACAGCTATATGTGGAACGGCTAGAATGTTTTCCAATGATACAGCTATATTGTGGAACGGTAAGAATGTTTTCCAGTGATACAGCTATATGTGGAACGGTAAGAATGTTTCCCAATGATACAGCTATATTGTGGAACGGTAAGAATGTTTTTCAGTGATACAGCTATATGTTGAACGGTAAGAATGTTTTCCAGTGATACAGCTCTATGTGGAACGGCTAGAATGTTTTCCAGTGATACAGCTATATTGTGGAACGGTAAGAATGTTTTCCAGTGGTACAGCTATATATGGAACGGTAAGAATGTTTTCCAGTGATACAGCTATATGTTGAACGGTAAGAATGTTTTCCAGTGAAACAGCTATATGTGGAACGGCTAGAATGTTTTCCAATGATACAGCTATATTGTGGAACGGTAAGAATGTTTTCCAGTGATACAGCTATATGTGGAACGGTAAGAATGTTTCCCAATGATACAGCTATATTGTGGAACGGTAAGAATGTTTTTCAGTGATACAGCTATATGTTGAACGGTAAGAATGTTTTTCAGTGATACAGCTATATGTTGAACGGTAAGAATGTTTTCCAGTGATACACTATATGTGGAACGGCTAGAATGTTTTCTAATGATACAGCTATATTGTGGAACGGCTAGAATGTTTTCCAGTGATACAGCTATATGTTGAACGGTAAGAAGAATGTTTTCCAATGATACAGCTATATTGTGGAACGGCTAGAATGTTTTCCAGTGATACAGCTATATGTTGAACGGTAAGAATGTTTTCCAGTGACACAGCTATATGTTGAACGGTAAGAATATTTTTCAGTGACACAGCTATATGTTGAACGTCTAGAATGTTTTCCAGTGACATAGCTATATGTTGAACGGTAAGAATGTTTTCCAATGATACAGCTTTATTGTGGAACGGTAAGAATGTTTTCCAGTGATACAGCTATATGTTGAACGGTAAGAATGTTTTCCAGTGACACAGCTATATGTTGAACGGTAAGAATGTTTTACAGTGATACAGCTATATGTTGAACGGTAAGAATGTTTTCCAGTGACACAGCTATATGTTGAACGGTAAGAATGTTTTCCAGTAATACAGCTATATGTGGAACGGCTAGAATGTTTTCCAGTGACAGCTATATGTTGAACGGTAAGAATGTTTTCCAGTGATACAGCATTATGTTGAACGGTAAGAATGTTTTTCAGTGATACAGCTATATGTTGAACGGTAAGAATGTTTTCCAGTGACACAGCTATATGTTGAACGGTAAGAATGTTTTCCAGTGATACAGCTATATGTTGAACGGTAAGAATGTTTTCCAGTGATACAGCTATATGTGGAACGGCTAGAATTTTTTCCAGTGACACAGCTATATGTTGAACGGTAAGAATGTTTTCCAGTGATACAGCATTATGTTGAACGGTAAGAATGTTTTCCAATGATACAGCTATATTTTGGAACGGCTAGACTGTTTTCCAGTGATACAGCTATATGTTGAATGGTAAGAATGTTTTCCAGTGATACAGCATTATGTGGAACGGCTAGAATGTTTTCCAATGATACAGCATTATGTGGAACGGTAAGAATGTTTTCCAGTGATACAGCATTATGTTGAACGGTAAGAATGTTTTCCAATGATACAGCTATATTGTGGAACGATAAAAATGTTTTCCAGTGATACAGCTATATGTTGAACGGTAAGAATGTTTTCCAGTGACACAGCTATATGTTGAACGGTAAGAATGTTTTTCAGTGATACAGCTATATGTTGAACGGTAAGAATGTTTTCCAGTGACACAGCTATATGTTGAACGGTAAGAATGTTTTCCAGTGATACAGCATTATGTTGAACGGTAAGAATGTTTTCCAGTGATACAGCATTATGTGGAACGGCTAGAATGTTTTCCAATGATACAGCTATATGTTGAACGGTAAGAATGTTTTCCAGTGATACAGCTATATGTGGAACGGCTAGAATGTTTTCCAGTGATATAGCTATATGTTGAACAGTAAGGCTGTTTTCCAGTGATACAGCTATTTATTACATTTTTCAGCAGTGATTTACCGAGATTTGTCAGTGAATTATAATCGATCATTTACCGAGTGACTTATTTCATTTCGAACCTTTTGACGTCATAATTGCTAGTCGACGTTGCTGGCGTTGGTAACAACAATAACAATAGTTGACGTTTTGCGGAAAATTTGATAATATCATGGAAATCAAACTGCAATTTTCACGTCCAGTTGGCGTTTTTGAGGAAAGACATAACACAAATATAAAGTATGATCTTGATAATCCAGTTCTACTTTCGTGACACTGTTGCGTCTGTATTTCAAGCACAGGATGATTTGTGAAAACAAGATGATTTTCAAACTAAACCACGCCTCCTGAAATTCATGCACCGACTGAACCTATTTTGGCTGGAAATCATGACAGTTGAATGTGAAAATTCAAAGGTAAAAAATGAATGAAAAGGTAATAAACAGTTTACTTTGTTCTTTTGTTCTATTATTGGAAAAAATTCGCTCGTGTTTTAAGATTTGCTCGTAAAAAAAAAACTCATTCGCTTCGCTCACTCGTTTTTTTACGCGCAAGCCCTAAAACTCTAGTGAATTATTTCTCCGTAATAGATCAAAACAACCAAATAAACTCTATATGTTGAATGGTAAGAGTGTTTTCCAGTTGAATGGTAAGAATGTTTTGCAGTGATAAAGCTATATGTCGAACGGTAAGAATGTTTTCCAATGATAAAGATATATGTTGAAGTATAAGAATGTTTTCCAATGATACAGCCGTGTGTTAAAGTATAAGAATGTTTTCCAATGACACAGCTATATGTTGAACGGTAAGAATATTTTTCAGTGATACAGCTGTATGTTGAAGTATAAAAATGTTTTCCAATGATGCAGCCGTGTGTTGAAGTATAAGAATGGTTTCCAGTAATACAACTATATGTTGAACGGTAAGAATATTTTTCAGTGATACAGCTATATGTTGAAATATAAGAATGTTTTCCAATGATGCAGCCGTGTGTTGAAGTATAAGAATGGTTTCCACTGATACAGTTATATGCTGAAGGGCAAGACTGTTTTCCAATCATGCGGCTGTATGTTTAAGTATAAGAATGTTTTCTACTGATACAGCTATATGTTGAAGGTTAAAAATGTTTTCTACTGATACAGCTGTATGTTGAAAGGTAAAAATGTTTTCCAATGATGCAGCCGTGTATTGAAGTATAAGAATGTGTTCTAATGATACACCAGAAGTTGAAACATGAGAATATTTTTCAGGGATATAGCCATACGTCAAAACAAAAACAGCCATGAATTGAAGTGTAAGAATGCTTTCCGATGATACAACCATACATTGAAGTATAAAACTGTTTTTCCAATGACAGAGACTTCCAATGACAGAGACATATTCTCCTCTATGCAGATGATATTGTATTAATAAGTAAGTCTGGACACGACATCACGAAAACACGCCTATGTAATTTTGACCCCCTTAAACCCCACTTTTATATAGTAAAACTGGGGTTTACAGGGGTATACATTATTTCTCTTATTTCTGATCAAACCACAGATTGTGGGTATTCGTTAGAACCGCCTCGATGAGGCGGTTCTAACGAGTACCCACAATCTATGTTTTGAGCAGAAATATGAAAAAATATCAGAGTTTTTTATCTAAAATTTTTCAGTTTTTAGAGGTGAAATTTTCTATATATTTGAATAGGCGTGTTTTCGTAATGACATGCAACGCCTTTTGGATACACTTCATGACTGGTGTAAACGCTGGAGGGTTCTTATCAATACTGATAAGTCGAAATTATGCATTTTCGAAAGGGAAGACGCCATAGAACTGAATTTGAGTTTAAGATAGGTAATAATGTTTTAGAACTGATCGAAAAGTACAAATATTTAGGGGTAATCTTCACGGAAAAAAAAAAGATTTCAATCTACGAGTAAATGCAGTGAATCTCGCTAAAGGTGGAGGTAGGGCTCTAGGTTCGATTATCTCAAAACTACGGACTCTCAATGAGATTGGAATCAAAACCTATGAAAGTTATATAACTCTTGTGTTGTCCCAATACTTGATTATCAGTCGTCCGTCTGGGGTTACAAAGATTTCAGTAATATTGATTCTGTTCAGAACAGAAGTATTTATATGGTACTTTCTTGATGGTCACCGGTTTGCACCGAATCTTGCTATAAATGGTGATGTAGGGTGGATGCCAACAAGGGAACTCCGTTGGTATAATATGGTCCGGTATTGGAATAGACTGGTCAATATCATCACGAAAACACGCCTATATAATTCTGACCCCCTTAAACCCCACTTTTATATAGTAAAACTGGGGTTTACAGGGGTATACATTATTTTTCTTATTTCTGCTAAAAACATAGATTGTGGGTACTCGTTAGAACCGCCTCGCTGAGGCGGTTCTAACGAGTACCCATAATCTGTGTTTTGAGAAGAAATATGAAAAATATCAGAATTTCTTATCTGAAAATTTTCCTTTTTTTTTGGTTGTAAAATTTTCAACATATTTGAATAGGCGTGTTTTCGTAATATGGACGACAATCGCATTTGTAAAAAGGTATTCTTGTAGGACTATATGATTTGTCGTAACAATTAGAGTGCGGAGGTTTGTTTGTTTGTGTTGAGGTTTTACGGCCCAGTCAACCCAGTGGGGTCATGTCGAGCGCGGTCAGTTTACCTAACCACACGTTTACTGGGCAGGCTTAGTCCTCTAAGCGGTTAACCAGTATTGTGCACATTCTTTCGCCAGAAACTGACAACTGCCCTTCTTGAATCAGCGGAAGGGAGAGAATGACCGTAGAAAATATTTCATGATCAATCTCCACAAAGAATGTTGCCGACCTCGGCGGGGGCTGAATCCGCGACCTCCTGGTCTCCAGTCGGACGGCGCATCCAACTGAGAGTGCGGAGGTGAAAGACATTATGTCGAAAACTGGCCTAATAAGAAAGTTTGAAACTTTAATCTTCTGTAACCTAGCTGATGTAAAACTATCTCTTCAAAATGCATATGCCAATGACTGGCCAGCCAAAACTTTATCTGTGACCAAACTACGAACATATGTTACGTTTAAAACCTCTTACAGTCCTGAAAAAATACGTGTTGTTAAACCTGAAAAGAAATGAGCGATCAATGCTGGCTCAGTTTAGGTGCGGTATTTTCCCAGCTAGCATTCTACGTAAATCTACATCGGGCCGTCATCGGCCCGTCAGCTACCCTGACGGGCCGATGACGGCCTGATATAGATTTACGTAGAATGCTGACTGGGTTACCCTTAAGAATCGAAACTGGGAAATATGTGGGTAACATTACGAAAACACGCCTATTCAATCATATAGAAAATTTCACCTCCAAAAACTGAAAATTTTCAGATAAAAAACTCTGATATTTTTCATATTTCTGCTCAAAACATAGATTGTGGGTACTCGTTAGAACCGCCTCGTCGAGGCGGTTCTAACGAGTACCCACAATCTATGGTTTTGAGCAGAAATAACAAAAATAATGTATACCCCTGTAAACCCCAGTTTTACTATATAAAAGTGGGGTTTGAGGGGGTCAAAATTATATAGGTATGTTTTCGTGATGAAAAGCCTGAAGACAGACTCTGTAAGATGTGTGGACGCCAGCAAATTGAGGATGAAGTGCATTTTTTGTTACACTATCCTTTTTATGACATTCACAGACAAAAATTATTTTCGGGAACTGAAGATTTATATTCTGACCAGTTAAGTGATACTGATAAAATTATCATTTTGATGAATGATATTCAAAGACTAACAGCAAAATATCTGTTAAATGCATTTGAACAGCGGAAAACATTTCTTTATTCCAAGAATTAATTTACTTAGTTCTATCCATGTTACGTATATCAATCACACCAGAGACTAAAGTGACTTATATGTCCATGGGGCTGGGTGCTTTTGATATTTTAATTCCTGTATCGTATTTATATATTGTAATTCACATGTCACTACAATAAACAATTACTTACTTACTGTTGAAGTGTAAGAATCTTTTCCACTGACACAGCCATAAGTTGAAGAACAAAATGTTTTCTAATGACGCGGATGCACAGGCTGTCTTCGCTGGGCACACATGCAATCTTACAAGTAGGAAATGCTGTGCCCCGACTCAAAGTTAAGTAAATCCTACAAAGGGTATGGTAGATATGACATCTTAGAAACTTTAACGTAAAGTGAAAGCTGACACCAACGCCGGCATCACGAAAACATACCTTTATTATTTTGACCCCCTTAAATCCCACTTTTATATAGTAAAACTGGGGTTTACAGGGGTATACATTATTTTTCTTATTTCTGCTCAAAAACATAGATTGTGGGTGCTCGTTAGAACCACCTCGCCGAGGCAGTTCTAACGAGTACCCACAATCTATGTTTTGAGCAGAAATAGAAAAAATATCAATTTTTATCTGAAAACTGTTTTTTTTTTTTTTTTTTTTTTTTTTTTTTGTGGTGAAATTTTCAATATATTCGAATAGACGTGTTTTCGTAATGGGGATAGTGCTGTAGCGTTTCCTCGCACCGAGGTCATATAACGTTATTCGTGGTCATTTCAACTGAGCATGAAATTTTCTCTGGTTGGCATTTTCATATTTATTAGCAGAGAAATTTTCATGCTCAATTATGTTTAGGAAGAAAGTATTTGCAATTGTTATTAATTTGAGATTTATTAGCAGGTCACATTTTATGCTCAGCTGAGTTGAGCATGAAAAAAAGTTTTATAAACTTGGAACCACGACTTTCGACCAGAAGACCTAAAATGTCTATACAAATATCATCTAAAATTACGAATTATTTGTCTGTAATCACTGCTAATCTCCAGGCAATTTCAGCAAACCACAAATTGAAGGCATGTCTTTTTCTTATTCCAAACCACTGGGTCTGACATTTCAAGCAGATTTTCTGCAAAAGAGAAAATTTGCATGAAATGTCAAACGCCGTCTTCTGAAGAAAAAAAAATATATTTTTTTAAAATATGGTTTGCAAAAAATTCTGCCTAACACGCTAAGCGTTTAAACCTTTTAGCCCTGAAGACCAAGACAGATACTTTTGCAAACAGTGTAGATTCAGATTCGATGGCTCATAATGAGTCGTTCATCAGGATCTATACTGTTTGCCATTCTATTCTTGACTTACAACTGGCACCCTTTTGGAAACAATGTATGTGTCCGAATTCAAAGATGGGAGAGTCTATTGCAGAAAGTGAGGGTTGAAAGGATTAACAATTAAAGGAACATTGAATGAAGTAAAGTTTATTGAAATTTCAGCATGGTTTAATAGGATTTCCTTTCTCAGTGGCAATGTGGTCTAACGCCGAATGTCGCGGAATGGTGATTGTCCACTTCTTTATTATAAGCACAGAACAACTTTCTGAAAACCAAAAAAAAAATATATAGACTCAGAAATTAACAATCCATTACGAAAACACGCCTATGCAAATATATTGAAAATTTTAACACCAAAAAATGAAAATTTTCAGATAAAAAATTCTGATATTTTTCATATTTCTGCTCAAAACATAGATTGTGGGTATTCGTTAGAACCGCCTCGATGAGGCGGTTCTAACGAGTACCCACAATCTATGTTTTGAGCAGAAATAAGAAAAATAATGTATACCCCTGTAAACCCCAGTTTTACTATATAAAAGTGGGGTTTGATGGGGTCAAAACTATATAGGCATGTTTTCGTGATGATAAAATGCGTTCACAAAAGCAAACAATTACATGTCTATTGCCACAACGTCGGAAAACGTTCGTTCAGACATAAACGACCAGCGAAGATTCGGATCAGACTGTGCTTTCCTGCAATCTAATCAGAATCTTCACTGGGCCCGTGAAGTTTAGATAGCCAAAGATGCAAAGTGTCTTCACGTTGACAACGAAGACTGATCAGACTGCGCGGATGAACAGGCTGATCTGAATTTTTTGTTGGTCGCTAATGTCCGAATATATGTTTCTCTGACGTTGCAGCTCGTATGTTGCAAACACACACACACACACACACACACACACACACACACACACACACACACACACACACACACAAAAACACATAAAGCCTAGAGTCTGAAACATGGGATCTAAGTAAATGTAGTAGGCCCTGTTTAGATGCCACAGATTGCGGCGTCTGATCTGGGTCTATAGTATTTGCTTTAAATGTAAATAAAACAAAAAAGAAAACACACACAAAACTTCTGTTACAAAATAAACTTAACTTGATACACCTTCAATTTAAAGTGGATCTGTACAAGTAGTGGGGTAATAGACTCCACTGGGCATCAACGCAGTTTACTGAGACCAGAAAAAAAGAGCATTTGCTAAGAGAATAGTTGTACGAAGCTTGTTTTTACACCTCATATAATCTTGTCCATCCACGCCATCTGATCAGGGCATACGCTTTTTCTCAGTATCCTTTTGCTGCAGGTGGACAGCGAACGCACTGGTTAGTCTATTGCACAGTCTACCTTGGCATTCAGTGTTCAGATATGATCAAAAGCCTTTCTATTAACATTTCAGTAAACATTTTAGATTTCCCACATGATCAATTTCAATTTAAGGGTAGTGGATATGCCATTTTTTTCACGGGAGGCAACTATAGTAACTTCTGTTTATTTTTTCGCAGATATTGCTTACCGTATCTATCTATCTATCTATCTATCTATCTATCTATCTATCTATCTATCTATCTATCTATCTATCTAATGGCATTCACACAACTGAGTATTACGTGCCGGTAATATATAAACAAAATACTAGCTACATGGCAAACAGTGTATCCCAGTTGGCATTTTGTTTAAATCTATATAGGATCGTTATCGGTCCGACAGGATTCCTGTATCTGCCCGATCATGACAGATTTAAGCAGAATGCTAGCTGCGTAGATCCTGATTAAACTGTTCGCACATCCGACTGCGATGTTTGCTCATGATCAGGAACGTCTAGAATGATAAAAAAAGATCGACATGAAAGACAATATACTTAGATTGTTTATCTCCGCTCCAGAGGGATATTCCAGTGAGGTGCCAGTCATCAGGATACGCCCAGCTCGTCAGAAAACCATTCGTTTTATCGTATCTCACCGTGACGGACGTGATGTCTCCGAGACTGAGCCTCGTTTTCATCATCTTGCTGATAATGGTGCCTTGGTTGTGGATTTCGTTATCGCTTGCAGAGAGAAATGCGGTGAATGTAAATATTAACTGTTAAAGCACAAGCAAAATTTGTAGCAGACGACAGTCTAAAATTTTATTTTTCAAATTTTCTGAGAAAATAAATCTTGACGATTCACATGAAATGTCAAGATTTGTTTTCTCTGAAAAACAAAACAAAATTGTCATCTGCTGCAGTTGTGATTGGCGAAGGGTGAAGAAACTGGAAAAGTAAATATAGGCACGATCAAATTTGCTTTTCTCTGCTTAAAAAAAAAAAAGTCCCTGAGCACATCTACCGTCTCGGGTGCGTTTTAACAATTAGCACTCTGGGTAAAATGTTCAGCAGATGGCATTATGAAATATTTTTTCTTATTTTTCCCAGGAAACAGGATTTGACATTTCATGCAAGTTGTCTCCATAGTATTAAGCTTTAGCACCTTGTAGGCTAAATCATAAGATGAAAATTAGTGATTTTTACCTATTTTTCACTGAAACTAAAAAAAGACATTTCATTTAAATTGTCTGCTAACTTGAATGAACTATCAAGCCTAATGTCCTGTAAAAATAATAATAATAATAATAATAATAAAAACAAAAATCAGAAACCATTTTTTTTGTTGAGAAAAAAGAATATTTATGTTTATAGTATTTTTATCTGGAGCTTCATATTTCATGGCATTACGAAAACACGCCTATTCAAATATATAGAAAATTTCATCTCCAAAAACTGAAAATTTTCAGATAAAAAACTCCGATATTTTTTCATATTTCTGCTCAAAACATAGATTGTGGAAACTCGTTAGAACCGCCTCGCCGAGGCGGTTCTAACGAGTACCCACAATCTATAGGTTTTGAGCAGAAATACGAAAAATAATGTATACCCCTGTAAACCCCAGTTTTACTATATAAAAGTGGGGTTTAAGGGGGGTCAAATTTATATAGGTATGTTTTCGTTATGGCATATTTACCATGCAAAACATTTTATTAGTATAATAATATAGAATCAAATGTAGAAAATAATTGTTTTGGTTTTTTTTTAGATATTGCTACCATGACTAAAGAACCATAGTCTGTGTAAATAACGACTGAATCAGACTATAGGCAGAGCATTGATATATTGTTTTTAAGTTTGAGTTATCCATATTCTAGTCAATCAAAATCAATTACTTTAGTACCCGGCGGGCATATGGCGTTTACGTAACGTTGCATCAACGTCGATGCAACGTCAAATGACGTTGCATCGGCGTTGATATGACGTTTTCTCAACCAACGATATATGCCCGCTGGGTACATATTTGCAAAATATATACTTCATAGCCATAGCTCTAGACATGCCAGTATTTTTAAAGGAAAAAAATATTGACATTTTTTTCACATTTGTTACAAAAACATATGTTGTGGGTACTCATTAGAAGCCCAGTAAGCATTCTTTATCAATCTACAGCGGGCCGTTATCGGCCCGTCAGCTACCCTGACGGGCCGATAACGGCCCGCTGTAGATTGATAAAGAATGCTAGCTCGTTTTTGTTTCTTTTGAGAAATAAAAAATATCTATCTTTATAGCATTCTTATCTTTAGCTTTTGTATTAAGCCATGGCATATTCGCCAGCATGTCCAGCAATCCAGTAAATTTTATCATCTAAAGTATCAGTCTTATTGGAATTTCCGAAGTATTCACGAAGTGAATGCCCTACGGCTATGTATCACCGGACTGACAGAATCGGAGCCTTTCGACTGTCCCGATACTGATAAAAAATCACAAAAAGGACCAAAAAGTTTTTTTCCCAGTGTGAATAAACTTTACATCAGTCGAAAGATAAAAGAATTTCAAGTCAAACCTTAGATGTATAAAGAAATTTGAATGATGATACTATTACTGTCCAATTTCTTTGACTTTTCCGTAAAATTCCAGCAACATCAATATTACATATATAGTAGAAAGGGGTTGGTTCGTTTAGAATCAATTATGACCAAAAAGATTTTATTTTATTTTCAAAATAATTGTATGTCATTCAAGAAAAGATTTTATAAATTTTAATTTGACACCTGTATATTGGTGATACGTTTAATAGTAATGAAATTATCGCAATTTAACATAGTTTCCCATTGACTTCCATTGTGAAAAATTTATCAAATGTTATCGAAAGATGGATATGTATGAAATTGTATGAAATGTTGTCTGGGTTCATGTTTATTATTATTATTATTATTATTATTATTAATATTATTATTAATATTATTATTATTATTATTATTATTAACATAGGAATCAAAAGATAAAAGCTCCCAACTGATATAGAGACAGATTTTTCCAGGGATACAGAGGGCGCCCCTCATGATATTCAAGCTTATACTTACGTCATTAAATGTACAGGACCAGTTGTACCATTTGTGCCTGTTACCGTTATGGTCAATTTTCCATCAAAGTTGTTGGACGCCGTAATATTGAACTGGTAGTTGTAATCTAATAATATATAAGGCCAGAGAAAATTATTAGTGTCTCATCCTGATTTTAGACACGAGATGGAATAGGTGGATTTTATTTCTTATTTCTGGGCTATCTAGTGAAGAGGTAAATCATAGCAAATCAAGACGACTGACAGATGAAGAAAACAGTTTAAATGCTCTTTTCATCACAAATAACTTTTATTAGCAATACTTAAAATTGTTGGTTTTAACAATATTTTATTAATTCTTTAGTCACATATACAGAATAAACACATTCCTAATCCTTAAGCACATCCCCTCAAATGTGTAATAAAATCTTTTTTTTTTAGCATAAATCCAACTCATCACGAATACATACCTTTTTTAATTTTGACCCCCTTAAATCCCTCTTTTATATAATAAAACTGGGGTTTACAGGGGTATACATTATTTTTCTTATTTCTGCTCAAAAACATAGATTGTGGGTACTCGTTAGAACCGCCTCGGCGAGGCGGTTCTAACGAGTACCCACAATCTATGTTTTGAGCAGAAATATGGAAAATATCAGAATTTTTACCTGAAAACTTTCAGGTTTTTTGGTGGTGAAATTATCAATATATTTAAATAGGCGTGTTTTCGTAATGTGTATCTAAAAAAGTTTTATATCTCAGATATTTCAATTTGTCCGAATTTTAGGGGCGGATGGTAATGAGAATCTGATAATTTTCTCTGGCCAAATTAGTGAACTGTTCTTTCAAAATATCTATTCTCTCACTCTAATGCTCTCTGAAAAACTGAATTCATGAAATTCACTTTTCCATCAATGAATTCGAATGTGTCTATTGTTGCAAAAGTTTGGATGTCCAGTTCGGTACCGAATAATTTTGGTTGGGTCGGATTTTAGGACGCAAATTCTTGATAACTACAATTAACTTGTACTACACAATTAAAAAAAAAAAACAAAAAAAAAAAAACAAAAAAAAAAAACGTTATATTATTCAGGCCTGTCTGTTCGAATGCTAAGGGGAAATATGTTTTTTTTTTGTTTTTTTTTAATATATCTTACCACAATAGGAAGCTGAACCTTCAGTTTCAAGGAAGAGTGACCCTCTGGCACTAAATTTATCAGCGTTGTAGCCCATCTGTGAACAGCCGTCACCATAACAACGAAGACAGTTCCCTTTGTGAAATTCATCCGCGCTGGTACAAGGATAGGCAGTAAATGGGCAGTCTGACTTGATGGACTCAATGAAGTAATAGTAAGATCTCTCGTGGCTACATGCTACGGCTCCTTCCGCAGCTATAAAAAATATTTTATCATTTTTAGTAAGCTCTAGCTGAAAGAAACATTTCCTAAACTTGAATTAACACTGTCCTGCTGGTCCCGGATATGCCCGGCCTCTACAAACAGTGTAACCCAGATCAGTTGGCTTCTGAAGAAGCCAACTGATCTGGATCTACATTTTTCATTCAGTATGTAAATTGGATCAAGTAAACTTACTGGCTGAATACTAGAAGTGGTCGTAGCGTCTTAAAATTTATTCAGTATGGCAAGGGTTAAGTCAAGTTTATCTCTTTAACCCATGTCCTGCTGAATAAATTAAGATGCCACACCCACTTCTAATTTTTAGCCAATCAGATTACTTGATTCGTATTTTTGCTATAAATTCACATACTTAATGGCAAACAGTGCAGATCCAGATCAGTTGGCTTCTTCAGAAGCCAACTGATCTGGATCTAAACTGTTTGCAAAGGCAGAGTATATCCGGGTTCAGCAGGACAAGGATTAAAACTGACCGTTCACGATATCTTTTTAGACAGATTATTTTCCCATACTTGAATAAAGTCGATTTTATCGCTTTAAAATTGACCTCAATATCTTTTTAAACTGTTGATTTTTAAAAGAAAGGTCTGTCACTAACAAGTGAAAGATTTTCATGAGAACGCCCGCCGGTTGCTCAAAAAAGCCTTTGCCTCCTACTGTGTCTGGTCCATTTTAGTCTGGAGACCCCCAAAGAGGTAATTGGTAAACAGTGCAGACCACGGCGTCTGATCAGGGTCTACACTGTTTGTATTAGATATAAGAATTTGATTTAAACATACATTGTATTTTATTCCGAACTACGAATAAACATCAAATATTGTAAACAATGAAATACGGGATTAGAACGAAAGCATACAAGCTTAAATAGTTCTTCTCCATACAAAATCAACATTGTACGCATAAAGCGAGTTTTAAGGGAAAAACAAAGTTAGCACGGTCCATAATGTAGTTTAAAAGCAGTCAATTTCCTGATAAATCCAAAACAGTTAATTCGCATTATCTCAAACACTGATAACTCAAATCAGCAAATAAGCCAAGCTAAACAAAACAAAAGGAAACATACGAAAGAATTTCTGTAAAACAAGGTAATAATAAACAATTAACCAGACACCCTTCTAATCAAACACTGATAACTCAAACCAGCAAATAAGCCAAGCTAAACAAAACAAAAGGAAACATACGAAAAAATTTCTGTAAAAACAAGGTAATAATAAACAATTAACCAGACACCCTTCTAATCAAACACTGATAACTCAAATCAGCAAATAAGCCAAGCTAAACAAAACAAAAGGAAACATACGAAAGAATTTCTGTAAAAACAAGGTAATAATAAACAATTAACCAGACACCCTTCTAATCAAACACTGATAACTCAAACCAGCAAATAAGCCAAGCTAAACAAAACAAAAGGAAACATACGAAAGAATTTCTGTAAAACAAGGTAATAATAAACAATTAACCAGACACCCTTCTAATAGAAATAAACCTGTCCAAAGAGTTGTGGTAAAAAAGTCCACTCGACGTAAATGGGTTAAGGGGTTCGTTCAATTCGCGTACGCAATATTTGAACTAGCTGAACCCCCTTCTTCCCAAAACATGAACGAACACGTCCTCACTAGACTGTGCGAATACACAGATTGGTCCAGACCTTCACAACTACAGTCGACTCTCGTTATCTCGAATTCCAAGGGACTCACTGAAACACTTTAAGATATCCGTACCTCGACACATCAGAGTTGAGAGAGTGAGGAAAACAATAAATTGAACAACCACATTTAGCAAATGAATATGTAATTTGACCCCTAAAGTTAGAAATATATATATAAAATAATGTGGAAAAGAGGAGAAATTGCTCCTTAGGAGCAATTTCTCCTCTTTTCCACATTATTTTGTTACCTGTTGTCATAGTTTCATGTTAAAACAGGGACCAGATTTTCACTTCGAGATAAGCGGTAATTCGAAATAAGCGAGTTCGAGATAACGAGGTTCGACTGTATTTCAGCATCATTACCGTAATAATCCAACCTAGAGACAGCGGTCCAAACTGTATCGGTAACTTTTCCCAGGGCTCCTGCGTCACATCCGGGCTGATCTTTACCGCCATTTGGATAAAAGTCCACATGACCCATTGGCTGCTCAGCACCAAATCCAAGCTCAGTAATACTAAAAAATATATGAGTAGTCATTATACTTGTTTTATTTTTCTCGGAACCACATAGTGTTTGACTCAACAAAACACCAGCTTGTTCTGTGATGCAAAATAAAACAGAAGATGTCCAGGAATGGCCACAACTACAGAACAACAAGAAAAGGACCCGCGCAAGCGCGGGTATGACATTAAATTTTAATCCAACGTCGCTTTCAACAATCTTTCAGTCATACCGCGACCGTGACCGGATGTGACAGGGAGCCGCCCAGTGCTCACTTTAAACGGTGCACCCTCACTGACATATTACACATCAGAAACATCACGAAAACATGCCTATATAATTTTGATCCCCTTAAACCCCACTTTTATACAGTAAAACTGGGGTTTGCAGGGGTGTTATTATTTTTGTTATTTCTGCTAAAAACATAGATTGTGGGTACTCGTTAGAACCGCCTCGCCGAGGCGGTTCTAACGAGTACCCACAATCTATGTTTTGAGCAGAAATATGAAAAATATCAGAGTTTTTATATCTAAAAAAAATTTCAGTTTTTTGGAGGTGAAATTTTCTTTATATTTGAATAGGCGTGTTTTCGTAATGGATGACGTGAAATTCCACCCAGTCACATTATACTGACACCGGACCAACCAATTCAGCTTTCTCAATGCTGAGCGCAAACGAAAGAGCAGCTTATACGATTTTTAAAGTCTTTGGTATGACTCGGCCGGGGATCGAACCCACAACCTCCCGGATGCAACCGGACGCTCTAGTAACTGAGCCAATGCGCCAGTAGGTTTGAAGGTAATCTAATCGGCCTGCTGAGAACGTTTTTTTAACCATACTTGAAACAGCGCATGACAAAACCAACAAAATGACTGGGCTCCCAGGGAAGAATCAGATTAACATGGGTATCCGCCCAGTCTGACCAGTGTTCGCTGTGCACTCAATGGGTTGCTAAGGAACTAAGGTTTCTATGTGTAGACAGTGAAAACTGATCAGACTGGGCAGATGCCCAGGCTGATCTGAGTCTGCGCTGACAAAAATCTGCCCTATTTAATATATTGATGAAAACTTTTATAAATATAAGGCAACATGGGAAATCTTCAAAAACAACAAAAAATAAGTTTGAAAAACCAACTGTAACGGTTGCTATGGCAACAACAATACACTACATGCTGTATTGTAAAATTGTTTGTTTTTAATCGATTTCATGGCAGCAATCTGAGAACAATGTAATTAAAAGCATATCCACTTGATAGTTTCATAGTTGTCAAATACTGAAACACAAATTTAGGAACAAAATCAACATGACACAGAAATTTATGTTATGTTGCCATGGCAAAAAATATGTCGAATTTATTCCATAAAAGCACAGTTTTATTTAATATATTCTGTTTACAATGCAATTCTATTTTTTTTTTTTCATCATTTTTATTGTCAAGTATTGGGTGACAATTTAGAAAGAAATAAAAGTTATCACTTAAGAAAGATTTGCGTTGCCATGGAAACATGGTTTCCTTTATTGAAATAATATGCGGTTTTGACTGATTTTAACTATGAAAGCTAAAGTGTTGATTATTTGACTGGTTTGTGTCACTTATCAAGTATCTGACTGTGCGTGAAAAGTAACATTCACATCACTTAGCTTTGTGTTGCCCTTTCAAGAAAAAACATGCATTTATCCCATAACAAAGACGTATAAAAACATATATTTTAGGTAGCGCGGTAACTCAGTGGTGAGCGCACTGGCCTCTAGAGCTAGAGGTACCGCGATAGATCCCAGGCTTAGGCAAGGGAATTTTCGGTGTCCAAACACGCTTTCCTTCATGTCATTTGCAGGCATGACATGAAACCAGTGTGTCGTCCTTCGGATCGGGACGTTAACTTGAGGTTCCCTGTGCAGGGATGAGACTCAAACCCGAGTCCGTTCGCAGGAGAGGCCACTACACCACAGAGGACAGTATTAAGAACTGACCAAAATGAAAATACTTATTGCTAGATTTTTCAACACACACACACACACACACACACACAACAACACACAACACACACACACACACAAACAAACGAGCTCGCGCATGCACGCACCTAGATCCGTCAGTATGTATGACATCAACAAAATCAGCATCGGTTGGGTCAAGTCTCACCACAGGATCTGTTCCTTGAAAATAAGGGTCAGCAGGATCTAATCCTAGAAAGAAAACAAAACAATTTTAAGGGGACTGGATACATTTAGTAGGTTTACCGCCAATGTTTACACGAGAGACACTTTTCGTGACTTCCTGTTTAATTTCCTGCACACCAAGCCCTTTCTGTAAAAGGGGTCTATACTAAAAGGGAATATTTTACCCCCAAAGGGAGCAAATTATTTCATTCTAGAATAAAATTCCTTTTCAGAAGTGTTTTTGCCTCACTTTGGAATCTATTTATCTTCACTACAGCTGGTGTTAAAGTCATGTGACGGCCATAAAATTGCTTCCCTTTGTTCACCATACTCTAATTTATAATGGCTGGTCCTTGGTGAATATTAAGCCTTCCGCGGTGAAGGTCACTGACGAGACTCAGCTGACCAAAACTATCTCGCCTGACCAAAACAACTTCAACAGGTTAACATTTTCATTTTCGTATAGGTGTGGTCAATTTCGAGTGCGTGTGTGTCCATTACTCTCGATGGCATTTCTTTTTTTAGAATCTTATGTATGTTTCAAGCAAATCGCTAATGTATTGCCACAGCAATCTTGTTTCGCAATATTAACGCTTAACATGCAGAGTAAAACTTCAGCAGACAACATGGTGAAATATTTCTTTTTCATCCTAGAAAATAGACTTTGACATCCCATGCAAATTGTCTCCAAAGAGACAATTTGCATGGAATGTCATAGTCTATGTTCCGGCAAAAATAAGGAAAACATGACAAAATTGTCGTCCGCTGAATTTTCCCAGAGAGTGATAAAGCTTGAAACAGTTAGCGTTGGCCATAACTGGTTTGTCCAACAACTATTTCTTGACCTGCTAATTATTTGAATTTCACAGTTTTCTTCTGTTTACCACAATTTGTATGATAGAAGATAAAGAAACAAAAATAAAGATCAATAGTTATATAAATAAGCATCAACGTCAGAAATCGTACCTTCGGACATGTGCGCCCAGTGAGGATTCAGATCAGACTGCGCATCGGAATCTTCACTGGGTTCACTTTCGAGATAGCCAAGGATGTAAAATATTTTCATGCGAACAAGTAAGACTGATCAGACTGCATGAACGCGCAAGCTTATTTGAGTCTTTTTTGGGCGTACGTCAGAAGGCGTTTTTCCCCATACTACTTATACACATAATTTCCGCATCGTCAGAAAACGTATCCGCAAACATGTGCTTCCAGCGAAATACAGACCAGACTGTACATCAGAATCCTCACCGGGCGTT
Organism: Anodontia alba; assembly: GCA_964016985.1. Taxonomy (NCBI): domain Eukaryota; kingdom Metazoa; phylum Mollusca; class Bivalvia; order Lucinida; family Lucinidae; genus Anodontia; species Anodontia alba. The sequence continues at coordinate 124,463,007 of OZ024825.1, forward strand.
CTTTGGATAGCCAAGGATACAAAGCTTCTTCATACGGAGAACGAAGACTCAGATGATACTGCGTGCATGCGCAGGCTTAACTGAGTCTTCGTTTCGCGCATATGTCAGAAGGTACCTTTTCTCACTCTGCGGTTCAAATGTCTACCTACTCTGCTTTCCTTTTTTTTTCAGGAAGTTGATTGTTTGCTAGCGCTTCACTCAGAAGAGGTAAATTTATGAAATTTTGTCATGATTCAATGCAAAACCTTTTGTCGTAACTACTTATGCATGAAAAGATTTGTTTAAAAGTCTCTAGTATGACTAGGTCCTGGATCGAACACACAACCTTCTGGGCATAAAGCAGATGCTCTACCAACTGAGCCCATCACGAAAACATGTCTATATAATTTAGACCCCCTTAAACCCCACTTTTATATAGTAAAACTGGGGTTTACAGGGGTATACATTATTTTTCTTATTTCTGCTCAAAACATAGATTGTGGGTACTCGTTAGAACCGCCTCGTCGAGGCGGTTCTAACGAGTATCCACAATCTATATTTTGGGCAGAAATAAGAAAAATATCAGAATTTTTTATCTGAAAATTCTCTTTTTTTGGTGGTAAAATTTTCTGTATATTTGAATAGGCATGTTTTCGTAATGACTATGTCGGCCCAAACAAACCCTAACTATTCAAACTCCCTGATTCTTTACCATACTTGCTCTAAAATTTGAAAAAGAAAGTTGAATTGACAAACTGTTGCATCAACGTGTCTTAAAACTGCTGAATGGGTGGCAAACAGTGTAGATCTGGGTCTACACTATTTGCTCAGGTCTATATGTCTAAATACTTAGGGGCGAATAAGGTATCTATATTTGCCTGTTATTCTTCCTAAATGTGGGATACGTTCCCCAGCATAGCCGGCCACGTGAGCTCCTAAACTGTGTCCTATGATGTGAAACGAGTCCGCCGCTGCGCCGGTGGCATTCATGAGCTTTTGTACAAGTTGAGCAATCTGGGCGCCGACCAACCTCGTATTGGCAGTAGCCTGGCCGTACGGAAGTGCTGCTCCTTTCTGCCAGTCGACTACTATAACATTCATGTCTTCCTGCAAGTTGAAATGAATCAAAAAACGAAAAGTCATTTTCACTACAAAAACTGAGTCGGTACGGAAATTAACGACTATTTTCTGAAGCCAGATCCATGATAAAAATATCGACCAATCTAATGTTGGCGAAAATTAAGATGGCGGCGTCCGTGAACCGTCAATAAAACAGGAATACAAATGTGATTGAAGTCAACGTGACTTTATTCCGATCGGATTTACGGCGAATTACGGAATCGCTATGAATAATAGTTGTGTACAAACTTAAATTGTAAAGCTTTGAGAAGAGTATACTATTTATCCAGTTATATTTCGTATTCATCCAAAGTATTCGGATACCATGTCTCGTTACCATAGTTGTTCTAAAATTTGAACAAGTTCTTTTTACAATCAGATGTTGAATTTCCCCTCTAGCTGGGTTCGAACCTGGAACCTCGTGATCCGAAGTCGGGGTGCTAAATGCTCGGCCACCTGTAGGCTTCTCATTACGAAAACACGCCTATTCAATATATAGAAAATTTCACCTCCAAAAACTGAACATTTTCAGATAAAAACTCTGATATTTGTCATATTTCTGCTCAAAACATAGATTGTGGATACTCGTTAGAACCGCCTTGGCGAGGCGGTTCTATTGAGTATGAACATTCTATGTTTTGAGCAAAAATAAGAAAAATAAGGTATCCCCCTGTAAATCCCAGTTTTACTGTTGTGTCTGTTACTGTAAAATGAGTGACAAACAGTGACGACCCTGATCAGACGCCGCGTTCTGATAAAATACATGTTACATAAAAATGAAATTCATTCCTGAAATGGTAACTAAAATCAGCTTGTGCATTCACACACCTTGCTTAGTGGCTTCGCTGTTCTATCTGGAACCTTGGTGGCCTGTAGATGGTGCATGCAAACAGTTAACTCTGATCAGACAGTGCCGATGCGCAAGCTTACCTAAAGCTATATCCGTCATTCACATTGCTAATTTTGTTCTGGACAATACCTTTTTCAGAAGCTCACTCTTTAGTGTCTGTACCCACTGTCGATGGCCGTTATGGGTAAATCCATGGGCAATGAACTTTGTAGGACGACTTCCGTCATAGTTGGAATCAATGATAGATGGTTGATAATCAGCCGAGAGAACTTCCTCGTCAGATATAGCTGGAGTGGACCTGTGACAGAAAATACGATGAGCTGCTCCCTGAGAAAATAAGCATTCGGGCATAACCGGACAGTGAAGGCCCAGATCAGACTGTGTATTCGCGCAGTCTGATCTCGGCCTTCGCTGCCCGCATTAAGAATCATTGGCTACTATAGAAATATCGCATATCAATTTTTTGTGTGTTTCTAAAATGTTGTTGTTTTTTGTTGCATTCCTTGATGCCAGAATTTGTCAAACAATTCTGCCGTAGATATTAACAAAAGTATGTATTTTGTGTGATTGATTTGGTACCCAAAGTAGAAAGTAGAAAATCATCTGGGGTACAAATTACTCTTACACCGTTCGTGGCCTCTTACAACATCTGTGACAATGAAGACACTGATCAGACTGCGCGGATGCGCATGCTTATGTGAGTCTTCGCTGTGTGCACATACAATGTTGCAGGAAATGCTGTACCCCGACTCATATTCTACTTAGTACAGTAATCAGTAATTCTGCAAGTGGACAGACATGGCCCCGACCAAACTTGTGCATGTGTAGGCTGATCCCGGCCTTCGCTGTTCGCATGTGCCCCACTAACATATTTTCATTTAGCACGATCGATGTATACAACAGATTCCGAAGAAGGTATCTTTTTTGAAATACAGAACAAATCAAAACCAGAAAATAACAGACTCGGTTTGATTGAGTCTCTTCTTAAGAAATAATGAAATTGGAACATCCTCCACGCCACTAGTGCCGTGTGGCAGCCGTAAAAAGTCTCCTAGTACTTCAACATAGTGCAGTTTTTTAGTGTTTGTTTTCCTTTGGATCATTGAACCCATTGTGATATCTTGGAAAATTCCCTTTAATCCGGTGCTAAGGGGCGTATGTAGCCCTGCAGACTATAAAGAGTCAGTAAAACCGAGACTCTGATTTTCATTCCGTTATGTGTTCGGTCCTTCATGGAGTTTATTTGAGCGGACTCTACATCCCCATATAATGTCTGAGTCCAACAGTCACAAAGAACAAGAAATTTTAATCCAATCATACCTAACGTCCCATAAAAGAGACACTGGCAAACAGAGTAGACCAAGATCAGAAGCCGCATCATGCGGCGTCTGATCTGGGTCTGCACTGTTTGCATTAAAGACAGGACTTTCTATAAAACATGGTAATAGTAAAAACTAACCGGACACCCCTTCTGTTGGAAATGGACCAGTCCAAAGAATGAGACAGAAGAGACCACTCGGCTTTAATGGGCTTATAATATTACATTTGATACCCACCTGGTATACAACAAGAATTTTGTCTGTATATGATCTGGTGATTGAGGGGCCAAAGAGAGAACACGGTGGGTACTGAAGAAAGGGGCGCCCGTGTTGAAACAGCCCAGATCACCATAGCAAACGTTCTGCCCAGGAACCACACTGTCAAGGAAAAAACCTGGAAAAGTTGATATTAACCAGTATTATGATCAGTTCTGACATTCGTTAATCATTGGAGGTATTCTCAGCTTGAACGTATATGCAATAAAGTTCAGTTTGGTTACCATGTTTACAGCTCTGGGACCGAGACAGTTCACCGACCGAGACAGTTCATCGGCCCATATTTTGGAGATAGTTCACCGAGACAGTTCACCGACAAAAAAAGCATTGCATATGTTTTAATCAAAACAGGGAATTCCCAGCTAGCATTCTTTATCAATCTACAGCGGGCCGTTATCGGCCCGTCAGGGTAGCTGACGGGCCAATGGCCCGCTGTAGATTTATAAAGAATGCTTACTGGGAAGCAATATTTGCGACAAACAGGATGAAACTAAATGTCTGAAACTATTTCTTGGTTGAGCCGCGTCAAGAGAATAAGGCTCTTAGGACTTTCTATCGAATCAATCAATCAATGCGCATGCCCGGCCCCTAAGCAAGGTCACATGTCCAGTTCTTTGGCTGAAGGTTTCCCCTCGGCCTATCGATTATGTGAGTGAATAGCATAAGCTCTGGCGAGGCTGCGCGGATGCGCAGGCTCCCTTGAACCTTTGCTGTTCGCATGTGCTATCATTTTCATGATAAAATAAGAATTTCCCTAAAATACACCGATTTTTTTCCCTTTAACTATCGGAAAAAAATCCTAAGAAGTCAATCAAAGCACTGACAGCACTGGTGGGTAGATTGTCTTTGAATATATGTGGAGAAAATCATTACGAAAACACGCCTATTCAAATATACTGAAAATTTTACCACCAAAAAAATGAAAATTTTCAGATAAAAAAATTCTGATATTTTCATATTTCTGCTCAAAATATAGATTGTGGGTACTCGTTAGAACTGCCTCGATGAGGCGGTTCTAACGAGTACCCACAATCTATGTTTTGCGCAGAAATAAGAAAAATAATGTATACCCCTGTAAACCCCAGTTTTACTTCATAAAAGTGGGATTTAAATAGGTCAAAATTATATAGGCATGGTTTCGTGATGGGTCCCGAACGGGGACAAGACTGTTTCATTTAACCATTAATTTCCCGTAATTAAAGCAAACAGTGCATACCCTGATCAGACGCCGCGTTCTGCGGTGTCTGATATGTTCTGCACTGTTTGCAAATGTCCCAGCACTAAGCCCAGTCCATGTTTTAGAATAGAGTTCGGTTCGAAGACAACAGGTTGTGGGCATTTGGTTAGTCCGTCTGACGCGCGGCTTGATTTCATTGGTCAATGATGAACACATGGACAAAACCTTAAGGACAGTTTGGTGAATGAATACTCTGGAACGACTGTAAACAATCGATACCAAAAGAAGTTCTAATCAGCCAAGATAAAGGAGCCATCGGCGTGCGAGTCGTTTAAGATTGACCGTATTACGTTTTTCTTCCGGCCATGATACTGACTTTCAGGACCAACACAATGCAAGTTCAAAATATGATATCTTGAACCTTTTTTGCATATAAACGCATCTTGCAGTATTTACGTTTTGATATATACGCAGTAAGCATTCTTTATAAATCTATAGCGGGCCGTTATCGGCCCGTCAGGGTAGCTGACGGGCCGATAACGGCCCGCTATAGATTTATAAAGAATGCTAGCTGGATATGTCGTATTCCAAATAGGAATTTAGCCAGATCCGAAATGTGGCTAGACCAAACAGGAATTCTTATTAAGACCTTCATCTCATATTCCTGCAGGTTGCTTTTCTAACCAGTAATTTCACAACTGTACATACTGTACGTTTCCATACACGAGTCTTTAGAATGAGATTGTATCATTTTAACTCTTTCGGCGCCAACTTTCAGACGACAGACGACAGTTGTCGTCTGTTTTGTTTCTTTTTTTAACAATTGACTGGAAATAACTCGCGGGGGTGGGTGGGTGGGTGGGGGGGGGAGGGGGGTAACTTAGGGGTAATTTTGGTACGGGTGTGCGAGTCAGTATTTCAAAACCTACCCCATTCATATACCTGGCCTTCGAAAAAACGGACCCATTCATATACTTGATCATCCAAAATGTTGACCTATTCACATACTGCCCTTTGATTTTTTGTACCCATTTTTTGCTTGTTATTACACAAATATCATAGTCAATTCATGTAATACCAAGAGGATAAGCAGCCTCGAAAAATCTCTGAGCGAAAAATATGTGAATATACCAGGATGTCAGAAAAATGGGGCCTTTCACATAGGAATCCAGAAAAATGGGGCCATTCATATACTTTTTGTTGAAAAAAGGGGGCCAATCATATACCTGGCAGCGCTGAAAAAGGGAGCTATTCTGCACGCACATCCGTACTATGCCATATATAGGAAGTTACCCCACCCCCTCCCCCCACACCCCCGAGGAAATAAGTTATATGTAAAGTTGAAAGACTGAACGTCAAATAGCGTAGATCCTGATGAGACGGCTCATTATGAGCCGTCTCATCTGGATCTACGCTGTTTGCAAAAGCCTATTATCATCGCCTATGGCAGTAAAAGAGTTACTGAAAATGTCTGTGTTCTACCTACTTAACTAATGATAGCAGATAAATTATATTAGTTAATCTTGTTCTTGGTTCAAGGTTATAAAGGTTATAAAAATGGAATTCATTGCCTTTTAAAAACCTGAACTGACCTATGACACAGAAGTATAATTTAGGGGAAAAGCACACAGTCTAATAGCTGATTTTCATGTCAGTAGTAGTTAAGAAATTATTTGAAGATAAATAACTCCTATTTGGCCTAGCCAGATTCTGGATCTAGCTAAATTCCTATTTGGACTACGACATATCAATTATGCTTGCCTTATCTTTAATATCTCTAAATATTTTTGTCAGTGATTTGTCTCCCAATATGTCGGTGAACTGTCTTCAAACAGGGTGGTAAACTGTCTCCAAAATATGTGTCGGTGAACAGTCTTCAAATATGTCGATGAACTGTCTCCAAAATATGTGACGGTGAACTGTCTTGTTGTTGAATTGTCTTGTCGGTGAACTGTCTTGTCGACGAACTGTCTCGAAATCTCAGCTTTAACTGTACCATGGCGGTACATGCTTTTCAATTTTAACCTTCACTCTCTCTGGACTAATTCAGCAGACGACAAACTGATGATAGAGATTTTTATTTTTCCCAGAAAATCGGCTTTGCCTGTTTTCTAGGAAATTAGAAGAAAAAAAAAAAAGATTAAAACGTCATCTGCTGAATTTTTTATCCAGTGTTAACAAATAATAAGGAAACCTTACCTTGGGCAGAAATAAAGAGTGCTAGGAGGAGAAGGGCCGACATATTTCACCAGAGTTTTACTATCCTGAACAAACTTGTCCTCAAAATCTCTAACTGTTCTTTCTTCTTATCTCGTTCTGGCACAGAAATGGCTGTCGTCTGGAGAAAAAAGGAACATTCTACGCATATGCAAACAGATAATTTGTTCATCCCCGAGTTTCCATGCCTGAATTTGACATATCCACTGATGCAAATAGGTGTTTCCTTCTAAAATAAAAAAAACAAAAACAAAAACAACTGAATGAAACCTGTGTAGATCATGATGAGATGGCTTGTTACGAGCCGTCTCATCTGGATCTACACTGTTTGCACAGGAATCTGTTTTGGTCTACATGGCTGAAAGGGTTAAAAATGTCGTATCGTGAACTGCATGGGTCAAATGGGTTCACATCTGAAAAAAGATAAAAAGAAGACGTGATCTTTGTCCAGTGTTTATTTGTTATATTTTTCAATTCTTTCCTTAAAACGGTTAGTCGTATTGTACATTTTTAAAACGTGAAAATGATATGGTAAATTGCATGCAGTTGGACGTGTAAGTATGACGTGTAAGTAACGCACGGTTACAGATTTTGAATCTATACTTGTGCAGGAGCGGACCCAGAAGGGGTTCGAGGGGTTCAGCCGAATCTACATTTGACTCAAAATTTCATTTTCAGAAATTTTAATATTGATAAGTCGTATTTACCCTAATACATATTCAAACACCTTACTATTTACCATATACTTCTAAAATTTCAAAAAGTCCATTTTACTATCTGTGAGCATGTCAGTAGTATAGGTTGCCACTATGGACACGCCTTAGGCGTGTCCATAGTGGCAGCCTTTACTACTCATGTCTAAATTGCAGGCTGAGTTGCAAATAGCTCTTTGGATCTGAACAGTTTACTGAGGTTATAAAAGAGTAAGTATGGTAATTTGACAAAATCAGCCCCATTTACACTCAGAAAGTTTGAACCCCTATTAAATAATACTGGATCCGGCCTTGCATTCCGATTGTGCAATATTGTACCTGATGGCGGATATAGCCATGTTTCAGTCTTTTAGCTCCATAAGGGCTTTAACGTTATAAAAATTTCTGAGGAAACCATATTTTCTATTGTCCAACATGACGGCAAAAACTGTAAGTGAAGATCCCCAGGAAATGCTCCAGTCACGAAGTACAGCCCCTTTCCCACACCCCCTTCCCCCGAGGCATTAAATGAAAGAGAGATAAGAAAAATTATCTACAAAACAAACGCCACAGATGAAGCCACAGATGCACAATTAAATAATGGCTGCAACAGAGGTAACGCCTTGGAACGTTCAGTAGGTACATGTAAACTACTGTGAGGCTTAAACATGTTAAACCAGTTAAAAGATATTTTTGATTTAGAAAAATACAAACCGCCATTACGAAAAACGCGCCTATTTCAAATATATAGAAAATTTTACCTAAAAAAAACGAATATTTTCAGATAAGAAATTCTGACATTTTTAATATGTCTGCTCAAAACATAGATTGTTAGTACTCATTAGAACCGCTTCGGCGTGGCGGTTCTAACAATCTATGTTTTCGAGCAAAAATGAGAAAATAATGTATACCTCTGTAAACCTCAGGTTTACTAAATAGAAGTAGGGTTTAAAAGGGTCAGAATTATATAGGCGTGTTTTCGTGAGGGCGAAAAGACATGTTTATTTCATTATCATTATTATTTATTATTATTATTATTAATTATTATTATTATTATTAATTCTATTATTAATTATGATTATTATTATTATTATTATTAATATTATCCCCGCACTTTTCGAAGAAAAAGCAGGGATATTGTTAAACACCCCGTCCGTCCGTACGTCCGTCTGTAATCCTAGACTATTTAAGCTAGAATCTTAAAACTTTAACAGGCGATAGCCCTATGGATGAGGACTGGAGGAACACATTTAGAATTTTGATGTGCACGGAGATATGCAATGGCGCTGGCGCGGAGATATGAGATGGCGCGCAATTGAATTGCTCTAGTTATTATTATGATTATTATTATTTCTTTATTTCTTTCTTTATTTATTTTTTATTTATTTTTTTTTTGTTGAAATTTTGCTGCATAACAAATTGCCTAGTCCAACGCTGTTTGATCATTGACTTTCTCATTGTTCGCACATTTAATACGTCTGTTGAGCATGATCAAACTAAGTGTATGGGCGCGTGTGTGACAAGGGAGCAGGAGGGGTGAAAGCGATGATCTGGGTCAACACTAGCCTGAAAACTGCCATTTTCTCGTCGTCTCACGTGATAAGCTGAAAGTCGTCACATATTCGTTCTTCGCTCACAGAAACCTTATCGCTTAGCGTGCTGGGTACAAAATTCAACAGCTGACATATTGAAATGTTTATTATTCCCCCACCCACCAGAAAAAGAAGAAAAGTCACTTTGACATTGCATGCAAATTGTCTGCTTATTTGCATGCAATGTCAAATTCGATTTTCTGGAAAAAAAAAAAAAAAAAACCAGAAAAAAAAGATTATCGATTTGTCGTTTGCTGAATCTGCCCCGAGCGTGGTAAAGGTTCATCACCGATAAAACAAATAAATAGGGCGATCTCTGAGAACCCATTTTTTTTCAAAACGTGTTCAGCAATGATCCCTGTCAGGCTTAATTCCTATCACTGCGTTTAACTCTTCGCCTGCACAGTAAAGGAACCTTGTAGACTAAATAAGAAAGATCGTGTCACCACGCACCCGGCCCCCCCACCCCCCATCCCCCTCCCGCCCCACCCGCAAAACATACTGTGAGGACACGCAGGGTGGGGATCTTAACATCCAATGTCAAGCTCCTCAAGAACCATAGACCTTAGCCAGACTAAAAGGGTGTGCAGTTTGTTGTAAACTTCCTGATATATGTTCAGGGGAGGCAACGAAAGGGAAATGAGACACTTTCAAGAGAGGTACCTACAGGGAATTGATACACTTTCAGGGGAGGCAACTAAAGGGAACATACACTTTCAAGGGAGCAACTACAAGGAATTGATAAATATTTTTAGGCGAGGCAACTACAGGGAACTGAAACACTTTAAGGGGAGACACCTACAGGAAAATTATACACTTTCTGGAGGAGGCAACTACAGGGAGTTAATACACTTTCAGGGAGGCAACTACAAGGAAATGATACACTTTCAGAGAAGGTGACTATAGGAAAATGATACACTTTAAGGAAAGGCAACTATAGAAAATGATCTATTTACAGGGGAGGCAACTACAGGGAAATAATACATTATCAGGGGACGCAACTACCGGGAAATGATACACTTTCAGGGAAGCAACTACAGGGAACTGTAACTATTTTAGGGGAGGCAACTACGGGGAATTGTTACACTTTCAGGTGAGGCAACTACAGGCAACTGATACTCTTTCAGATGAGGCAACTTCAGATACTCTTTCATGGAAGGCAACTACAGGAAATGATACATTTCCAGGGGAAACAACTACAGGGAAATAATACATTATCAGGGGACGCAACTACATGGAAATGATACACTTTCAGGGGAGGCAACTACAGGGAAATGATACACTTTCAAGGAAGGCACCTACAGGGAACTAACTCTTTCAGGGGAGGCAACTACTGGGAAATAACACTATTTCAGGGAAGGCAACTCTAGGGAACTGATACACTATAAGGAGAGGCAACTACAGACAACTGATACTTTTAGGGGAAGCAACTATAGGAAATTGATACAGTTTCAGGGGAGGCAACTATATGGAATTGATACACTTTCAGGGGGAGGCAACTACAGTGAATTGATACAGTTTCAGAGAGGCAACCACAGGAAATTGATACGCTTTCAGAAGAGGCAACTTCAGGGAATTGATACACTTTCATGAGAGGCAACTACAGAGAATTGATACATTTTCACGAGAGGCAACTTCATATAAATGATACACTTTCAGAAGAGACAACTACCGGGAATTGAAACACTTTCAGGAGAGGCAACTACAGTGAATTGATACATTTTCATGAGAGGCAACTACAGAGAATTGATACACTTTCAGAAGAGACAACTACAGGGAACTGATACACTTTCATGAGAGGCAACTACAGAGAATTGATACACTTTCAGAAGCGACAACTACAGGGAATTGATACATTTTCAGGGGAGGCAACTACAGGGAAATGATACACCTTCAGGGGAGGCAACTACATGGAAATGATACACTTTCAGGGGAGGCAACTACAGGGAAATGATACACTTTCAAGGAAGGCACCTACAGGGAACTAACTCTTTCAGGGGAGGCAACTACTGGGAAATAACACTATTTCAGGGAAGGCAACTCTAGGGAACTGATACACTATAAGGAGAGGCAACTACAGACAACTGATACTTTTAGGGGAAGCAACTATAGGAAATTGATACAGTTTCAGGGGAGGCAACTATATGGAATTGATACACTTTCAGGGGGAGGCAACTACAGTGAATTGATACAGTTTCAGAGAGGCAACCACAGGAAATTGATACGCTTTCAGAAGAGGCAACTTCAGGGAATTGATACACTTTCAGGAGAGGCAACTACAGAGAATTGATACATTTTCACGAGAGGCAACTTCATATAAATGATACACTTTCAGAAGAGACAACTACCGGGAATTGAAACACTTTCAGGAGAGGCAACTACAGTGAATTGATACATTTTCATGAGAGGCAACTACAGAGAATTGATACACTTTCAGAAGAGACAACTACAGGGAACTGATACACTTTCATGAGAGGCAACTACAGAGAATTGATACACTTTCAGAAGCGACAACTACAGGGAATTGATACATTTTCAGGGGAGGCAACTACAGGGAAATGATACACCTTCAGGGGAGGCAACTACAGGGAAATGATACACCTTCAGGGGAGGCAACTACAGGGAAATGATACATCTTCAGGGGAGGCAAGTTCAGGAAATTGATACACTTTCAAGAGAGGCAAGGATGTCGAAACTGTTTGCACCCCAACCTCTTGTAAAGGGGTCTACTCTAAACGGAAAGAATTGGGAGAAATTCTCTCCTTTTAGAGCACATTCAATAAAGGTATCTTGTCGTTTTGGCTGACAACCGTATATGATGCGACTGATGGCCGTGTTGCAAAAGAAGGGCGGTCTCTTTGATTTGTTTGTAAGTACATTGAGTGACACTCATGAAATACAATGACATACACATTAGAACATAGAATACCTAGGCCTTTATATACCGTTTTTTCTTCCTGGAATTAATCGTAAAATTAAAGAAGTGCGCAGAATTTCAGAAACAGACTTAAAGAAATACGTGCTCTCCAGTTATACAAAAATACATACATAACTCTCCTTTAAGAAAAGTATAGAACGGCAACAAGTTCCAGTAAAAAGGTACTCAGAGTAGTAAAATCCAGAAGTTGAAGTGTCAGGTAAGTAGTTTTTTTTAACAAAAACAAACAAACAAAAAAAACAAACCAAAAAAAAAAAAAAAAAAAAAAAAAAAAAAAAAACATTAAAACTAAATAAATAAATACAAAAAAAACAAAACAAAAAAAAAAACTGTTGAGCTATTACGTGCATGACAATTCTTTATCTATAGCAAATATATAGTAATGCATTCTCTTCCACAGAGATTTGCTAACTCAGTTCTTTCGTAATTGAAACGGAGTGGAAATAGTTGAGCGTAATAACAATGATGGTACCTGAAAATGTTATAAATTGTGGATCTTCGGTGCAGGTGTTAGAAAAATCAATCGACAAGAAAAAAGGAAAGAAAAGAAAAGCAGTCACACATTAACATTTTTTTTTATATATTAAAATAAGTATATGGCAACAATGATAATTCGGCCGCGACATACGAAAAGGTGTCTTCGAGCATATGCGGACAGCGAAGGCTCAGTAAGCCTGCGTAGCCGCGCAGTCTGAATAGGGCATGCACTCTTTCTGAGAATCATTGGATACTACAAAATGTGTGAATGGAGAGCAAAGGCCCGGGTGATACTTTGCACATGCGCATGATAATCTAAATCTGAGCATTCTGCGCATGTCGCATGTTCGAATGCACTTTGTCGCTTGACACAGCCCGGTTATAAAAGCTGCCCTGGGAAATGCCTAAAATTGATTGTAGCAGGGACGAATTCAGAGGAGGTGCAGGGGACTCAGCATTCGAACCCCCTTTATCGATTGAATCCCCTTTGACCCGAAATTTCATTTTTATGAGAAACTTTGGATAAACGTGGTGAATTTTTGAGATACCGTATTTACACTAAATATTCACAATCCTTACTCTTCACCTTATACTTCTCTTCAACTTGTCTATTTAACTACCTGTCAATGTGTGTAAAATTGCTGGGTAGGTGGCAAACAGTGTCCGAATACATAGAGTGAGTACGGTAATTTTAGTCAAATCAAACACCCTCAGAAATCATCCTGGATCCGCCCCTGGGATACAGCAGTTTGTTTACAAGTACAGATACACAGACACCCTTGGCAAGTAATAGAATGAGGTATTTTCTGAAGGTTGTTGTTGTTGACAGATGGTGACTACAGGCAGAAATATAACCTTGTCAATGATCTCAGGCTTCTGGTTCCCCCTAAAAAAGGAAATTTTTCAAGTAAAAAATTCTGATATTTTTTCATATTTCTGCTCAAAACATAGATTATAGGTACTCGTTAGAACCGCCTCGGCGAGGCGGTTCTAACGTGTAACCACAATCTATGTTTTTAGCAAAATAAGAAAAATGATATATACCCGTGTAAACCCCAGTTTTACTATATAAAAGTTGGGTTTAGGGGGGTAAAAATTATATAGGCGTATTTTCGTGATATATTATCTCGCTATAGTTGGTATTATTGCCGTGTGGCGGTCGTAAATCGTCTCCTCGTACTTAACTGTAGGGAAGTATTTTATTTTTTGGTTCTTTGTGATCATGGAGCCCAGTTCGCGATTTCGCAAAATGTATGAAAGTCGCTGATGGGGCCTAATTGATACTTCATGCATTCGTTCATTTGTGTGTTAATTGCTCTCGAGGTTCATTCTTGTAAAAAGCCATTGCCATACGGAAAATTGTGAATTTCATTCGTCGTCGACATGTGTTTAAAACTGGCAGGATCTCTATTCTGCGTACATCTGCGTATATATTTACTTTTTACACCATCCCAGCGAGCACATGACGTTAATACAACGTCGCCTCAACGTCGATGCAACGTCACAACGTTGCATCGACGTTGAGGCGACGTTGTATAAACGTCATGTGCCAGCTGGGATTAGTCATTAGCAAGCTTAAAAAGCTGTGACAGTAATTAGAAATCGATCAGATGAGGTAAAAGGCATCGACAGAAAAGTCGCGCGATTACGTCTTCTTCTACATGCTCCTGCAGCATATTTTAATTGTATCATTTCAAATGCCACTGTAAAGCTGTATCTCCAAAGCTGGAACATGGCGTTTATACAACGTCGCATCGACGTCAATACAATTTCATGACGTTGCATCGACGTTGAAGCGATGTCGTATGAACGTTAAGTGCCCACTTCGTCTTGTACGTATCATAGGTTTATTGGGTTGGAGTAAAACGGCCCGGTCAACATTATTAAGGTCATGTCGAGCCGGTCAGTTTACCTAGCCACACTTTTCCTGGGCAGGCTAAGTCCTCTATAAGCGACTTTAAAACCAGCACTCGTGCACATTCTTGCACATTCTTTCGCCAGAAACTGACAACTGCCCTTCTTAAATCAGCGGAAGGGAGAAAATGACCGTAGAAAATATTTCATGATCATTCTCCACGAAAGAATGTTGCCGAACCCGACATATCATGAGATAATGATCCGTTGCATGAAAAAAAACAAAAACAAAAAAAAAAAAACGGGTTCGTGTGACGCACAACTTATAGCTGAGATGTGGTTACTCTTAACCCATTTATGCGTCCCATAAAAGGGACATTGGCAAACAGTGTAGACCCAGATCAGACGCCGCAGAACGCGGCCTCTGATCAGGGTCTACACTGTTTGCATTAAATACAGGCATTTCTACAGAACTGGTAATAAGTGGGTCGCACTACTATAGACTAACTATGTATGGTGGCATATAACTAACATCTAAATATTGAGATACTAGGTCGACTTTTTCTGTTTTTATGTTGACTTAAAATGTATGACCTGATATTATATTGACTTCCGTTGACAATGGTTATCGTGACTGCAAGTCGCTATACTGTCCAGAAGTGCCATCCACAACGTCAGCATCACGAAGCACTTTTACAACTATATGTCGACATTATATTTATTATCTTGACTTCCGGTCATGTTATGTAGTAGGATTTGTTGAGAAGATAATGATAGCCAGATAGTGACTATGCCGGTCAAGATACTTAAATTCGGGACGATGTGACGTATTATGTTTATGGCTTACTATAGTGTTTGGTGGCATATAGATGTTATATAATTATCGTTTCTTGTAAACAACTCTGCGATTACAATAAGACTGGCGCTGCCTGTGTGATTTTGGTCTAAAAATAAACTTTCACGACTACAAAAACGTATCTCAACGCTAACTGGCAAATCATGACATGTAAAAGAACCGGAAGTCGAGATAATAAAAAATAATAGAAAATAGGTCGTCATACAATTTAACACGCTTTGTATGGTGGCATATAACTGAGAGTCATCAATATTACGACCTGCAGACGCGATAACCATTATCAACGGAAGTCTATATAGCATCAAGTCATACATTTTAAGTCGACATAACAGCAGAAGAAGTCGACTTAGTATCTCAATATTTAGTATGGTGGCATATAACTGACATCTAAATGTTGAGATACTAAGTCAACTTTTTCTGCTTTTATGTTGACTTGAAATGTATGGCCTGATACTATATCGACTTCCGTTGACAATGGTAATCGCGACTGCAAGTCGTAATACTGTCAAGAAGTGTCATCCACAACGTCAGCGTCACGAAACACTTTTACAACTAAATGTCGACATTATGATTATTATCTCGACTTCCGGTCATATTATGTAGTAGGATTTGTTGAGAAGATAATGATAGTCAGATAGTGACTATGCCGGTCGAGATACTTAAATTCGGGACGATGTGACGTATTAAGTTTAGGGCTTAATATAATGTTTGGTGGCATACAGATATTATATAATTATCGTTTCTTGTAAACAATTCTGCGATTGCAATAAGACTGGCGCTGCCTGTGTGAGTTTTGTCTAAAAATAAACTTTCACGGCTACAAAAACGTATCTCAACGCTAACTGGCAAATCATGACATGTAAAAGAACCGGAAGTCGAGATAATAAAAAATAATAGAAAATAAGTCGTCATACAATATTAACACGCTTTGTTTTCTTGAAGGCAGCTTAGAGCAATATTACGACCTGCAGACGCGATAACCATTATCAACGGAAGTCGATATAGCATCAAGTCATACATTGTAAGTCGACATAAAGGCAGAAGAAGTCGACTTAGTATGTCAATATTTAGATGTCAGTTATATGCCACCATATTTTAGATATCAGTTATATGCCACCATAACTATGTGACCAGTGATGTGTGCGATCAAAACTGTGATGGTCCAGTGCTTATCCTGAAAAATAATAAGCGTTCCGTGATTTGGCAGAGGCTATTGACACGGCGGCCGTGCCGATAATAGCGACAAAACAGCCAATAGCGCCAAGTATTCCAATTCAATTAAGAGACATGACGTCAGCCTACAAAATTTGCGATCGCCGCCATTTTGAATTTTGTCTCCGTTTCGAATTGTATTTCTATCCATTCTATTTACAAACTAAGCATGATTCGTTTAGTGCATAAGGTACACTTTGATGTAGATTTTTAGATAACATAGACTTAACGCTCTTTTCACGTGATAATCTATAAAAACTTCGACACAATAATGTGTTCGTTCGACCGGTTCGTAAATTGTTGTTAATTTTAATGTTTCTTTTTTTCTGCTTTTCAATATATGTAGACTCGCAAAAAAAAAAAAAAAAAAAAAAAGAGAAACAAGAACAAAAAGAAACAAAGACAAAAACACTCAAACAGTCAAAAATCTTTAGAAGAAATCCTGAAGCAGTAAAATGGATTTCAGGTAAGCGCACGAAAGTGTATTGTCGTTGTACCTGCCATCGGCATACACTAGTTTTCGGTATTCGGAAAGCATGGCCCCGCTCATCGGGGCCCGCGAAATAGATGGGCTGCCTAAAGCCTACAATGGCAGCTGCTAGTAACTAAGCAGGACCCGGATTCATGTGATCGGGTCAGGTAATAGTCCCACAAATCTGGAGGCAATGTCTCGAAACTACTGAAATATTGTTGACTTTGACGTTATATCGCAATTCATGCAGTGGATTCAGAAATCAAGCGTGATCTGAAATCAAATTCAGTTAGATCTGGCCAACCCACCTATGAAGCTTGTGATGATGTGAAGCATGTGATGATAATTTTGACGCACGGATATAGGTTTGTTTGTGTTGAAATTTTACGGCCCAGTCAACCCAGTTGGGTCATGTCGAGCGCGGTCAGTTTACCTAACCACACGTTTACTGGGCAGGCTTAGTCCTCTAAGCGATTAACCAGTATTGTGCACATTCTTTCGCCAGAAACTGACAATTGCCCTTCTTGAATCAGCGGAAGGGAGAATATTAGGAATCACAAACAGCCGAGTAGTCTGATTAGAGCTTTCACAGAGCATTCTGCGTGTAGAGAAGGATCCAAAGCGTCTGCAGGTGGGCAGCGAATACTCTGATCAGACTGCGCTTATTACCAGGCTGATCTAAGTATTCGCTGGGCTCACATGCGATCTGGTATGAAATGGTATACCCCGGCTCAAATAAAACAAAACAATAAATAAATAAATAAATAAATAAATGAGTGCCTTTTCAATACTGTACTGGTCCGCTCAGCAGCTCAAAAGACCATTCAGGCCCCGAGGTTATAAAACTTTTTTTCATGCTCAACTCAGCTGAGTATGAAATTTTCTCTGCTAATAAATATGAAAATGCCAACTACTGTTGGCATTTTCATATCTATTAGCAGAGAAAAGTTCATGCTCAGCTATGTTTAGCAAGAAAGAATTTGCAGTTGTTAATAGTTTGAGGTTAATAGCAGGGCAAATTTCATGCTCAGCTGAGTTGAGCATGAAAAAAGTTTTAAAACCTCGGGGCCTGAACTCGATAACTGCCGCCACTTTTATTGTCGTAAAGAGGCCACAGACAGCAGCTCTAGACCTGCATTTATTTTCAGCTACACTTCATCCTAGCACTCTCTGGGCGAATTCAGAAGACGACAAGTTGATACTCCGATAAAATTGTTAGACATTTGATGCAAATTGTAGACGATTTGAAGTGTCAAATTCTATTTTCCTGGGAGAAGGTAAGGAAAAGGTGTCGCCTGCTGAGCGTTATTCTAAACCCTTAAAGTGCCAATCACAACTGTAGCAGATAAACTTCTATTTGTGTTCTTTTTTTTTTTTTTTTTTTTTTTTTTTCATTTTTCCAGAGTAAATAAGACTCCAAATTTCGTGTGAAATGTCATGTCTCATGTTCTCAGAGAAATGAAAAATAATAATAAAAAAATCTCTGGAAAAAAAAAATGAGAATGTCGTCTGCTGCAAAGCGTTAATATTCAACTATCGTATTCTAAAACTCAGACACAGTATTTGGAACAGGCTTTAACCTTTACCGCTCTCTGGGCTAATTCAGCAGACGACAAACTGATGATACTTTTCTTATTTTTTCCCAGAAAACAGGATTTGACATTTCATGAAAATTGTCTCAATTGCTTGAAATGTCAAATCCTGTTTCCTGGGAAAATAAGAAAAAAAAAAATTCAAAATGTCGTCTGCTGAAGATTTTACCCAGAGTGCTGGGCGTTAAGTACTTAGGCACAATATTTTTAAGAGGCCTTTATGACTGAACGTTGACCAGAAGGATTTGCAGCGCTGACTGATCAGTGTGTATGACGCGCAGTTTGATCGGAATTTACTGTATTTGCTCCGACATATCTCTACATATTGGGATATGTATGGCATTGTACTACGTCATATCTGGGACACATCGGCTAAAATAACATGATAATTGTGATATATTTTGGGTTGGAGGCGGTGTGGGCGTTGCGTAAATAATTGATCACATGCAATGAATGAATACGAGAAATTATTCCCGAACAAATGAACTAGAATTCTGAGAATCTGACGTGTTGCCTGCTTTAAGTGCCAACCATTTGATATGAAAAGAGAGAAAAAAAAACACTGTATTTGTCCTAATAATCACGCCTATCCCTCGACCGGTATTTCACACACACACACACACACACACACACACACACACACACACACACACACACACACACACACACACAAAAAAAAAAAAAAAAAAAAAAACAAACAAAAAAAAAAAAAAACACTGTATTTGTCCTAATAATCACGCCTATCCCTCGACCGGTATTTCACACACATGCACACACACACACACACACACACACACACACACACACACAAATGTATATATGGGCCCGAAAAGGGCATAATCTGTTTTCAACTATTTCACTTCATGTAACTTTTATTTGTAAATTGTACATTTTTTTTTTATTTCCTTTTCTTTTAAAATAGAAAACTTCTGAAGAAGGCGAAAGCCGAAAAACCTCAGGTAAACAAATCATTTGCACTGTTAATGATTAACTCTTAACATGTATATATATATATATATATATATATATATATATATATATATATATATATATATATATATATATATATATATATATATATATATATATATATATATATATATATACTTTGAATGGAATCAATGCGTCCCTTCAAGAGTTATTGAGCGAAAACGAAAAGTGTGACGACGACGACGACGACGCCGACAATGCGGACGGCCATGATCCCTATGTGTCTGCCATGCTCCGCAGGCGATACAAAAACGCGTACATTGTTCGTTTTCACTCGTTATGTAAAGACATTATTTAACCATTTCAACACTGAGTTTCAGAAATGGGCTCATCCATCTCAGAATTTAGACACATCCATTGTTGCAAATAGGGGTTTCAGTCAAAAATCTATAGAGAATGGCAAATAGTGTTGGTCCTGGAGAGACGGATCCTGCACTGTTTGGAAAGGTATTTGTTTTGGTCTGCCAGGCTAAGGGCTGCTCTTTTGCGCTAAACAGAGTCTTGGAGGGTGTAACTTTACTTGAGCAGCAGTATTTCCCTTCTTGAGAGCGATTCTACTCAGCCATCATGATAAACCAGTTCCCGTTTTAGCAGACTGCCATAGTCATGACCATCACGTAATAATCAGTCACGTGACAAACCTTGTTACAAGAAACCAGCGTTGAAATCGACGCAGACTGTATGTAATGCAGGGAGAACTTGATTACTTCTGTTGTTATACCATTTGTACATGTGGTTCCAGTAGAACTCTCGTGGTCGACACAGGTCTGCTAAAGACCTCTTTAGACCCGTTAAAAATTCTGGTGAAGGTTTATATAAAATCAAATCCAGATACTTGTCTACATACCATATTTCTTCTCTTTATACTACAATGCCACGCAAACTTATAAACGACAAAATTCTTGACTTAATTGAAATAAGCAAATTCTCTTTACCTTGCTTGAAATGTTTTTTGATTTTAGCCTTTTAACTCTGTGTTACTGAAACAGGCCGGCCTCGGTGGTTCAGTTGGATGCGCATCCGACTGGTGATCAGGAGGTTGCGAGTTCGACCCCCGCCGGGTCGACAACATTTTTTCGTGGAAATTTGATCATTAAATATTTTCTACGGCCATTCTCTCCCTTACGCTGATTCAAGAAGGGCAGTTGTCAGTTTCTGGTGAAAGAATGTGCACGATGCTAATTAACCGCTTAGAGGACATAGCCTGCCCAGTAAATGTGTGGTTAGGTAAACTGACCGCGCTCGACATGACCCCATTGGGTTGACTGGGCCGTAAAACCTTAACACAAGCATTTTCTGAAATAGACTCTTCCATCTCTGTATTGGGACACATCCTATAACCAATATCCCAACGATATTGTAGACCCGGACTCGACAGAAAATCCCATTACGAAAACACGCCTATTCAAATATATAGAAAATTTCACCTCCAAAAACTGAAAAGTTTTTAGATAAAAAAACTCTGATATTTTTCATATTTCTGCTCAAAACATAGATTGTGGGTACTCGTTAGAACCGCCTCGCCGAGGCGGTTCTAACGAGTACCCACAATCTATGTTTTGATCAGAAATAAGAAAAATAATGTATACCCCTGTAAACCCCAGTTTTACTATATAAAAGTGGGGTTTAAGGGGGTCAAAATTACATAGGTATGTTTTCGTGATGTAAAAACTATGGAGTTTCATCAAAAGTAAGAAGACAGACAATACAGATAATACAGGAGTACGAGCTCCATATGGGGCAAAGAATGACGTTACATACTCGGACAGTCAGATGAAAGTGAATACCTTGGATGAGCAGTTTGTTTCAGTGTTCACCAAAGATGAAGACACTTCAGCAATACTAGGTTTAGGACAAAGTCCACATCTTCAGATTAGCTCATTATGAAAACACGCCTAGTCAAATGTATTGAAAATTTTACAACCAAAAAAGCAAAAAAAATCAGATAAAAAAATCTATTATTTTTCATATATCACCCACAATCTATGTGTTTTAGCAACTTAAAAAAAATAATGTATACCCCTGTAAACCCCAGTTTTACTATATAAAAGTGGGGTTTAAGAGGGTCAGAATTATATAGGCGTGTTTTCGTGTTGCACATTGAAGTTATGCAAGAGGGAGTATTCAAACTTCTCTCAAATCTCCAGGTGCGCAAGGGCACAGGTCCAGATGAGTTACCAAGCAGGCCATTAAACTAACGCCAATCGTCACCATCTTGTTTCGAGCCTCTCTGGACCAAAGGTCAGTACCAGATGAAAATCTGAAAATATGGCACCCATCTTTAAGAAAGGAGCTCGAAAAACCCGGAGAATTACAGACTTGTATCCTTGGCCTCTGTCATCTGCAAGACACTGAAGCACATAGTGTGTAGTAACATACAGTGAACCCTCGTAACAACGTCAGTATTTGTTCCCAAAGACTTGCCATTAAAGTGAGTTTGCTGATGTACAGAATATTTAATGAGCAGATTAATATGTAATAAAGGTATTGTTTTGTTCTTATTTCCTCATAGAACAAATGTTTTGGATATTTGTTAGAATGTTTCTTTAAAATATCAAAAACAATATTCTTGCATAATTTGTGACTATCTGTTACCTCTTAAGTGAAGGTTTCGTGACAGTCATATTGTCATTATAACGACGTTTGTCGTTGTATCGAGTTTCGGTATAGAGAGGGTTGTCTGAACCTAGATGCATACAGCATATTAACAGATTCCCCACATGGCTTTCAAAAATGACGTTTTGTAAGACTCAGTTGATACTCACCATACATGACCCAGCCACGAATGTTGACAGCAAAGGACAGACAGATGTAATTTCTCTCATCCTCATCTTATATGCAAGCATGATTTCTATGGTGTCAGAGGCAGCCTTCATTACGAAAACATGCCTATATAATTTTGACCCCCTCAAACCCCACTTTTATATAGTAAAACTGGGGTTTGCAGGGGTATACATTATTTTTCTTATTTCTGCTCAAAAACATAGATTGTGGGTACTCGTTAGAACCGCCTCAATATATGTTTTGAGCAGAAATATGAAAAATATCACAATTTTTTATCTGAAATTTTTCATTTTTTGGTGGTAAAATTTTTAGTGTATTTGAATAGGCATGTTTTCGTAATGACTGGATTTTTCGAATGCCTTTGATAAGGTCTCACCCTCAACTTATATGCAAGCTTGATTTCTATGGTGTCAGAGGCAGCCTTCACAGTTGGATTAGCAGTTTCTTAGGCGGAAGTACATAGCAAGGTTTCTTGGATGGAGTAGCCCCAGCTAGCATTCTTTATAAATCTATAGCGGACCGTTATCGGCCCGTCAGGGTAGCTGACGGGCCGATAACGGCCCGCTATAGATTTATAAAGAATGCTAGCTGGGGCATCACTATCACCTGCATTCCACTCAGGTGTTCCTCAGGGGAGTGTTCTTGGGCCCCTACTTTTCCTACTGTTCATCAATAACCTGCCCGATTACATCTGAACAGGATCAGCAGCTAGGCTATTGGCGGATGATTGTGTACAATATAGATATATCGAGTCAGAAGCGACGCTCGTGCTCTTCAACAAGATTTCGACGGACTTCAACAGTGGGAGAGAAATTGACTCATGATATTTCACATCCCACCCCATTCTAAAAAAAAAAAAAAAAAAAAAAAAAAAAAACAGAAAAGAAAAACTGTCAAGTCCTCCATATTAAATTTGAACGAAAACCTGTATCGGTTACATACTCATACATGGACACACCCTTGAAGAAGTTAGCTTTGCTAAATACCTGGGAGTAACTCCCCAAAACAACCTCAGTTGGAATACCCACATAGACAGCATAGCCAAAAGGTAAACTATACCCGAGCATTTCTACAGAAGAACCCACAACAATGTCTTAGAAATACAAAAGAGCTCTGCTGCAAGATTCTTGTCCATCCTATTGTGGAGTATTTTATGGGATATTTCCATTGAGGACGAAGATGGTTCAACGCAGAGCGGCACGCATGGTTTATGCCGACGAAAGGCGCACAAGTAGTGTTACATCTATGCTGCATCAGCTCCAGTAGACTATCCTACAAGAGCGTAGAGTCCAGGCAAAGGTTATCATGGAACATCGGATTGTCTATAACCTAGTCGACATCCACGCGAGCCATTGAATACCAACTATATCCGTGAGAGGCCACAACATGAGGCACCCGGTTCCGTTTGCAAGAACTGACGTCTACCAGATACCCTTCTTTCCGGTACCATCAGATTATGGAAAGCATTCCCAAGTCAGCAGTCAGCTGTCCTACTCTTGACAGATTCAAGAGGGATGTGCAGGCCGTCAGACTTCGATAGACTTGAACTGGATGTTTTTACTAACCCTTGTCCTGCTGAATAAATTAAGAAGCCACACCCATTTCTAATTTTCGGCCAAACAGATTACTTGATCAAGGTTGTTGATATAGATTCACACACTGAATGGCAAACAGTGCAGATCCAGATCAGTTGGCTTCTTCAGAAGCCAACTGATCTGGATCTACATTGTTTGCAAAGGCAGGGTATATCCGGGTTCAGCAGGACAAGAGTTAACTACACTGTAAAGAACTGTTTTTAAAGATTTCACCTCTTTGTTTGGGTGCTCCTGCACCACCTATGCGCCAATACAATGATATCCTGAGGTGTCTGTACTATATCGGAAGAAGAAAAAACGCCGCATTCCGTCTGATCTGGGTCTACACTGTTTGCCATTCCGTCTGATATGGGTCTACACTGTTTGCCATTCCGTCTGATCTGGGTCTACACTGTTTGCCAATGTCCGTTTTAAGGGACGCTAGGCATAAACGGGTTAATTACCCAATGTTGATTGTATAGTTACAAATTATGTTCTCTCTCTCTCTCTCTCTCTCTCTCTCTCTCTCTCTCTCTCTCTCTCTGTGTTTAAAATTACTATATGTCTTCAAATGTAGAAGTATTGTAACAATGAATCTAAAATATCATAATAAAAATAAAGAAATAGTTAAAATGTCACACTGTTTTGGTACCTTAAATAGTCCTATATAAAAACAGAGTATATGGAGGAGGAGATGCAGTATAAGATAAACAGACGACATTGTTCTGTTTATTTCAGGCAACATGAGGTTCTTGAAGGAGAAGAATGCCAGACAGCAAAACATTCTGTAGCTGTATGGAGTGCTACAAATAGGTGATCGGTCATTCCTGTTTTTGACTCTGAATAGGATGAGTTTTTGGGATGTCACATTGCGGGCATTGTCATATGTTTTCGAAATAGTGAGGAGGACATGAAAATCCCAGGATCAGTTGTTGACTCAAGTGACTATTACATTACACCAAATCCTGGATCTGATTTGGGACCAAGGAGCTGTAGCAGGTGAGAGGCTTTTTAATTCTTAGCACTGTATCCTCTTGAGAAATTCATAAGGGTTTATCACCAGATATCGATTGGCCGCTCTTGGGCAATGGCGGTAAAATGGTTTTGTTTCCGACGAACCTGTACCACAGAAACTACAAATATAGTATATAAGAAATATAATGGTCGCAATGCACTTCGAGAAAACCGTTCTTATGCATCCCCGCGAGGATTGGGTGAACTCTGATAGGAGTTCACCACTATGTCAGGAGTTCACCACTGTGATAGGAGTTCACCACTAAGACAGGAGTTCACCACTGTGATATAAGTTCAACACTCTGATAGGAGCTGACCACTCTTATTGGAGTTCACCACTCTGATAAGAGTTCACGCAATGCTCGCGGGGATGCATAAGAATGGTTTTCTCGAAATGAATTGAGGCCTCTATATTTCTTATACACTATATTTGTAATGTTGTTCCGAGAAACATATGTGCCATGACCCCATTGCATCGCATCATATGCCGGCTGGGAAGAAACTCCTTTTAAATTACGACACAAGTTACGTATTCGTTTACTTCAAATTTGCGAAGTCAATGTGAAGACGGAGTGACCAAACAAAAATCAAGTTGTATGATTAAAATAATAACGGGCTGAATGCCACTAAAATCTTCGCATTTCATGTCGTATTTTGCAATAATGTTTATTTGTTTTAGGTATACTGTTTGTGAATGAT
Source organism: Anodontia alba (assembly GCA_964016985.1). Classification (NCBI taxonomy): domain Eukaryota; kingdom Metazoa; phylum Mollusca; class Bivalvia; order Lucinida; family Lucinidae; genus Anodontia; species Anodontia alba. The sequence goes on from OZ024825.1 coordinate 124,488,690, forward strand.
TAGCATATTTATTTTATGCTTTACCTATATTGCCTTGTGAAGTTAAACAAAATATCAGTAAGCAAACCAAGCAAGCAAACAAGCAGGTAAGTAAATAAGTGAAAAGCAATTAATTAAGTAGGTAAGTAAAAAGTATATATAAAGTAAGTAAGTAAGCTGTAATTAACTAAGTAAGTATAAGAAAGTAAGTAAATATAAGGAGGCAAGTATAAGAAAGTAATTATAATAAGTGATTAAATAAGTAAGTATAAGAATGTAAGTAAATATAAGAAAGCAAGTATAAGAAAGTAAGTATAAAAAGTGATTAATTAAGTAAGTATAAGAAAGTAAGTAAAATATTTTCAAACGTTATGTTGTTTTACCATTGTTTGTTCCTTTGCGTGCCCGATTGCTTACGTGTGTGTGTGTGTGTGTGTGTGTGTGTGTGTGTGTGTGTGTGTGTGTGTGTGTGTGTGTGTGTGTGTGCGTGTGTGTGTGTGTGTGTGAACGTAGCACTTGACAGCCGTTTGCAACTCGCGTGGCGATTTTATAGCACGCCTCCGTGGTAGAGCTTCTAGTATTTTTGTTATTTGTGTAGCTGCTCAATGTGGGGATTCCTTTTTCATATTACGAAAACTTGCCTATTCAAATATACTGAAAATTATACCAACAAAAAAAATGAAAATTTCCAGATAAAATTTCCAATAGTTATAACATTTCTGCGAAAAAAACAGATTGTGGGTACTAGTTAGAACCGCCTCGGTTAGACGGTTCTAACGAGAACCCACAATCTATGTTTTGTGTAGAAATAAGAAAAATAATGTATACCCCTGTAAACCCCAGTTTTACTACAGTAGAACCTTGATAATTCAAACTCCAATAATTCAAAATTCTCGATAATTCAAACTCATTTTGAAGTCCCAACCTAAATATAAGTATGCATTTTAATCCTCAATTATTCAAAGTCTCAATAATTCAAACAAAACTGTTTGGTCCCTCGGACTTTGAATTATCGAGGTTCCACTGTATTTAAAAGTGGGGTTTGAGGGGGTCAAAATTATATAGGCATGTTTACGTGATGACGGTGTTTGGTCCTGCAACTGCTTGTTGTCTTGTTGTTGTGTTAAGTGGCTCCAGTCTGGCACTGTAATCATCTCGATGGGGAGAAAGGCGTTGGTTGCTTTTCTTTTCTTTTCTTTTCTTGTAAACTGTCTGTTTGTTTGCTCTACCTGTTCCTTTTCTATTCGCTATATTCAGTGATTGTAGCTATTCCATGACATCTATCGTATTGTTTTATAATAAATAAATAGAGAAAGAAAAAAAATGATATGCCCAGTTGCCTGGGCATGCTGATATAGTCAACACTCTTTACGCCGACAATCACTACAACGACAAAATCGTTATAATGTCAATTTGAATGTCACGTTATCTTCGCTCAAGAGGTGACAGTAAATGAGAAATGATTGCATTAAGGCTTGAAGAAACATATGTTTTGGATATTTGTTAGAATCGCCTCACTGAGGCGATTCTAACATATATCCAAAACATATGTTCTATTGGAAAATAAGAATAAACCAAGATCTTTCTTACATATCATTCTGTCCATTAAGGATTCTTTATAATAGCAAATTCATTTTAATGGCAATATCTTTGGGAACACATGATGTCGTTGTAATGAGTGTTCACTGTATTTAAAAAGAGAAACGGCTGATTTCCAGCAGAAACTCAAGGGGTATATAAGCTGCTTAAAAATGCAATCATTAGATTTTACTGGCCAAAAGTTTGAACAGCCATCACGAAAACATACCTATATAATACTGACCCCCTTAAACCCCACTTTTATATAGTAAAACTGGGGTTTACAGGGGTATACATTATTTTTCTTATTTCTGCTCAAAAACATAGATTGTGGGTACTCGTTAGAACCGCCTCTGCGAGGCGGTTCTAACGAGTACCCACAATCTATGTTTTGAGCAGAAATATGAGAAATATCAGAATTTTTATCTGAAAACTTGCATTTTTTTTGGTTGTAAAATTTTCAATATATTTGAATAGGCGTGTTTTCGTGATGAGAGTGACTTACTCAACCGCACTGTTTTTACTAAGAGGATTTTCGTACCAAAGCCACAACATGAGAAAATTTTCTTATGTCGTATAATGCGCAATGTGGAAAAAGGCCCTTATGTCATATGCCAACAGCGAAGGTCCAGATGCGCGTGCGCATCCGTGCAGTCTGATCTGGATATTCTCTGGTCGTACAGTAGCCAATGATTCTGTAAGCGGGCAAGATCAGTGTAGACCCAGATCAAACGCCGCATTATCTGGTACTGTACTGTTTGCTCAGGTGTGTCCGTCCAAATAACTAGGCGAATAGGGTAGATTAATGGTCACTGAGTTTTTAGACAATTCTTAATGTTACTAAACAACGAAATGCTAACCAAACGCAAACCAAGTTTGGGATCGAGAATGCTCAATCTTGAACTCTAGATTAGCGGTGTAAAAGATAAATAATTTTCTTCTTTTCCTAGAAAACTTACATTGTAGATATTTCTCAGAAGCGCTTCACCGAGGCTTCTTGGAAACAAACAAAAAAAAAGTATTAAGACCACAAGGTTCGAAAAGGGCAACACGGTCATAAACTTGTCTGCGCAGTCTGGTCAGAGTGTTCTCTTATCATCAATATGACAGTATCCACTAAATCTGTAAGCAGAAAATGAAGTCACTGACCAGACTGTGTGGATGTGTAGGGTAATATGAGTCTTAGCAGTTTACATAACTGATGTGCAACGCGCGAAAAAGGCCCTTTTGCAATTTGCGGACACTTTTGTCGTTGTATCTCCGTGACATCTAGTGGATCCTGCTCGCTTCTGAAAGTGCTAGGGTAATCGGTTTTCTGCGGAGAACACGGGTGTGGCTGCTTCCCCCCCCCCTCTCCCAACACACACACACACACACACACACACACACACACACACACACACACACACACACACACACACACACACACTTATGGGGTAGCCGGGGACCTTTTCGCGCGTTGCGCATCAGTTAGAAGTTAAATCCTGGCGAATACACTGTACATTATCCCGGTAAATCCCGGCTAAAATTCCCGCTATTTCTCACGATTATTTTAGCGGAAAACTGCCAGCCATGGCACTTAAGAAGCCCCGCTATGCTCGCGACCCGTAGGGACCGGAGTTTCAAGCGAATGCTGCATAAACCAATACAACCACATTAGCCTCCGATTGAGTTGGGCTTCATATTGATTTTGTTAATAAAAAAAAATGAGGAAGAGTTGTTTTATCTATTATAGGGGGATGAGTAAAATTTTTGAAAGAGAGTGCAAAATGTTTCTACTGTCTGTGGGCTATGGGAAATATAAAGTGTAATGCATCCTAAAGAGTGAAGGTGTCTGACTACTTAGGGTAAAATCCGGTGCCTTTAATTTTCTTGCTCACCTGATCAGGTGTTTTATCCATTTTTGTCACGATATGGGGAAGAGTTAAAGAAGTATGATTCCCCACCACGCTCATGCAATGGTTACGCAGTGTACTTTTACACATTGATCGAAATCCATCCATCCGTCATGCCTTTGGTTTCCGTTCAATAAATTTGACGACTTGGAACCAGTTCACAATTAGCCACCCCCACACCCCGCGATACGTTGTCCACAATAAGGAAATATGGTCGCACAAATATTCCCTCACTTGGCTGCTGTGTCTTATGCCAGAGTGACTGTGCAGACTAATTCAATGTGACTCTTTTGATAGAGCAACATGTAGGTGTTGTGATAATTATGGGTTTGTTTTGTTTCCTTTTGAATTAGAGAAAATAGATAAACCTATGCACACTCCTAAGAAATGAGCCTACATGGGCCGTAACTCTACTGACAGGTGTTTACTTTGACAGTCGACAGCAGGAAAATGAGCTGGTCATTGTAAAGTGGATAAATTTGTATGTAAGAAATGATGACAGAAGCAGAAGAAAGTATGCATTGATTGCATTGCTGTCAGCACTTTTGTTTCCCAAGAGATCTTTGTATAGAATGTTATGGAAAAATAATTGTGGTCCGAAGCCACTTACGTTAGGCCGTGTGACGAAAACTCGTAAGTTGCAGGAACCAGTGCGTTGTGTCACTTATTTGTCGGAATTTTACGACTGAAACCGTAAGAAACATATCCTCTAAAACTGGCACACACACACACACACACACACACACACACACACACACACACACACACACACAAATCAGGAAAAAGAAAAACACAAAGATCAGTAAAGAAGAAACAAGAAGTGAAAAAAAGGACAGCTGCCGATAGTACCAGACTGTTTTTACTTGATATATTTTATAGGTAAGCAGGAAGACAGGCACGATGCAGTCTAGATAAGGACTCAAACGTTTATATGGAATGTAAATATCAACTATGGTGGCTAGTATGATTATAAACCGTAAAATAATAATAACAGAAAAAAAGTTGAGAGAAAATTAATGCCTGTCCTGTATTGTATTATATAATGAGAGAAAAAAAAAACTTCTGTTCTATTTATTCTATTCTGTTCTGTTCTTACTACCTTCTACTTACAAAGCGGACGTGTCGAGCACTCTTCAGATGGAGATCGATACACTACCTATATGGGGCGCGTCAAGTGAAACTGTACTTTAAGTATGCGCAAAATGCACGAATCACAACATCCTGCACATGCGCAAAATCTTATCCGGGCATTTGCTCCCCATTGAAACAGTCTGAAGTATCCAATGATTCTGTTTGCGTACAGCGAAGGCCCTGATCAGGTTGCGCGGATGCGCAGTCTGATCTGGGCCTTCGCTGTCCGCAAATGGCCGAAGACATTTTTTCGCATTGCGCGGCCCATGTAGAAACCTAATCGTATATGCCTTCGGCGAAAAATAAAGACCAGTACAGAATGTGTGAAGATTGTTTTAAGACTGTTTCATTACTAAACACAACTATGAAAAACGCACACTTTTAAGCCACAGCTTTGGATGATATTTTACCAAAACAAATTGAGACCGACAATAAGACCTATGTGACCAACAGGGGCTCAGATCAGCCGGTACATCCAGCCAGTATGGCTGGGGTCTCGTTTATCCCTCTTTGGATAGCCCGGAGGCTGTAGAAGGCACATGCGATCAGCGAATACTCTGATCAGACTTCAAGGCTTCGTGGATGCGCAGGCTGATCTGTCTTCGCTGGACGCACAGGTTGTCGTGCGGTGGCTAAATTTATATTTTTTCTCATTTCTTCACAAAAGAATGCTGTGGGTATTCTCATTTAGAAGCCGTTTAGTACCCACATCTTATGTTTTTGTGAAGAAGAAAGAAAAATATTTAACTCGATGTTCCTCTTACGTAGAATTATATAAGCCGTGGTAATTTCACAATATAATATGAGAAATTAGGAAAAATGATTATTAAGCCCAGTTAAGAAATATTCATGTAAAAATAACAAAAAAAACCCCCAAAAAACAACAACAACAACAAAAAAAAACATTTGCAAGAAGTTAACAGAAAAACTGAATAGCTGGTTTCAAAACTAAATCTATATAAAAAAAAAAAAAACTCTGAAAATCCCCCTAATAATGTAGACTTCCATATACCTCTGTTTTCACAAGTATTATGAGGAAACAGGTGGGGTTGGGGTGGGGGCGGTACACATTAGATAGACTGCGTCTATGATAAAATAATCGACTGAGTGATTTGTACCTATTATCTGTACCACCAATACTTTTATTACAAATGAACCCATATGAGACGAAACGTCAGAAAACGTACCTTTACACGTTTGCGTCCAGCGAAGATTCAGATCAGTGTGCGTATTCGCGCACTCTGATCAGAATCTTCACTGGACGCATTTTGGATAGCCGAGGATGCAAAGTTTCTTCATACGAATTGTGATCAGACTACGCGGATGCAGGCTAATTTGAATCTTCGTTGGTCGAACATGATAGAAGGTACGTTTTCTCATGTTGTGGCACATATATTGACAATTTCCCCCACAATAGACCCATGCAATTATATATGTATCGGAACCCGTCAAATCTACCTTAGAAAATGTGAGATCTGTCAATACCTAGACTACTGTGCGCATCTCTGGAAAACCTGGCTATGCTTTTCTATATCCACTTAACAATTATGGGACCCGCAATTTAAAACAAGAATGAAAAGGAATCTGGGCAAGCTACACGAATACACTGGCTGCTCAAGATCGTCGGTCCTTGCATATAGCCCAAGGTATCTTTTGCAGAGTCTCGGCTTATATGAAATCTCATGCTGTCGTGAGCTTCAGCAGCAGACGATTGGGCGAAAGCAGACGGTCAGCCTCGCTTTCAATACGAGGGTGATTTATGCACAGTTTTTCTTTTCCATTGGAAACAAGCCGATGAATCAGTGATACCTATAATTTTAGTTATATTCGACCTATTTTCAGTTTTGGATTTATGGAATAAAATAAGGAGCGAAAAGGAAATTGATAAAATTAGCAGATGTGAGCAATAAGATGTGTATAATATATTTCTCGGATCTAGTACTAATTCAGGCGAAAATGTTTCGATTGGCTCTCAATCCACTCTGACTACGACATAATTCGCACGGTAAGCTAAAAACGATATAATTAATAATGTATATATTTTTTCTTTCAAGCCTCCCCATTAATTTGCAGTAAACACCTAGCTGCGATTGCATTGCAGTGCACTTAAGAGAAAATTTGAGTGTTATTGATGAAAGAAACAGTAGGGAGACTAGTGTATTGATTTATAATACACATGTACTACAGGGCAGTGATAAATCAGGTTTCGATTTTATGAAACCAGCAGCGTCAGATACATCACGAAAACATGCCTATATAATTTTGACCCCTTAAACCCCACTTTTATATAGTAAAACTGGGGTTTACAGGGGTATACATTATTTTTCTTATTTTCTTATTCATCGAGGCGGTTCTAACGGGTACCCACAATCTGTGTTTTGAGCAGCATTATGAAAAATATCAGAATTTTTACTGAAAATTTTCGTGTTTTTTTTTTTTTGGGGGGGGGGGGGGGGGGTATTTTTTTTCAGTATATTTGAATAGGGTTGTTTTCGTAATGGTTAGATAGTATGTGCATTGGCAGTTTCTTGTTTATCAGGTATGTTTAGATCATGGTCTTATGTAATAAGGCTAGTTTCTAGATACACAGGTAGACATGAAACATAAGATTCTCCATCTAACTGTCTGTATTCAATATGCTCAGCGTGACCCTGTTTTAGCTTCAGCTACTCGTAGATTTAACGCTTAGCGTGCTTGTAAGAAATTTCAGCACACAACTTTCTGAAATATATATATATATTTTTTTTATATTTGATTTGACATTCCATGCAAATTGAGACAGTTTGCATGAAATGTCACATGCTATTCTCTGGGAAAGTAAGAAAAGCACCAATTTGTCGTCTGCTGAATCTGCCCAGAGAGTGGTAAGGGTTAAGCGAAAAACAGCTGATTACAGATCATTCGTGATAACAGGTGAAGCGTCCAACCTGGTCTGTTTACATTCTTTAGATAGAATACATCACATACTTTAAGGTAGTAGTTAAAAGAATACATCTTTAAATACATGTATATGTTGTTTTAGGTTGCCTCAGAATAATCAATACAGTACAGCCTCTGAAAACGACAGCCTCTTCCTTAACCTCTGCATAATTAACAGTTTATTTGTCTTACAAATGGGCCATTTATAACTGGGATTATGTTTAGTTTTGTTTAGGCTGCTGACCACTCTGTTATTGATAAATCAAAGAGTTTTTCGTGTAAAAGCATTATGTTAATATGAAGAGCTAATTATAGACTTGGTGGAAACAACATAATTTACACGAAGGGAGAAAACTCCTCGTGCGCTGTTCACTGTTGATAGATGCCTCGGTTGCAAGGTTACAGTCGCATAAACTTTCGGCTCTGATTTATTGTCTACGCCCAATCTTAGAGGTTTGCCACTGCCTCAGAAGCGATTTATAAAAGGTAATATTGGTTCAGTGCTATTTTCCATGCACTGCTCAGCGTTATTATAACTAAGTATTAGCTTTCACAAAAAGCTGGTCTACGCTTAGCACAGATTGTGTGCTAAGTGTAGAACAAGCTTTTATTGTGAAAGCTAATTCTTGTTTTTTGCTATATGCATGTACACACTGATATTTACAAAGCAGCGAGAGATCAGCGGAGGACACACTCAAATGTCATCTCATTAGCACATCTGTGTAGGCCTAAAATTACACATCTTAGCCATAGCTCGGATAAGCCCATCTTTCAGCCACAAATATTTTTATTTCTCCATAAAAAGATACGCTGAGCGAGGAGCGTCTAATGAATATCCATAAAGGAGTAACAAGTAAAAATACAGTCGACTCGTTATCTCGAACTCCAAGGGACTGTCTAAAATGCTTCGAGATATCCGTAATTCGACATATCAGATTTGCAGACTTGAGGAAAAAATAAATCGAACAACCGCATGTAACAAATAAATGTAATTGGACTCTTGAAGTTAGACATATGTTGAAAATATTGTGGAAGAGAGGAGAAATTGCTCCTTAGGAGCAATTTCTCCTCTTTTCCTCAATATTTTGTTACCTGTTATTAGATTTTCATTTTTAAGCAGGGACCAGATTTTAACTTCGAGATAAGCGGTTATTCGAGATAAGCGAGGTCGAGATAACGAGAGTCAACTGTATGTATCATAATACCCTCTTATCTGGAGCTATATAAGCCCTGGCATTTTTACCATATGATAACAGGAATGGGGAAGATTTGGGATAATAAGCGCATTAGGACAGATCAAGTGGCATAGAATTCGAAGCTTCTTATATGCCACTTGGACAGATTCATGCAGTAAAAAGATTACTTGAAGTAACGGGTTTAAAAATGTGAAAAACTGAGAAGCGCCTCTTCACTAATATTGTTGACACAGACATAATCCCGCTTTTATTCAGTACATGATAATAGCTCATTATTCCTCAAAAATACACTTTGTTTTATCCAAAAAAGGTTTAATAAATTGATATATCGTATTAATAAGATCATAAAATGTGGTACCTGACAGCCTGTAAAATTTAAGTTTGTCTCTCGTTTTTGAACTGGATAAAAATGAAATGATTTTTTTTTTGTATTTCTGAATTAATGTTAGCAATATTAATTCAGAGATACGATAAAAAAATCATTTCATTTCAAGAACGAGACTGAAATTTTACAGGCTGTCAGGTGCCAAATTTTATTGATTGTATTAATACCATATATCAATTTATTAAAACTTTCTTGGATAATAAAATGTCGTTTTGAGTAATGTTTCTTTTCCAATTAAAATTTAAGGGGAGCAGGCTCTATAAGAAAGAATTCGCCAACCGCTCTACATTATAAGGAAAGAATATACTCGTGGGGAGGGGTTATATATGGGTGTGTGTGTGTGGGGGAGGGGGGGGGTGGTGCAGATTTTCCCTTTTCAGAATGGACCTTTTAAGAAGCAAACAGGAAGTCACACATTCTTCATCAAACCACGCAAAGCTAGAATTTCCAGAGTTTCTCTGATTAATAATGAAAGATCAAATAATCTAGTCAAATCAAAACTCAAACCCTTAGTGGTCTCCCAAGACAACTCTACTCACGACCATGTGGCAAAATGTATGCATGATATGCAAAGGTCTGCCACCACCATGTTACCAAACAGTGACGTATACAGATAAACCCATTTAAGCCTAGCGTCCCATTAAAGGGACATTGACAAACGGTGTAGACCCAGATTAGACGCTACAGAACGCGGCGTCTGATCAGGGTCTTCAGTGTTTAAGTTCAGATTTTTTTTACGAAACATTATAATAATAAAAACTAACCAGACACCCCTTATATAGGAAACGGACCTGTCCAAAGACATCACGAAAACATGCCTATATAATTTTGACCCCCTTAAACCCCACTTTTATATAGTAAAACTGGGGTTTACAAGGGTATACATTATTTTTCTTATTTCTGCTTAAAAACATAGATTGTGGGTACTCGTTAGAACCGCCTCATCGAGGCGGTTCTAACGAGTACCTACAATCTATGTTTTGAGCAGAAATAAGAAAAATATCAGAATTTTTCATCTGAAAATTTTCATGTTTTGGTGGTAAAATTCTCAATATATTTGAATAGGCGTGTTTTCGTAATGTATAAGGTAGAAGATTCTACTCGGCATAACATCACTAAAACATGTCTATAAGAGGGTCCTGAAAAAGTTTTGTCACTGGGTTCGGATTACTCAGTGCTACGTTTTATCAAACATATTTTTATTACAAACCTTCAAAGTATTCCCCCTTTACGGAAACACATTTTTGTAACCTTTTTACCCAGTCGCGAAAAGCAGATAAATAGTCTTCTTTTGGTATCTGTTGGAGACACTGATAAATAGCGCTGCCAAGAGAACTTCTAGACGTATACTTATTTCCAGAAAGCATTTTCTTAAGCCTATGAAATAAAACTAAGTCACAGGGACTCAGGTCAGGTGAATAAGGTGGATGGTTTAAAACTTTCACCTTTACAGAAGCCAAAAAAGACTTAACAACCTCACACTTATGAGAGGAGGCGTTGTCATGTAAAAGGTGAACTCCTGACCATCCTTTGCTTGGTCGTTTCTTATTGTAAAACCCTTTCACTTTCTTCAGTACAGAAGTCTTGTAGAATCGGCCAGTGACTGTATAACCAGATGGACAAGGCACTTGAACGACTGGCCCACTTGAATTAAAGAAAATTGCGTAAAACATGCAATGCATGTGCGTTTTTGATCTTTTCGCTTCCATTGCTTATTATCAGCCCTTCTTTGTGGCTCAAATATGTGCACCCAGGTTTCATCACCTGTTAGCAAGTTAGAAATAACCCGACTATTACAGCCTTTGTATGTTTTCAAAAGTTCCCGGGCACATTTAAGGCGTTGTGTCTTTTGCTCCTCAGTGAGCAAATGAGGTACCCACCTAGCGCAAACCTTTCTCAGGTCCAAACGCTTTTTCAGATTGTTTGCACACTGCCTTCTGATATGCCAGTACAACTAGCTACATCTTTGACAGACAATCAGGCATCCTGTTCGACCACAATCTTTACAGCAGCAATGTTAGCCTTGGTAACAGAGGCTTTAGGCCTTCCAGGACGGGTATCATCTTCAACAGAAAATTTCCCAGCTTTAAAAGCTTTAACCCACCTAAAAACTGTGTGCATTGAAATGGTCTGAGGTCCATATATACCACACAATTCATTAAATATCTGCTTTGAATCTATATTAAGATTAATGCGGCATTTAATATAGCTACGAATTTCTGTCTTCTGGTCCATGTTCCAATGTAACCAAATAATTGGTCAGTGTACGTGACTGCATCTATTTCAATTTGAAATAACCCGGTCAGTTGGAAAGCAATTTGCACGAAATAAACTGGTATCGTTAGCTATTCTACACACCATTCAAGTGCAGTGAAGCATTTTAAAATGTACCTGGGATAAAACAAAGGAAGCCTATTAGTGACAGAACTTTTTGCAAGACCCTCGTATAATGTTGACCCCCCCAATGTAAAACTGGGGTTTACAAGGGTATACATTGTTTTTCTTTTCTTATTTCTGCCCAAACACACAGATTGTGGGTACTCGTTAGAATCGCCTCGCCGAGGCTGTTCTAACGGGTACCCACAATCTATGTTTTTAGCGGAAACATGAAAAATATCAGAATTTTTATCTGAAAATTTTTATTTTTCGGTGGTAAAATTTGAATATTTGAATAGGCGTGTTTTTTTTGTAATGATAGTTTAAGGGGACCAAATGCACTTGGTGCATTTGTTGCCATTTCCACCGAAGTAAACAGCCTTTGTGAATTCCTGTTTACTTTACTGCACACCCAACCCCTTCTGAAAACGATTTTTTCCCTCTAGGGGCAAAGTCTTCACTTAAAGAGTAGACCTCTTTTCAGAAGGGGACAAAATAATGGGACAGTTGCCTCCCTTGAGAGCATGACTGTGTAATATCATCAAAATGGTGTCCAGCTGACCCAAGGAGAACTTTGTGGAGATTCAACATTTTATTCACTACTTTTCAAGCTTCGCCAAAGAACTGCTGTGGCGCACATAGCAGCTTACCAGATAGACAACAAACTGACGTTTTGGGAATGGATATATTATTATCGACCATGGCACAAACCCGTAAATCTATATTGGACCGTTATCAGGATTCCTGTCGGGCCGATAACAGGCCTATATAGATTTAAGTAGACCAAGGGACTAACCCAGCTAGCATTCTACCTAAATCTATATCAAGGCACAGTTAGCATTCTATTTAAATATATATCAAGGCATTCACAAAGGCACTGATCTATCTATCTTCAGATTTTTAACGTAGCCGGGCAACTGAGTCACACAGGGGCTACGCCAGATAAATCTTGATTAGTTTTACTGGATTACTGGGTTGGCTTGAAACGGTTCCTAGTTATAATTCATAACTAGGTCACCTCGCCAAGACACGGACTGCGTGCATGTCCAGACACGGTGCGGGTGTGTCCAGACCTCGTGCGTGGTTAGTAGTCCAGCCTGTAAGTTGCAGAATTTTGACTGCCAGCCGAAAATATTGAGCTTTTAATGTGGTATCCAATGCCTGTCAGTCCCGACTGCATAATGCATTGTGTACACAGCTCGAGTAAGATTCTTTCACTAACCACATGTCAGTCATCGCCGGAAAGGATGTGAAAGTGGATGTCCTCACCCGGGATCCGAGAGGGTGTCCTCACCCTAAGTAGGTCAATGCTGAATGGTGTCTTCTTTAGCGGACGCGTCGACCTACTCATTGTTAGCCAGCCGGTAGAAACGTACCTGTCCCCCAAGTCGTTGTAGGCTTGCTCAAGGTAGTTGTAGTATGACGGTGTCCTCCTGTTTGTCGCCCATTTCCAGTTCTTTCTCTATGTCTTCACAGATGTGCTCAACGTAGTACTTGCTGGTGGGTCCGTTTATCATGATCCATTTCTTGTATCTGGCGTTGAGCTGGTACACAAAGAAGTCTGGTAGATCTATTTTGATCGTCTCATCTGGGCGTTGGAGGCGGTGGGCTTTGACGATCACGACGTCGGCATCCGTCATCTTGACGTTGATGACTCCCTGGAGGTCGTACATCTCATGTAGTGGGTTTGAGAAGTCATAGCTGATGTAGCTGCTACGGCATTTCTCCTTGCTGACTAGTGTTGTTGCATAGCAACAGATAAGGCGCTTTTTTCATCTGAAAAAAAAAAAAAATGCCGATATCTTTCATATTTCTCAACGAAAACATATGTTGTGGTATTCATTAGAAGCGCCTCACCGAGGCGCTTCTAATGAGTACCCATAACATATGTTTTCGTTGAGAAATAAGAAAAATATCATGTGGATACCCCCTCTTATCTGTAGCTATGGCTGTTGGAGACTGCGTCCGTGTCTTCTTCGACGGACTGTCTGGAGTAGGAGGCGGTGTTGTTGGTCGAATGATGGTCGGTGCTGGCTCTATGATAGTTGTCTTCTGCGTGCGGTCGTGTGTGATGGTGGATCTTGTAGTGTCTGGTAGAGTCTGTGATGGTGGTGGTGGCGTCTCTTTCTCCACACAGGGCGTTTGTCGGCGAGCTGGCGTCGATCTTGTAGTAGTCGTCGGTCGTCGGGCTGGAGCGGGCTGGCGAGGCCATTCGCCAGCAGGGAGTGTAGGCTTAGCCTCCTACTTTCGCCCCCTTCAGGCCGAAGAATTAATTAATCTTTTTCCGTGATGTATCACTGAATGAGCCTTTGTGTGAACAACTTTTGTATTTTTCACAACATTTGCACCTATGTTGAATGTCTGGTCACAGTAAAATCGATTTATCGTGTTCAAACCTGCAGAACAACACAACTGCCTATGCAAACAGTGTAGATCCAGATGAGACGGCTCAGCAATGAACAAATTCAAAAATGGAGGAGGCCACTTCAGGATTTTAGCAAGGTTGGCAAAATACCGGCAAATATGAGTATTTTCCATGCCAGCGGTATTTACCGGTAAATACCGGCAATTTCAATAATAAAAATAAGTTAAAATATCTTTAAGTATTTTAGTTTGATCATATATCATTTTAAGTCAGTTTGGTTAAGATTTCTGTAGTTATTTCAAGGTCAGAAAGTTCAGTTGACCGGTATTTGCGAGTATTTGCAACTTCAGGACTATTTTCCAGACCGGTAAATACCACTGGTAAATACCGGTGTGGAATTTACCGCCCAACCTTGATTTTTAGGGATGAAAGCGTTAAACCCCCAAGTAGTTTATCACTATTGACTGTTTAATTACTCTGCTCATATGGGCGCTTTGATTATCAAATAAAAGATTTGTATTTGTATTTGTTATTGTATTTGTTATTGCTCATAGGTGGTTGTTCTTATAGGGCTTTGTGACTGCTGGCTGCGACGCTTCTTCGAGTTTGGTGCTATATTCCGGCAGTGTGATCGCCTCGCTGGAGATAAGAGAGCTAGTTGCTATGCTTTTCTTGCTTTGTTATATATGAATTAGCCCTCATAGCTTATTTACTCGTCCTCTTGGTGTCGTTGGTAGGCTATATGTTCTGTTATTGTGTCTCTTTCTGGACGTCTTATTTTCTATTTTGTTCTAATCCACCGAATAAGACTTCAGCGAATTTACAAACCTACATGTACATCGTAACACACAAAACCTTAAAGTAGCGGTAACTATTCCAAGATAAACAAAACCATTACATGGATAAATAGATATTTGTCAGAATGCTGTTTAGAAGACACTTTGTTAACTCATCTCCAAGCATTTCTTGTGGATACTCATTGGAATTGCCTTCCAAGCGGGGACACAATGTCGAAACAACGTCGATTCGACGTATTGACGTTGAATCAACATTGTATCGACGTTGTGTCAACGCTGTGTGCCTACTGGGTTGATACATACCCACAATATATGTGAAAAATAAATATATAAAATAAATAAATAAATAAAATGAAATAAAATAAATAAATAAATAAATAGCAAAACTGTCAAGATCACTAATTTTTCTGATCCACTGGATAACTGAAAAATTATTCTATTAGATTTCAGTACAAAAATAACAATATCACAGTCGTAGTTTAGTCTTTGACCATTCTAGAAATAACACGACTCTTCAGGTACTCACCAAGAAATAAATTGATTTTTCCTGTTAGTGTTAATATGAAGTGGTCGCTACAGTGACCTTTAATTGTCACAATAATATGGTCCGCTTAAAGCGAAAAGGTGCCTTCGAATATGCGCATGATGCGCAGATTCAGATTATCTTGCGCATACGTAAGGTAACATCCGGGCCTTTACCTTCCATTCATACATTCTATAGTTTCAATGATTCTGTTAGCGGACAGTGAATGCCTTGATGAGACTGTGCGGATGCGCAGGCTGATCTGGGTATTCGATGTCCGCATATGCTCGAAAAAAAATATTTTCGCATGGCACGCCCCCTATATCTAATGTTAATTGCAGTTATTCCTCGAATTCAAATCCCAGATTGGACATTTTTGTTCTGAACTAAAATTGTTGATTTTTATATTTTGAGGTGGTCATTAGAAAAGCCTCGCCGAGGCGCTTGTTATGAATACCAACAACATATGTTTTCGTGGAGGAATAAGAAAAAAATCTCGATACGCTCTCTTCTCTGGAGCTATGACGTCGGTATCACAACAGTTGACATATTCACGGGTGGCCATTGGCAAGTAATATAGGCATTACGAAAACACGCCTATTCAAATATATAGAAATTTCACCTCCAAAAACTGAAAAGTTTTTAGATAAATAACTCTGATATTTTTTCATATTTCTGCTCAAAACATAGATTGTGGGTACTCGTTAGAATCGCCTCGGCGAGGCGGTTCTAACGAGTACCCACAATCTATGTTTTGATCAGAAATAAGACAAATAATGTTTACCCCTGTAAACCCCAGTTTTATTATGTAAAAGTGGGGTTCAAGGGGGTCAAATTTATATAGGTATGTTTTCGTAATGGTTAATATAGGAAACCAGCTGTACGTAATTATACAGTAAATATACTAAATATACGCAGTGTTCTAATTCAACAAGGTAAAATAATCATCCTTGACTATTTTTCTAAACACGTCATCGCCCTTACCTGGCAGAAACTGACCAGCCAAATCATAGAAAAAGGCCTTCCATTTATAGGAATTTTGGACAGTATAAATCATTTTATGCTGATTCAAATATCAGTTTGATGGGAGTCAGTTTTATTCGCACGTTAAAGCGAATTGAGTCCTCCGTGAAATCATCTCCTCTGATTATCCGGGCATCATTATACTCGGTAACACTTGGCTGCTCCAAACCGCTTCCTCTAGTTTTCCCGGCATCGTTATACGCGGGGAAAATATCGCTGCTCCAAATTACTTCCTCTGATTTTCTCCACATCGTTATACCCGGGAAATCATCTCTGCTCCAAATTGCTTCCTCCGATTTCCCGGGCATTGTTATACTCGCGTAAACATCTCTGCTCCAAATTGCCTTCTCTGATTTACTCGGTATCGTTATACTCGGTAAAGTTCTCTGCTCCAAATATCTCTGATTTTCATGGCATCGTATTATACAGGAAAATTATCTAGTTCAAATCGTCTCCTCTGATTTTCCGGGCATCGTTATACTAAGGACAACTCCTCTGCATTCTCTCCAAATTGCATACCCTGATTTTCCGGGCATCATTATACCCGGGGAAAATGTTTCTGCTCTAAATTGTCACCTCTGATATTCCGGGTTTCGTTATTTCAGGAAACATTCTTTGGTCCAAATTACCTGCCCTGATTTTCTGGCCATCATTATACTAGGGAAAGATTTTCTGCTGCAAATTGCCTCCTCTGATTTTCCGTGCTTCTTTTATACTCGGGAAAACCTCCCTGCTCCAAATTGCTTCCTTTGAGTTTCCGTGCATCGAGAACACTTTTCTACTCCAAATTGCTTCCTCTGATTTTCCTTGCATCGTTATACTGGGGGAAAAAGTCTCTGCTCCGAATTGCTCTCTTCGAATTTCCGGGCATCTTATATTCGGAAAAAAACCCGTCACTGCTCCACATTGCCCCCCTCTCTCCTGGCATCGTTATTCTTGGGAAAACATGTCGGCTCCAAATGGCTTTCTCTGATTTTCCATGCATCGTTATACACGGGAAAACGTCTCTGCTCCAAATTGCCTGCTCTCATTTTCCGAGTACCGTTATACTCGTGAAACTCACCGGCTCCAAACTGCCTACTCTGATTTTCCAGGTACCGTTATACTCGTCAAAATCCTCTGCTCCAAACGGCCTCCTCTGATATTTCGAGTATCGTAGTACTCGTGAACCTTCACTGGTCCAAATTGCCTCCTCTCATTTTCCATGCACCATTATACTCAGGAACACTTCTCCGTTCCTAATTGCCACCTCTGATTTTCAGGGCATCGAGAAAACTTCCTGCTACAAATTGCCTCCTCTGATTTTTCGAGCATCGTATACTCAGGAAATATTTTTGATTTTTTACCTACTCTGACTTTTTTGGGCATCATTTTATTCAGGGAGACTACTCTGCCGCAAATGACCTCCTCTCAATGTCTGGGCATCTGTATAGACGGAAAAAACTTCCCTGTTCCAATTTGGCTCCACTGATTGTCCGGGCATCGTTATGCTAGGGAAAATATTTCTGCTCCAAATTTCCTCCTCTGATTTTCTTAGCATCGTTATACTCTGGAAAGATTTTTTGATCCAAATTTCCCCTCTGATTTTCCTGGCATCATTATACTCGGGAAAACTTCTCTGCTCCAAATTTCCTCCTCTGATTTTCCGGGCATCGTTATACTCGGAAAAACTCTGCTTCAAATTTCATCCTCAGATTTCCCGGGCATCATTATACTCGGGAAAACTTCTCTGCTCCACATTTCCTCCTCTGATTTTTCGGGCATCGTTATACTCGGGAAAACTTCTCTGCTTCAAATTTCATCCTCAGATTTTCCGGGCATCATTATACTCGGGAAAACTTCTCTCCTCCAAATTTCCTCCTCTGATTTTCCGGGCATCGTTGTACTCGGGAAAACTTCTCTGCTGCAAATTATCTCCTCTGACTGTCCGGGAAACTGATACACGCCAATGAATTTTAGCCCTTTTATCCCTGCATACCAATACAGATAATTTTACAAACAGTACATATCCAGATGAGACGGCTCGTAACGAGCCGTCTCATCAGGATCTACATTGTTTGCCATTCTGTTATTGATTTGTGACTTAAACCACTATTTGCAACAGTGAATGTATCCAAATTCAGAGATGGAAGAGTCCATATCAGAAACTCGGGGTTGAAGGATTTAAGTCAATTTTGCAGTCATTGCTGCACATGGCACGGTCATCCATAATGACAAAAGATGCATAAACACGCAAACCCTTGGCAGAATATGACGGAAAGTGCTGGATATTGACAGTCCTATTCTGCAGCTGTGGCTACCTAATAAACTGATATTGACAATCCTGTACTTTAGCTGCGGCTACCTATAAAAATGATCGTTATACTCGGGATACCTAATAAACTGATATTGACAATCCTGTACTTCAGCGGTGGCTACCTAATAAACTGATATTGACAAAAGAAGGTAAAAGAAAATACTATACTTCAGTTGTGGCTACCTAATAAACTAATATTGACAATCCTGTTCTGCAGCTGTGGGTACCTAATAAACTGGTATTTTAAATTATGAACTTAAGCTATGGCTACCTAATAATCTGATATTGACAATTCTGTACTTAAGCTGTGACTACCTAATAAACTGATATTGACAATAGAAGGGAAGGCACTGATCAGGAATCGATACAATTACCTAACACCAAAGCAACGGCACCGCAATCAAAACTATAAGCAGAATGCCAAAAGGACAGTTTCTTTCCCAAGTAATTGGCCAAACGGTTGTCCAAAATAAAAAAAAAATCACCAGGACATTCATGCAAAGACATTCAATAACAGAAATAGTAAACCACAGCAGAAGCACCGCCTTTGAACGGTCACTAAAAACCTTACTGGGGCCTTAATCGATTTTACGTGGCCACAACCCTCGCCCTTAGTTCTGCCGTGGTATACACAAGACATTAGTTCAGTAGGCGTGAAGGGTTTCGAACTCATCAGTGCAACATCTCAAGAATATAAAAATCAAACGAATAATGAGATGAAAAACAACGATGACGACTTGACAGCAAGAAATAACGGAAATACTGAAGCAAAAGAAAACCAACAGTAGGATTCCGGTGGGCCCGACCAGAGCCAGAGCATCAGGCACCAATCAACTTACTAAAAGTCTTTATGCCGGAGCAGTCGTAGAGTCTTAGGCCGGACCCGCCGGCGTGCAACCAAAGAGGGAAGCAAAGTTATAAACCGTGACTGGGTTAACCACCATGCATGCAGTCTGTCGTATTACATTGATGTTGTACCCCAATCTTTATATATCGAAGAATGATTTTACGAAATTGAGTGCTGAAGTCATTGCAAATACATATTTTTTTTGTCTGAATTTATATATTAGTTCACCATAAAATTCAGGTTCCGATCGCCTTGTTGTAGAAGAGATTTAAGTCAAACATTTAATTTTGAAACTAAATCGAAATGACGTCTATAAAATTTATAAAAGGCTTTGCCGAGTTTACGAGTATGGTACCGATAACCCTGATTTAGAAGTTTAGCAGTCAATAATTTATTCTGAGTGTTGAAGTCAGTAACATGACTAGACAGTAGACACTCTGGCGAACCGAATTAGGTGCGATATATAAACACAGTATGATGCTCGATGAGAAACACCCTCGTCCAAGTAAGGAAAATTAACGCTCTCAAAATCAAAATCATCGTGTTTATCATAAAGTTTGCATGAAATAAACCCGTCTAAAATAGATAAATGCAAATCCAAATACAGGGCTTCAATTTCAGAAGAATTTGCTTTATTTATATGAAGTTCTGGAGGATAATTTTGACTGATCAAATCATCAAAGTAGTCATTGTCAATATTTAATAAATCGTCCAAATATCTAGACGTCGAGCTTAAAGCTTCAATAACTTCAGATTGCTTTTCTTCAGAAATAGGAAGTCTCTTTCATAGCAGAACAATAAGAAATCAGCCACAAGCGGGGCGCAAATTTTACCCATCGGAATACCCACAATATTTCTAAATATCTTAGTACCAAATCTTTTATAAATATTGTCAAGTAGAAAGGTGAGAGCTTCACACACTTTCTGGCATGACAAGCCTGTACTTTATCAGTGGCTACCTAATAAACTGATATTGACAATCCTGTAGTTTAGCTGTGGCTATCCAATAAACAGATATTGACAATCCTGTACTTTAATTGTGGCTACCTAATAAACTGATATTGGCAATCCTGTATTTTAGCTGTGGCTACCAAATAAACTTATATTGGCAATCCTGTACTTCAGCTGTGGCTAACTAATAAACTGATATTGACAAACATGTAATTCAGTTGTGGCTACCTAATAAACTGTCAAAACTACACAGTTTCATAAGGAATATATGGGGATACCCAGGGAAGGCCGCAAACACAGGAAATAGCTCTTCCAAGGCACCGGATAAGGGTTGAATGACATCAAATAACATTACAAAACCGCACACTAAAGAAAACAGACCGAGTAACCCAGTCAGCATTCTACGTAAATCTATATCGGGCCGTCATCGGCCCGTCAGGGTAGCTGACGGGCCGATGACGGCCCGATGTAGATTTACGTAGAATGCTAGCTGGGAAACAAAGAGGAGCTGTGACAGAAGTACCGCAACGGAAGAGACGGTCAACAGTAAAACTGAGTGCGTGGGGAGGGGAGGAGTAAACCTTATTTTATCAGCAGTCTTAATTCTGACATCTTACTTTCTTACTAGATAAACATTATTGCTCGGGATCGAACTGATCAGCGGATCAAAACCGATAACATATATTAACCCTTTCAACTCTGTAGACCAAAACAGATTTTTTGCAACAGTGCTAGATTCAGATGAGATGGCTCATAATGAACCATCTCTTCATGATCTACGTTGTTTGCCATTCTGTA
Organism: Anodontia alba; assembly: GCA_964016985.1. NCBI lineage: Eukaryota > Metazoa > Mollusca > Bivalvia > Lucinida > Lucinidae > Anodontia > Anodontia alba. Next base: position 124,509,749 of record OZ024825.1, read on the forward strand.
TTAGATATTTCATCAAAACCCTATCTCGAACAATGGTCTAGTCCGAAATCCGAAATTAATGATCCATTTTAGAAACACAGGGGTGAAATGGTTGTTGTTTTATATACTGTATTGAAAAGCAAGATGATCTCGGTTACAAACAAAAGGTTGAGCGAAAGAGAATAACACGTAGAACTGCGTTGAGCCCGAGCACAGACAAGTGAGGTCAGGTACAAGCCATCTGTAAAGCATGGAATTAAAGCCGTCATTGAGTCTCTGGCCCGACCCCATTTCGCACTATTGAGCCAGCACATGAGAAAAGGATCTTTATCACATAGGCGACCAGCAAAGGCTCAGGCGAGCAAGAGCCTTGGCTATTCGCAGACACGTAGTAAAGACATTGAGGAGGCTTCAGGCAAAAACACATATCTGTAGCCGAAAAAGGGGACTGCGCATCCGCATTTGAAGAACCTCAAACCGGAAATCCATAAGGTCACTTTTTCGTGTGCCGGCACAATTAAAGATGACAGCAAAGTTGTTGACCTTGATTAGGTTACTCATTTAACATGTCGTCAACTTATCATTATCCCGAAATGGCTGTAAAGCATATGCTTGGATTTTAACCCTTCTCTTTCTGAACACGACATGCCCTGACCTGTCACGTAGGCGAGGTCAAGTTTGCTTCCCTATGCATTTGTATGGGAAAATGTTGAGAATTTCAAATGACCTCCTCTAGAGCCTCTGGGCCAATGTTGCTCAAATTCATTTGGAGCCTCACTGGGGCAGGGGAATGAACGATTGCTGAAATGGTTGCCGTCCATTGACCCAGATGGCCGCCATGCCGATACATGGTAAAAATCCTTTAAAAATCTTCTCCAGTACCGAGGATGCCTTTTGGCTGAATCTTTGCATAAATCATCGGGGACGGGAGGTCTACCAAAGTTGCTAAAATGATGGTCGTACATTGATATTTGACCTTTTTACGGCGAGGTTAAGTTTGCTTCCCTATGCATCTATATAGGAAAAATGTTGAGAATTTCAAATGACTTCTCCTCTGGAGAATTTCATTTGGAGCCTCCCTGGGGCAGGGGAATGAAAACATGCTAAAATAGTTGCCGTCCACTGACCAAGATGGCCACCATGGCCATATATGGTAAAAACCTTTAAAAATCTTCTCTAGAACAGAGGGTGCATTCAGGCTGAATCTGTGCACAAGTCATCGAGGACAGGAGGTCTACCAACGTTGCTAAAATGATGGCCGTACCCTGACTGACCTTTTTACGGCGAGGTCAAGTTTGCTTCCGTATGAATTTATATGGGCCCCATACATTTATATGGAAAATATTGATAATTTCAAATGACTTCTCTGAAGCCTCGGGGCCAGTGTTGCTCAAATTTCATATAGAGCCTTCTTGGAAGATTGCTAAAATGGTCGTGGTCCATTGACCAAAATGGCTGCCATGCCCATATATGGTAAAAACCTTTAAAAATCTTCTTCTCCAGAACTAAATAAGAGACGGGCCCTAATCTTTGCACAAATTATAGGGGAAAGGAGATCTACCCAAATTGCTAAAGTGATGGTCCTATTTTGACGTTTGACCGTTTTACGGCAAGGTCAAATTTGCTTCCCCATGCATTTGTAAGGGCCACATACATTTATATGGGAAAATGTTGAGAATTCATATTTTGGACATCTCCTCTATAATCCAGTTGAATTGAAACTTGATGATGAGCATTTGGGCGCCTAGTAGACACAAAATAGCTAAATGAGCCGATAGAAAATCAAAGATGGCCGCCACAGCCGCCATATTGAAAATCAATTTTCGACATCTCTTCCCAAACTTTTGGTCGCTTTGAGCCGAAACTTGCTCTGTAGCAACAGGATCGAAACAAGCTAAAATTCTGTTGATCAGAATTCCAAGATGGCCGCACTGGTTCCACTCCATTGAACAAGGTGGCCGCCAGAGCTACAAATAGAAAGTCTTCAAACGACATCTCGTCCTTGACCAATGGCCCGATTTCAAAATATCTGTACAGAAGTGTTCCTCCAAAGACCTTCTACCAAAATTGCTAAAATGGTTCCGCTTGGCTGAACAAAATGGCGGCCAGAGCTAAAAATAGTAAAACCTTTAAAAGACATCTCCAGTGGCCTGATTTCAAAGTAATGTCAAAGAAGTGTTTCTCTTATGGCCCTTTACCAAAATTGTTAAAATAGTTCCGCTCGGCTGAACAAAATTGCCACTAGAGCTAAAAAAAAAAAAAACAAAAAAAAAAAAAACAAACAAAAAAACATTAAACATCTCCTCGTTGGCCAGTGGCCTGATTTCAAAATGGTTTCACAGAAATGTTCCTCTTATCCCTTGTTTTTTTGTTTGTTTGTTTTTTTGACTAGATATGGCCCTTTGAAATTTTCAGCATTTTAACCTTGTAAGCAAGATATCTCAAAAACTGTTTAATCCATTTCCTTGAAACTTGACAGGCTGATAGGGAATGATGAGTAAATTATCACAGCAGTTAACTCATAACAACTCAGGTGAGCGTTGTGGCCCATGGGCCTCTTGTTTTAGATTAGTTAAAATATCCGATCGTTCGCCCTGCAAAAGACAGAGGAAAACAATACGAAGAAGTATCCAGAAAGAAAATTATTTAAACAGTATCGATAACATTATTTCAAACCATGACACTGGAAGTTCAAGTAAGAAGTAAGACATTCTGGCAGGTAATGGGAAGACTGGTGTGGAATGCAGTGCTTTTGTAAATAAGCTTCCATTACATATTGGAGATAATAAATTGCCTTTACGAGTAAATAAAAAACTGGTAGCCTAAATACTTTCTTTATATCCGTTTCTGACATCGAAAATGTTAACATAGCATTGCAATTTTATATCAATAGGGCTGATTCTGTGTTATCTCGAATAAGAATTTCTGAATCTGAAGTATTTGACGCAGCAGCCGGTCCAGTAATAGAATATTGCACATAGCACGTCAATAGCCAAACATTTAACAAAACTTTTTAATGTATCATTAGAACAAAGTAGAACAAAATGTATATCCCAAATTTTGGAAATCTGCCTTTGATGTTAGCAATAAAAGACCAATTTCGATGATAGGTTGCTTAGGAAAGTCTTTTGAAAGAATGGTACGATTATCATAACTACAAACACATCACTGCAAATTTTCTACCATAAACATGTCAGTCTGATTATCTACCAGGGCTCAGGTTAACAATCATTCCTCAGAGATAAGGCCTATCTTAATATAAGGTCCGAAAATTTAAGATACGAAATAAGATATTTAAAGTCAATTAAAATGAACAGTTTTATGTTAATTAAGAAGACGATATCAAACTGTACTTTTTAATCTCATCCTTGAAATCAGATTTCATATGAAAGCGCAAAATATGCTTTGCATTTCTCTATCCTTAAAGTTAAGGTCGACCTTAACCCGAGGAACGATTGTAAACCTGGACCTAGGTCATTCAACCGTACACCGTCTCATTGCATTAGTGCACCGTCTTGTTCTTGAAAGTATGAGAGAATTTGACATGTATTCTTTGATATATCGAAAGCATTCGACAGAGTTTGGCATAGTGGTTTGATACATAAAATTAAAAGACATGGAATCTCAGGTGATATTTTAGAATGGATTCAAAATGACCTGCATGTACGGAACCAAAGATTATTTGTTAATGGCAGTTTTCGTCTCTAAAATGTATTCTTGCTGGAGTTCCACAAGGGTCAGTCTTGGGTCCTCAGGCTTAGCTTATTATGCTCGGTATGGCAAGACTTATACCTCTGAGTACCGATCTAGTAAAATTAATGGACTGGGCAAGCAAACGATTAATTAATTTCAATCCGTTGTAAATAGAAGAAATGATAATTTCCAATATGCATAATGACTATAACATAGAACTTAAGTACGATGAAAACGTTCTCAGGATTGTCGATAGTCGCATACACTTATCATTAAATAATAAATGGATTAATCATATAGAAACTATGATTTATTAGACTTTGAACTAAAAATTTCAACTTCCTAAACGTACCCTCAATAAGTTATATTGTAAATATGTTATTCCCTTTTTTAAAATACGCCATTACGAAAACACGCCTATGCAAATATGTAGAAAATTTCACCTCCAAAAACTGATTTTTTTTTTTCAGATAAAAACCTCTGATATTTTTCATATTTCTGCTCAAAAAATAGATTGTGGGTACTCGTTAGAACCGCATCGGCGAGGCGGTTCTAACGAGTACCCACAATCTATGTTTTTAAGCAGAAATAAGAAAAATAATGTATACCCCTGTAAACCCCAGTTTTACTATATAAAAGTGGGGTTTAAGGGGGCCAAAATTATATAGGCATGTTTTCGTGATGCTGCTAAAGTATAGGATGGTAGTAATCTGACATATACCAATAGATTAGAGCAAGTGAAGCTGAATGTGACTCATACTCTTACGGCGTTACCAACGTTTTCTTCTTTAACCCATTTTGCCGAGTGGACTCGTCTACCTTAACTCTTTGGTCAGGTCCGTTTCCTATATAAGGGGTGTCTGGTTAGTTTGTATTATTATCATGCAAACAGTGTAGACTTTGTTCAGGCGGGACGTCTGAACAAAGTCTACCCTGTTTGCATGATAATAGTTTGCCAATGCCCCCTTTATGGGACGCCAGGCTTAAATGAGTTAAAATCTCTTTCTGCAGAAACAGGATAAGGAAACATTAGCCGAAAGGAGGAAAACAACTATTGCTAATGCTTATGTAAAAATGATAAATTATTAAATTCTCAGTTATTCGAAAGACCTGCTTCCAAACTTAGTATGGTAAATGTCTTAAAATTCGTGCACCAAAGTTCCTGAAGGAACAGTCTGATGAGGGTTCGCACTGTTTGCCATTGCACTGCATGTTTTAAGGAGCCACTGCATAAAAAGTAAATTTTAGGCAAAAAAGCATGAAATAAAGTTTTCGATATTTTTAACATCTACTGTAAATGATGTAACCGATTATAATCTTACAAACGATACCAGTTTTCGATTTCCCATTTTGCTGATTGTCTTCTTAAGTACAATCTTAACATTGAAACGCGTAGCATTATCACAATTCAAATCATCTATCAGACATTCATTAAAGGCCAGTGAACGTTTATCGGTCGGTGAAAGAAATCCATTATTTAAACCAGAATAAGGCATGGGTGTAGCAGTCCAGATGCAGATCTTTTTTACCTCAGCATAATACTTTATTCAAATTGCAGTCGTGATGTTCCGCTGCATGCAAAACTAGTATCACAAATCATTATTAGAAAATATTCAGCTAATGATGTTAATGAATCCAAAATGCACAAATTAAAATGATATCTTAATAACATTGACTGTAAATTTATGATATTAAATTTGGATAAATAAATAAAGACAGCTTATCAAACTTACATTGTATGTTGTACGTACTAATTATAAACGCCTCAGTAGCGGTTCCGTAGACCGGTAACAGTCCATTCAGTAAGCCCCTGTCTATAGGTACATCATACAGTCTAACTTCAATGGCTCGAACATCTTTGGGATCATGAATTTGTTCGAGATATGGGTAGTTCGAGCCACTGAGAGTTAATCATGGCGCCAGATCAGGAAGCAAATAGCCATAATTTAGGGAAATGTTTTCGATTTTCTACACAATAATTGTATGTTGAGTGTACTCATTAGAATCACCTCGATAAGGCGATTCTAATGAGTACTCAACAATTTCATGATAAAATAAGAAACTTTCCCTTAATATTTTCTTTCTTGAGTTATCGGAAGAATTTCGTAAGGACTCAAAAACGAGTTCGAATTAGCCATGGTAAACGAGCCATCGGTGTTCGAGCTATTGAGGTTCGACTGTAGAAATATTTTTAATGAGATCCCTTATGTCGCTTTCTGCTCTCTGGCTCAGACTGAAGAGATTGGAGTTTTATGAGACTGAACCTCGCGTCAGAGAGACAATACCTTGGTGTTTGGTTGGACTTAGATAGAACATGTCTCATCTCTTGGACGAATGCCAGTCTAGCAATTCCGTTGAGGACCCGTGACATATTTTTCAGGGAGAAGTCGGATAGTTGAGAATGAGTCTTGTGATATGACAATATGCATGTTTGCACCAATAATAAACAGTATTGTTACATGTTACATAACAGGGAAGCTGAACATATGTTATAAGTATTCATTACACTGTGCAACATAACGCTTGGCCAATGCTACATTACTGAAATATACAATAACAGTATGTTACCCGACAACAGATTTGTGCCAACGCACGGCAAAATCAACAATACGCATGTGCGACCAGCGAAGACGCAGATAAGCCTGGATACCCGCCCAGTCTGATCAGAGTCTTCGCTTTACGCTGAATGGGTAGCTAAGGCCGCAAGCTTTATGCGGACAGCGAAGATTGATCAGACCGGGTGGATGCCCAGGCTGATCTGAGTCTTCACTTGACGCACATGCCATGTTGTTGGTTTTGTCGAGCACGGGCTCGTTTAATAAGAACATGGCTCCAGATAACAGGATATCCAGATAATATAAGAATATTTCATGGATGTTCTTTGCGTATAGAAAAATCCGTCCCATCACGAAAACATGCCTGTAAAATTTTGACCCCCTTAAACCCCACTTTTATATAGTAAAACTGGGGTTTACAGGGGTATGGATTATTTTTCTTATTTCTGCTCAAAGCATAGACTGTGGGTACTCGTTAGAACCGCCTCAACGAGGCGGTTCTAACGAGTACCCACAATCTATGTTTTGAGCAGAAGTATAAAAAATATCAGGACTTTTTATCTGAAAATTTTCATTTTTTGGTGGTAAAATTTTCAGTATATTTGAATAGGCATGTTTTCGTGACTGTCATTTTCTGTTATCACGAGGCTTTGCCAAGTGAAACCAGACAGTAATTCCGAGGGACGGATTTTTCTGTACAGACCGAACACCCGTGCTAAATTCTTTTTCATGTATACCTTTCAATGATTTTCAGTGACTTTTTCATTGATTTTAAACGCAATACTTTGATAAACAATGAAGTGACATCCGCCATCTTGAAAGTTGTCGTCATTCGTCAAGCCCGGATGACGTCAGCGTAAAAGAGGTACGTGGCTTCCTACACAACTAACGCATTGATCGATCAGATGTGAATTTTTTTTTTTCTTTGTCTTACTCTTGGGTAGGATAGGAATTTCTGTCCCTAGTGAAAACCTCGGATTTCTTTATCTGTTAAACGGGAACATGTGGTAGACGTACACATTAGATTCACCTCGCAGAGGCGTATTTAATTAGTATCCACAACATATGTTTTTTTAAATATCCAGTCTGTGTGTTTGAGAAAAGCGTCTTGAATGTGGAGCTATATAGGACATTCCAGCAGGGTTAATAAAGTTTTAATGCGGAGAAAGTTTATAGCGGACGGAATATGAAGGTATTCGAATATAGAAGGTTTATGGCCGACAGAATATGAAAGTATTAGAATAGAGGAGGTTTATGGCCGAAGTAATATGAAGGTATTCACTAGGGAAAGTTTTTCGGCCGACAGAATATGAATGCACTAGAGTAGAGAAGGTTTATAGCCGAAGGAATATGAAGTTATTCGAATATACTGTTTATAATCTCAGACTTCAGAATACGTGTGTTTATATCTGATCTAACTTTTGTACAAATATGTTTGTTTGTTTGTGTTGAGGTTTTACGGCCCAGTCAACCCAATGGGGTCATGTCGAGCGCGGTCAGTTTACCTAACCACACGTTTACTAGGCAGGCTTAGTCCTCTAAGCGGTTAACCAGTACTGTGCACATTCTTTCGCCAGAAACTGACAACTGCCCTTCTTGAATCAGCGGGAGAGAATGTCCGTAGAAAATATTTCATGATCAATCTCCACGAAAGAATGTTGCCGACCTCGGCGGGGGTTGAACCCGCGACCTCCTGGTCTCCAGTCGGACGGCGCATCCAACTGAGTACAAATATGTGGGCTTTACATCATGACAAGGGGTAGGCACAAAGAATATGAAGGTATTCGAATAGAGAAGGTTTATGCCCGACAGAATATGAACGTATTAGAATAGAGAAGGTTTATGGCCGACGGAATATGAAAGTATTCTACTAGAGAAAGTTTATGGCCGACATTATATGAACGCATTAGAGCAGGTCATGTTATGGCCGATGGAATATGAAGGCATTCGAATAGAGAAGGGTTATGCCCGACAGAATATGAACCTATTAGAATAGAGGTTTACGGCCGACGGAGTATGAAGGTAATCGATTAGAGAAAGTTTATAGCCGACAGAATATGAATGTATTAGTATAGAGAAGGTGTATGAGCGACGGAATATGAAGGCGTTCGAATAGAGAAAAATTCTGCCCGACAGAATATGAACGTATTAGAATAGAGAAAGTTTATGGCCGACGGAATATGAAGGTATTCGACTAGAAAAAAAATTATGCCGACATAATATGAATGTATTAGAGTAGAGAAGGTTTTGGGGCTTTGCATCATGACAAAGGGTAGCACATCATGTCGTATATATCTCCTTGGGAACAAATTCTTTCCTTTTAGCACGTCTACCAAACGAATGAATGCGTAACCATCGGTTAAGACCATGAAGCAATTAGAGCGACATCGGTTAGACATTCGATGACTCAAAACAGGTAAACACTTTGCATTTTCTGTATTTCATGAGCGATATAAATGTTTTGAGGAAATTATTTAAAAAAAAAAAAAAAAAAAAAAAAAAAACATAAATAAAAACGGGGAATCACATTCAACAGCCCATTGATATCGGCGTCAGTGGAGTAAATCTCAGACCATCTACTTCACGCATATTGGCTGAATTATTTTTCGCGTGCTAAAGGTGTACCGAAAGCCAAAGCGAAAACTAATTCATCCAATATGCGTGAAGTAGGTGGTCTGAGATTTACTCCCGGACGCCGATATCAATGGGCTGTTGAATGTAATTGCCCGGATTTTTTGTTGTTTTTTTTTTAAATAATTCCTTCAAAACATTTGTTTATATATCGCCCATGAAACACAGAAAATGCAAAGTTTCTTTACCTTTTTTGAGTCATCGAATGCCTAACCGATGTCACTCTACGTTCATTTAATGTTGTCTTTGGGTTCTACAGGGCGCGTTATTAATCCCAGTCACATTTCGTTCACTTCAACCCTTCGAAGTATTCTCCCTTGACGGAAACACACTTTTCAAGTCTCGAAATCCATTCTGTAAATGCAGAGAGTAAAAGTAGGTCTTTTTAGGTATACACTGAAGACACTGGTAAATTGCACTACCAAGTGCACTTCGGGATTCATAACGACGACAAGAAAGGGTTTTCTTTAGAAAAGGAAAGAGGAAAAAGTCGCAGTGACTAAGGTCTGGCGAATAAGGTAGATGAGAGAGCTGAACTACCTTTTCCTCTTTCAAGAAGTCTTGGACAAGAACACACTCGTGAGCAGGTGCGTTGCCATGGATAAGACACAGACCTCTTAGACCGGTTGCAGGCCTACTTTTTTCATAGTAGTGTACCTTTACTTTTGAGTGTATATGACTGAACCAACTTGAACTTTCAATAACTTTTGAAAGACTGAACGGATTAGACCGTAATATCATCCTATTATAGAAAATCCGCACCCCCCCCCCCCCCCTCCCCACCCGCCCATGAAATCACTGCAGTTTCCACATGCTCATTACAGCCACGCGGTATGGTGGGTCATTAGTGACACAATTAAATGAACGCCCCTCGTAATTGTTTCACGTTCTTAACCGATGGTTACGCATTCTTTCGTTTGGTAAGCGTGTTTTAGAGTAGATCTGTTTTCAGAAGTGAGAGAAAACAATTCTGACAGAGTTTTATCTCCTGAATGTTTATCTTTTTCCCTTAAACGTTTCAGAATACATATTTGCAGCGCTTTTATAGTAATGAATTAGAAGGAATGGTATATAGCATGCTTCTGTTACAGAATTTAGAAAGATCTCGACGATACACTACAAGAAATAAGCCTAATATCAACAATAATTTTCTCCAATCTTATCTACATATATATCTATAAGCCTCTCACCTACCTAACAGCTTGACCTAATCAAATTATTTTTATAATGTCTCAGATTTCATGTTTGCAGCAGATTTTTAAAATTTCATATAATTACCATGCATTAATGTGAGATGAAACAGCCAGGAAGCAATGCTAAAGCAATATGCAGGACTTGTATGTTGTTCACTAGTATATATTTTAGAAACATGCTGCAAGTTTGTTACATTATTAATGCACTGCTGGCGGCATGAGTAGGGTCAGCGGTCATGGCTGACAGTATACATAGAAGGAGTAATATAAACAATTCTGACAGTTGCTATCAACATGATCAGTTGAATGGAATTTGAAGACCGATTCAGATCTGAGCAGCTCGGATGAACATATTTTCGAGGATGGATATATATTGTTGTTTCAAAAAATAAGAACGGTATTCATTTTATACTCCTCTTTTCTGGTACTGTGCGTAACACTTAGAAATTGAAAACTCAGCTCCTGGCACATTTTTCACCCGAAAAGTATTCTTTTTTTTTTTTTTTTTTTTGGTGTTTTTTTTTTTTTTTTTTTTTTTATTTCTCCGCGAAAACGTAAGATATGGATCCTCACTGGAAGCTCCACGATGAGGTCTTTCTGCCCAGTAACTACATAAAATAAGTTTCAAGGAACACGCCTATTCAAATTCAAATATATTGAAAATATCACCAACAAAAAACTGAAAGTTTTCAAGTAAAACTTCTAATATTTTTCATATTTCTGCTCAAAACATAGTTTGCGTGTAGTCGTTAGAACCGCCTCGGCGAGGCGTTTCTAACGAATACCCACAATCTATGTTTTTGAGCCGAGGCGGTTCTAACGACTACCCGCAAACTATGTTTTGAGCAGATATAAGAAAACTAATGTATAACCCTGTAAACCCCAATTTTACTATATATTAAATGGGGTTTAAGGGGTTCAAAATTATATAGGCATGTTTTCGTGATGTATAAAAAAAATATTTATGGTCCTCATTTTCTTATCTGGAGTTATCATTGATGCAGATCTTTGTTATACCGTATTTACCGTATGTATTCGGACAGACAGGCCTGAGCAAACAGTTTAGACCCAGATGAGACGCCGCAGAACGCGGCGTCTCATCTGGGTCTACACTGTTTGACACTCATCCAGCAATTTTAGACACAACATCGGGTAGTGAATTGTACTGGTTCAAATGTTAGAACATAAATGGTAAGGAGTTGAGGTGTCCGAATACTTAGGGTATATACGGTAAACTATACAGGTTTACCGTAGCCAGCAGTTCGGGACTTTGTTGTACTGTAACCTGACTGTATAATAACATCTCGCAGCATCTCAATCGATATTTGGATATAATTCCGATAACATCGAAATCCTCCTACATTGCGCTGTAGGCGAAATAACTACACTAGTTATACATAATCATAACTCCTGTTAAGATTTTTATTTTTTATTTTTTTTTAACAAAAAAATATATGGATAATTTTCTTATTTCTGTACGAAAACATGTATTGTGGGTTCGTATTAGAAGCGGTGGCGCTTCTAATGAGTACCCTCAACAGATTAAGAAAATATTTATGGGATAACCCCTCTTATCTGGAGTTATGATAATTATTAGCACTCACCTGTAATTAGGCGGTAGATGCAGTTGTAATTAGCTCTCAAGACAGACCAAACATTTGAGTTGCTCTGTAAGGAAACCTCAATTAGCACACAGCATCGTAACCATGTCGTTTCGACTTAAAATAAAGAAACCTTGTCCTGCTGTACCCAGATATACCCTGCCTTTGTAATCAGTGTAGATCCAGATCAGTTGGCTTCTCAACTGATCTGGATCTGCACTGCTTGCCAGTCAGTATTTGAATTTATATCAACAACCAGGATCAAGTAAATTGATTGGCTGAAAGTTATAAGTGGCCGTGGCAATTTAATTTATTCAGCACGTTAAGTGTTCAGTATAGCGACCTCGGGTACAGTGGTGATTAGGACCCTCGCTGCCCGCTCACATAATGGGACTGCATACTGTTGATTATATGACGAATGGAGAAACTCTCATCATATGGATTTGCATATTAGGTGCTCTCACGTGACCCACCAAAAAAAGCTCCCAGCTTACGGGAGGCTGAGGCACATCACGAAAACATGCCTATATAATTTTGACCCCCTTAAACTCCTCTTTTAAATAGTAAAACAGGGCTTTATAGGGGTATACTTTATTTTTCATATTTCTGCCCAAAAACATAGATTGTGGGCACTCGTGAGAACCGCCTCTCCGAGGCGGTTCTAACCAGTACCCACAATATATGTTTTGAGCAGAATATGAAAAATATCAAAGTTTTTTACCTGAAAATTTTCAGTGTTTGGAGGTGAGATTTTCTATATATTTGTATAGGCTTGTTTTCGTAATGATAAAGATATATTATCTTACAATATTTGTACCTATAAAAGCAAAGAAACTAAACAATTCTCCATTACTTTCTCTTCTGATAGCGATATTAGTAAATGAAATCTAGTGACAGCATTTATAATCGTGGTTTTATTTTAGTTGGTGTATCGAACAGAATTAAAACACCGGAGACGAGCGTCTACCGAAGTCCCATTTACTCACTGGTACGTCCTCTGTTTACCTGGGGTAAAATAGCTGATTTCATCCTGTCTTAAAGACCGCCTGTTTTAAGCATATATCTGTATTTAAAGGCCAGTTTTCGGGTCTCATAATTAGAAAATGAGTGTACATTAATCGTATTAAGCAAACACCTGAACTCTTTCACTGCCATAGGCGATGGTAATAGGCTTTTGCAAACAGCGTAGATCCAGATGAGACGGCTCATCAGGATTTATACGCTGTTTGACATTCAGTCTTTCAACTTTACAAAGTGGCTTCTTGTATGCCACTTGACTTTACATGTAAACTTATTTCCAATTGATAGTTTAAAAAAAAAAAAAAAGTCAAACGACAAATGTCGTCTGAAATTTGGCGCCGAAAGAGTTACTTTAAGCAACCGTGTTTTAGCTTTCCTTAGGCGCGTGCTTAATCCTTTCATCCCTGAGTTTCTGAAGTGGACTCTTCCATTCATGAATCTTGTCAGAAACGTTGTTCGAAATAGGGGCCTCGATCATCAATTAAAACACTGTTTACATAGGTATCTGTTTAGCCTGCAGGTCTAAAATGGTTACATGTTCGATAGAAAGACACTCTTTTAAAGAATTATACAGGGAAAACAATTATGTCAATCATTTATGCTTCTTCAGGTATTTCAAGAGAACACACACACGCAGGTACGTTACATGTACGCGTGCAGAGGAGAGAGAGAGAGAGTGAGAGAGAGAGAGAGAGAGAGAGAGAGAGAGAGAGAGAGAGAGGGAGAGAGAGAGAGAGAGAGAGAGAGAGAGGGGGAGGGGAGGGAGAGAGAGATCACCTTTATCACTTTGCACCTGCTGACTGCAAAAAACTCGCGAAAGGTTTGTTCTGGGTCCCTGTTCCAGTTCGCAGGTACAGGAATCCAGGGTAGAAAGGTTCGCGGTAGTTTGCGCTTCTGAACGAAGACCTGTTCTATTTGCACGATAGGTGGATGAGAATTCATGTGGATTAACTGACATGCATATCTGCAAATCAAATGAATGCGAATTCTGCTGATGGCAGATCTAAGATAATGTCCAGGCTCCACCCAAATTTTGCTCTTCATCTGTGTTGATTTAAATGCAATGGGTAAATAGGGAATTTAATAAAAGTCCTATATAAGAAAATTATGCATGTCATACATTTGAAATCAGTCATCTTGAAAACATATGTTGTGGGGTACTCATTAGAAGCGCCTCGGCGAGGCGCTTCTAAAGAGTACCCACAACATATGTTTTCGTGGAGAAATAGAAAAGATATCAATACTTTAGGATTGAAAAAAAACAACAACAAAAAAAAAACAACAACATATTATCAAAAGCTATGTGATTATATATGATACCTCCCCGAAGTATATTGTTTGGTGCAACGATGCTGTTGAAGGGACTTGACTTCTTGGCAGATTTTCCACTATTTTATATAATGAAGACTTTTTTTTGTTTTTGAGATTCCTGTTTGCTCTTCTGCACATATGCCCCTTTGAAAAGGCGCTTCTAATGAGTGCCTACAACATGTGTTTTCATGAAGAAACAAGAAAAAATATATTTTTTGGTTGGAAAAAAGTACCTTATCTGTGGCTATTATCCTAATTTTTGAGCCAGTTCAAGCTTGTTGAATGTGTCTCATCACGAAAACATGCCTATGAAATTTTGACTCCCTTAAACCCCACTTTTATATAGTAAAACTGGGGTTTACAGGGTATGCATTATTTTTCTTATTTCCGCTCAAAACATAGATTGTGGGTACTCGTTAGAACCGCCTCGACGAGGCGGTTCTAACAAGTACCCACAATCTATGTTTTGAGCAGAAGTATAAAAAATATCAGGATTTTTTATCTGAAAATTTTCATTTTTGGTGCTAAAATTTTCAGTATATTTCAATAGGCATGTTTTCGTAATGAAAATGCTGGATGAGTGGTAAACAATGTAGACCCTGATCATATGCCAGGTTCTGCGACCTGTCTGTCTGAGTGTTTAGGCGTTATATGTATATCCCAATATACCGTACAATTATGCAAGACCGGAGCTCCTAGACTAGTCCCGTCATTTAGCGGCATTAGTCGGAGTCTTCCGAATATATCCAAGAGACACTGCGTATGTCAGTTGGAGGAGTCAATATATGTTCTCTGAATTGATTTCTTTTTCTTTTAAAGTTTCCTATAGTCTTTTCTGTTTGTGATTGTCCGTTTGATCATGTCATCTTATCGCATACCTCAGATCGGTGACTGTGCGAATTGCTTGTTTGACACCTGGCGAGGTCGCTACATCTTGTGACACCTGGAACTATATATATATATATATATATATATATATATATATATATATATATATATATATATATATATATATATTTTTTTTTTTTTTCCTTCATGCTCATCTCAGCTAAGCATCAAATATCCCGCTTACAAATCTAAAATTAATAACAAGTGCAAATTCTTTCTCGCTAACATATCTGAGCATGAAAATTTCTCTGCTTTTACGTATGAAAATGCTAACTATTGTTGGCATTTTCATATTTATTAGCAGAGAAATTTCATGCTCAGATGAATTGAGCATGAACAACGTTTAACAACCTCGGGGCCAGAGCACCGTGTAGATGACGTCCTCTGATAAGATTGATTAAGATGCGATTCTGGAAAACAAAATGAACTAAGTCACCTCTCATAATTATCTCGGTCAGATTTTAAAAGGTATCATAACTCCAGATAAGAAGGGGTATTAGGCAATTATTTTTCTTATTTCTCTCCACAAAAACATATGTTGTGGGTACTAATTAGAAGCGCTCGTCGAGGCGCTTCTAATGAGTACCCACAACATATGGTTTCATGGAGAAATAAGAAAAAAGATAATACTTTTCGGAAGAAGAAAATCGTCATCTCAGCTACACAGGTATGCTTGTCTGTTAAAATCATTTGCAGTAATTTTTTTCTCGACGTAGTCGATTCCATCTCCGTGAAAACAAAATGCTGCATCGATGTTAGGTTAAAAAGCACAACTACAATGATTCAGTTATCATATTTATCCTAAAATTCCGACAGACAGGCCTGAGCAAACACTGTAGGCCAAGATCGGACGCCGTAGAACGCTGGCGTCTGATCAAGGTCTACCCTGTTTGCCACTCAGCCAGTCGTTTTTAGAGACACCGTTCTGATTTTTAAGACAAGTATGGTTAGGAGTTGGGGTGTTCCAAAATTTGGAGTATTTTACTTCAGTACAAAACGATGATTGTAATGCCATCTGAACAAAATTCTGTTTGTAAAAACACTGTTTTAAATGATAAAAATAAACATAAAATCAACAAATAATGATACAAAAATAGATACATCAAATAAAACAGAGCATTCTGGGATCAGTTTCTCCAGTTCTCAATAAACCATACATTTTGTGTACTTTTTATAATCGACTCGCCGAGGCGGTTCTAACGAGTGCCCACAATGTGTGCTTTTATGTAAAAAATAACAGAAAATTATCCTAGAATTCTCACCAAACACCTCTCCGTAATAAGTTATCTGGTTAAAAAAGGAAAGAAAGGCGAACTCATGCTGAAAGTAAGTTTTGTTCCTATGCTGGTCGCTAGTGATTTTCGTTTCACTTTTAATGATGGTAACACATTTCACTTTGGTGGCTGGTAACTTATGTTCCACTTTTAATGTTGGTAACATATGTTTCACTGATAACTTTGGTCTTACTTGGATGGTGGTTAACTTTCGTTTCAGTTATATATATATATATATATATATATATATATATATATATATATATATATATATATATATATATATATATATATATTATATATATATATATATATATATATATATATATATATATATATATAAGTTGTTTCAAGATTGATTATGATTGATATTCATTTTATTTGTGATGGCTGATATTTTTTGTT